>WNWU01000162.1:5410713-5571596 GCA_012654045.1 Ptyas mucosa | reverse complement strand
GGGAGAGAGAGAGAGAGAGGGAGGGAGGGAGAGAGGGAGGTGGTATTCAGCAGGTTCTGACCAGTTTGGGAGAACTGGTAGTGGAAATTTTGAGTAGTTTGGAGAATTGGTAAATACCACCTCTGACTGGCCCCCTCCCCATCTATTCTCTGCCTTCAGAATCCCAGCTGATCAGGAGGAAATGGGATTTTGCAGTAACCTTCCCCTGGAATGGGGAGGGAATAGATATTTTACAGTATCCCTCCCCTGCCACACCCACCAAGTCACACCCACAGAACCGGTAGTAAAAAAATTTGAATCCCACCACTGGTGTATGTGTGTAAAAACAATAATGTCATTTCCCTTTCCTCAGCAAATGTCATCAGGGAACCCCACTTCTTGATGGAGAACTAGGCCAGAACTAGGAAGGATGCCAAAAGAAAGGGACAATTCTTTCTACTTGTCCTATATGTCTGCAAAAGAGTCTCCAGTTCCTATTTACCTCTCACGGTGTTCCTGATGATCTGTGTTCAGGGCAAAGCATTGTTTTCTAAGACAGAGTTAGAAATGGTGCAGTAAAAAAGAAATAATGCACCAATGTTCAGGTTTTCTCATTCTCATTCAAATAATGCTTCTTTCCAATGTTAGTGCTTAATCAAGAAAAATGGAAGTTCCCAATCATTTTTATGTGCCTGATGACATATGAAACAGCACTACTTGCTTCCCTGTATTGAATTAACTGCTTTCCTATAATCATATTAATAGGGTTTGAGTTTCCCACTCTCACATAGAAATATATATCAGCTGTTCAATACTTAATGGTAAAACATGGAGCATGGTTTCTTAGAAATAATGAAATGTAAGAGACTTAACTTATCATCAGTTCTGATTCTAAATGTTATTTCTGATGATTTCAAGGATGTTTTATTTCATTCCAATAATACTACAGGCTAAAGAATGCCAGTTGGTACCCAGCTTCAAGATTTGTTTAAATAAGAAGCTTTGTATAAATAAGAAGTTTCCATTCATATTTGGAACTTCTTTCATATTAACTGGGAACAGATGAAAAACCACAAATTGTTAGGAACGGGTGAAGCAAAGAAATATCCAACCCATCCCCCCCTCATTTTTTCTGGATATTTTTCTGCTTTCTTCATTACGGAGAAAAGAACAAAAATAAAATGTAACATGCCAGCCTGGCTTATCATTTATTGGAATAATTAAATTCAGATGCACCGTCAAAGGGAATACATAAAAGTATTAACTGTTGGACCTTAGCTCTCTATTTGTGGCACTATCTCTAAGAGGTAAGTGTAAAAACAATTTATCAGCAAGCTTGTCTTTCTTATGTTGCATCAAAGTTTGGAACAAAGGATTTCTCTAGCAGCTAAGCAGCTATTGACATATTTGAAGAATTTAAACAGATGCAGATATAAGAGGAGGGAAATAAAAGGCTTGAAAGGGTTTTAGAAGGGAAAATAACAGCTTAACAGGTTTTTTAAAATCATGCAATATTTTCAAAATGTGAACTCAACATGATTCTTTTTGGAGTTGGGCAGCTTCAAAACCCAACCAATCAACAATCAAATAAACACAGAATTTTTATTAAAAAACAACAACAAGAAAGCATTTGAGTTTTGGAAGAATATAAGTAGATTCACACATAAGACCAAGGAAGTAAAAGGCTTAAGATTTCAAAAAAAAGGAAGATAGGCTTTTTTTTTTAAATTGAAACCAAATCAAGCTTTAAATTTTTTTTAAAAAAAGCATTTGGATGAACAAAAGAGATGCTGGCAAAAACCTATGTCCTGCAGTTTTCCCTCCCTTCAGAATGGTCACATTCCCACCCTTTGCTTTTTAGTTCCTCCATCGAACTAAAGCGATCAAAATTGCAAGGGAGTCTGTGAGAGAGTCTCATTACTAAATATCTGGCCTTAGGATGCAGCAGCTGCTACCACACTTTGTCTCTGGCTCTGATGAATTCAGATTTCTCTTACCATATCCAGTACCTTAATATTGTTTTTTAAATAGAAAAGAAAAATCAAAATAACAAAGAGTCACAAAAAAAGACAGTCACTGTATTTCATGGCTTTCCCCTCCAATATACACAGTGAATCAAACTGGCTCCGAAATGAGTATTTTAACACACATTCCATAACCAGAAATCTGTTTTACCAAGCACATTAGCTCGGCATTTGAAAGTTGAGGTTGGCCAAACCATTATGTTTTTGGAAAGACTTAAAAAGATAACAATGACTCCTTTTTTGGGGAAAAAAAAATATCAGTGCTTCCTTAAGTACAGTACAGAACGTCCTTATTACCTGTGACACTTTTGATCAAGGTCTGCTTTGGTTTGCTAATTGCTATAAATACTTGCTGTCACTTGGGCTGCAGACATTTTCCAATTTGTTTCAAGTAGATTTGCCAGAAAAGCAGAGTGGGTTGAAGGGAGGGTGACTTTTTTCCCACATATTTGCCTGGAGGAGACAGAATGAAATAATTTGACAAATATGTTAAAATGTCACCATGTTCATATGGGAAAAGCCATATGGCTGGTAAACATCACTTGCAAACATTTGGACAAGACTGTTTTTTGATGGATGGTTGGCTAATGTATGATTCTCGTGACTTGGAACACGATGGAAAGTTACCGAAACAGCTAAACGGATGTTAATTCTCCTATTTGTATTACCAGGGAAATGTTTACAGCAGTAAGGAGAAAACATTTTGGACAGTACCAATGCTTTACAACAGCTGTTTTATAATCTTAACACCAGTTAACTAGAGAAAATGATGGGATTGTATCCTTTGATATATTCACTTTCAACAGAATAGAGAGGCTCAGATTGAAAAAAAAGTGTGGCATCTAACGATGAGATAAAGCCTTTGCCAGACTTGGAATATTATGTTATTCTTGTTCCCAGTGGTGAAATCCAATTTTTTTTACTACAGGTTCTGTGGGCGTGGCTTGGTGGGTGTGGTGTGGCTTGGTGGGTGTGGCAGGGGAAGGATACTGCAAAATCTCCATTCCCACCTCACTCCAGGGGAAGGATACTGCAAAATCCCCATTCCCTCCCCACTCTGGGAGAAGGATATTGCAAAATCTCCATTCCCACCCCACTCTGAGGCCAGTCAGAGGTGGTATTTGTTGGTTCTCTGAACTACTCAAAATTTCTGCTGCCGGTTCTCCGAACTGCTCAAAATTTCTGCTACCGGTCTTCCAGAACCTGTCAGAACCTGCTGGATTTCACCGCTGCTTGTTCCCTCACCTCTTGGAAGTATTTGATATATCTCAAACCAACTATAGAGTCTATGAAAATGAAATTGGTGATTCACTGGAAGCTTGATAACACAGTTCTGCTCTTCACATCAAGAGACCCCACTTTCTTCCTTCAACCATAACAGTAAAAACATTAGCTGGTGGCCATAAAGAGAAAAAAAAATATCTAGAGTGGGGGAAACAGGTACAATAATTGTATTATTTATTGTTGTATTGGCTATGTAGAAAAAGCTTGAGAATATATTTAATGGGATTCTTGATTTAAATCTATGCAGTTCTCTTTACTTCCTCTAAAAAAAAATCCTGGGAACTGCAGTTTAATAGAAATGTTGAAAACTCTGTTAGCAATTCTGAATTGTCCACAGTGGACAATATATAGTATCTGCCAGTAGTGGTAAAATGGTAAAATTGGCTTAAGTAGTAATTGCAGGTGAAATCAGATCCTTCTTTACAGTGGCTTCATCAGATAGCTGGACATCCAAATGGGAGAATTTTTCAGTCTCTGGCTGAGCTGATATCTTCCATTAAATCTTGGTTCATTTAGCCATGGTTTATTAAATAAAAAATATTGTAATTTAAATGAGCCGCGGTGGAGTTAGAGTGCAATACTGCAGGCTACTTCTGCTGACTGCTGGCTGCCTGCAGTTTGGCAGTTCAAATCTCATCAGGCTCAAGGTTGACTCAGCCTTCCATCCTTTCTTGGTAAAATGAGAACCCAAATTGTTGGGGACAATATGCTGGCTCTGTAAACTGCTTAGAGAGCACTGGTCTTCACACATGTGGGAGCCCCGGAAACCGGAAGAGCAGCCGCCCTGTGTGCATGCATGTACCGGGAATATGATCTTCCGGTTTCCAGCATGCACATTTGCACTGGCCACCTGGTCTTCCAGTTTCTGGTGTGCATGTGGGTGTGAAGACCAGCTGACCAGCGCACATGCATGCGCCGGAAACTGGAAGAGCTGCCCAGTGCACATGCGCACACTGGGAAGATGATCCTCTGGTTTCCAGTGCAAACATGCATGCCGGCCAGTTGGTCTTTGTGCATGCATGTGCACCTGAAAGTGGAAGACCAAGTGGTCAGTGCGTATGCGTGTGCCGGAAACTGGGAGATCATATTCCTGGCACGCGCATGCACCCCAGGCGGCTGCTCTTCTGGTTTCCGGCACTCCTGCACGCATGAAGAGCAGCTTGTCAGCATGCCGGAGCCCAGAAGAGGAACGGGTGATGGCTCACGTGCCCAGAGAGATAGCTCTGTGTGCCACTTCCGGCACGTGTGCCATAGGTTCGCCACATGGGCATAGATCATGATAATAGTTATAAAAATACATTCATCATAAAATATTTATGAGTTTCTATTACAAGGAAAGGAGATTGGACGTCATGCAAATTATGACATCTTTGCCTAAATAATGTCATCACATACCAATGATGTAAACTACATCATTTGAGTTATTGGTCCAATGACATTGTAGCACATGTGCAGTAGCTTCTATCCAAAGGCTATGCTTATGTAGCCCTGAGTTTCCAATAGAGGATTATGCCTTTCAGTAGTGATGTTTTCAAATCATTTTGAGACTCTGTGCAAATGATCCATGCTGACCCTGGTGTCAAAGTTTGTCCATTACATGCCACTGCTGACTCGAAGCATGTATCGCATAATGATATGCATGATTGCAAGTAATTCTGTTAGTAGCCAAAATAATTGCCATGCACGGTCCAGTGACTGAATAAATAACAAGCGTGTGCATTTCATACGGCAGGTGAAAGACCTTTATTGCCAAGATGCACTTCATCTCTGCGTATTTTAAGTACAATGGAATCACAGGCTCTTCAGTTTGCACACATTGTGAAAGGCGGCAAGGTTGTAAGACTGTTGCTTTGATGCTAACATGGCTTATCATCTTCTCTTCTGCATCCTCTACCATCAACCTTCTTTCTCTGCTCAATTAATATGCTTTGTGAGATCTTGTAAGATCGGGGGGAAAAAACTATTATTACTTTTTTCCCAATAGGCAGTCATACCACTTACCACTATTTGGAAAGATAGGACAAGATTAGCAGAGTACATCAATGAACACCAATTAGTAGCTAGAAGACACAATCAACACTCCTTAATTTCACCACACATGGACAATTTCAATTGTGACCAAGCTATACCCAAAAACACTAGGGAATTCCTGGTGGTTTGGCATTCAGACAGTCACTCATCAATAGACGCATAGAAATAAATCATATTTATATGCCATCCAAAAAAGATTTTAAAAAGCTAAGAAGGAAACAAAAAAGATCACAGCACATCGCCTCCAGCAGCCGACACCCAGATAAGCAGGAGTTAACACCACACAAACTATCAAGCAGAAAACAATACCCTAATCAAAGAACTACCAAGAGGAAAACCACACTTCCACCAACACTAGCAAGGCAAGCTACTATGTATAAAGAGGGAGCAAACCTCACACTCACTAGCCGTGATGATCTTATCTAGTTGGGTAGTGAAGCAAACAACCAAACTCAGCACCAAGGACTCCCTAGAATATACTTCCAAGCATCCTAATAGCTCCAGTCCTAATAGGACTGAAGTCTATTTTCTCTTAGATGAAGATGTGGGTTGAATAACATTCCTCCAAGGGATTCTCTCCTCCTTTTCATTTTCTAACAGTCAAAGTGGAGGGAGAGGAACCAGTAATTCTGAAGCATCACCAACACCAAATTTTCAATTCGTTTTTTCCCCCCACTTTAGAAGGTGGTTGTACATACTAAGATTTATAGAGATGTAAATTATGAAATGCGGTTTTATAATCTTGCTGCTAAAAATCAATGTATCTATCATTAAACTTCAAGGGCGGCATCCCACAAAATGGGGCAGGAGCTGTCTGTTGGCTCATCCCTATTAGAGGAGAAGCCCTAATAAATCTTTATATGTGGCATATCTTTACAATAGTAAAACTTTGTATTTCATCTCTTGCTATGGGACAAAATTTATCAAGAGCCTTGAAAAAATACAGGTTTGCTGGAAAAAACATCAGAAACCCAAAGAGATGCTAATTGAATACTTCTCCAGCGTTGGTCTAAGTCAGGGTCCAATGTAGTTTATTAAACGCCAAGAATCAATAGGACTATCCTAGGGGATATTATTAATATGAAAAGACTGCTTGCATAAATGTCCAGACAGGATTTGGCTTTTTGTCGAGTCCTTCCCAAGGATTTGGGATAGGCAGATGTTGTTATATTAAAAGTATCATTGTAGGATGTAAGCTGTTCTGAGTAAAGCTGCCTTTTGCAACTGACTGATGGTGATTTTGTCAATGCTGATGGTGGTTGAAGTAGTGTTCCAGGTGTTTTAGAATTGCACCCAAAGGGCCTATTACTATTGTTATAGCATAATGTAGTATTACTATACTATTATACTTTTACTTTCTTTTTCCATGGTTGCTCTACTTCTATTTGCAGGTCTTTGCATTTTGTGATTTTCTCTCCTTTCTCTTCTATTTTGCTGACTCCAGATACTGACATATCCACTCTCCAGACTTTTTTTTTTTGTCTTTCTTACTGACAGTTGTTAAGCTTGGGGTGTTATGTGGCAAGTGCCTATCTGTTTGAATTCTAAAGTTGCAAAGCTATTTAGTTTGTTTGTTTTCTAATGCTTTCTCTATTTTACGGTCCCACCAGTTCTTGCTTGCAGCAAATGGTATTTCAAGCAAGTATTCCAATGTGCCATTATTACTATTTTGCAATGCCGTTGTTTGTAGTCAGTCTGTGTGATCTTCTTATAGCAGCTAACAGGTGGCCCATTATTTCTTCAGCTTATTTGCAGAGGTGGCGCTTGCTGTGTCTTGCTGTCTCCCCAAGTCTGGCTTTGTATGCATTTGTTCTTAAGGCTTGGTCTTGTGTAGCCAGAATTAGCCCCTCTGTCTCTTTCTTCAGTTTTTCCAGTTTTAGCCATTATCAGGTCTTGTTGTTATCTACTTTGTCTGCTTTTTTTTAAAAATGTATTTGGCCATGTAATATTTTGCCTTGCCATGTCTCTTTCCTATTCTTCATTTGATCTTTTTTTTTGTAGGACAGTTTGGTCTCCCTACAACTCAGTAAGCCCACATGCTATTATTATTATTTATAGTATTATTAGGGTATTTATTCCTTTTTTTCCCCATATAATAAATGTTTGGGCATCAATTCATGAAGAAGTTTAGGCATCCCAGGTCTAGGCTGAGCAAGTCTAATTCCACTCTCCGATCTCCCCAGATTCTCTAGAGCAGGGGTGTGAAACTCGATTTCATTGAGGGCCACATCAGGGTTTGGTTTGACCTCAGGAGGGCTGGAGGGGTGGCCAAGGTGGGTGTGGCGAGATTGACGTCATTCGTGTGGGGGCCCTGTAGGGGCCCGTGTGCTCTGCCAGCAAAAAAAGACCCTTGCGGGCTCCATTTTTAGCTACAACAGCCTCTTGCAAATCTTTGCCAGCAAAAAGGGAACTCAGGGGGGAGAGCGCACTCGCCAGTGGTGGGCTTCAACCGGTGTAATAACCGGTTCACTTTGTGCACGTGCTTTGCGCACGCTCAGCGCAAACGCATTGCATTTCAGAACAGCTGAGGCACGGCAATCCACTCTGCGGGGCCTATCAGCTGGGCTAAAAATGAACAAATATAGATAGGTATAGCACAGGAACGGGTGGGAGGGCCCAGCTGACCGTCAGAGCGAAATGGTTCGCTCTCAGCTCACCATCGGAGCTACCGACTTGCATGAACTGGGGGAAACTGGTAGAAACCCACCACTGGCACTCGGCCCTCCTGAGCTCTGTTTTTGCTGGCAGAGGAACTGTGGGCCGGTCCTGTTATGGTTTGCCAGCAGCCTGTAGAGCTGGCAGCGGAGTCGGCAGCAATGAGGCTGAGGAAGAACATGGGCCAATCCTGGAGGCTGGGGAAGACCCCGATGAGGCTCTGCATCAGAGACAGAGATGGGGCCAGGGCCATCGGGGAGTGATGTGCGGACTCTGGAGCCTCCAGAGGCTGACAGTAGAGAGGCAGAGGAACAGGAGGAGCCTGTTCCTAGTGCACATATGAGAAGAGCTGCCAGAAGGCAAGAGCAGCTAAAGCAAAGAGGATGACTCGGGAGTAGGGCCAAGAGATGATTGGCCCCTCCCATAAGGCTTAAAAGACCAGCATACGGCTCTTAGACTCTTTGTCAGAAAACAACGTTGATAGTATTGCTGCACTTATCTCTTGTCGGCGTCTTCTGCTTTTGAACTTTTGCCAAAAGAAGCCTTTGGCAGTTTGCCTAATCATACCAAGGTTGGTGATTAGACTGAAGAATTTGTGTTATAAAGAGTTTGTTTTGATTTAGTTTGGATTACGCTGAGAATGAGTTAATTCTCAGCTGTTCTAATAAAGTCTGTTTGTTTTGGAACTGTTTGCGTTGATTACTACCTACTTGGGCCTGGGGCACAACAGGTCCTTCACTGTTTCCAGGGCAGCTCTGTGGGCCAGATCTAAGCACCTTGCGGGCCGGATCTGGCCTGCAGGCCTTGAATTTGACACCTCTGCTCTAGAGGAAGGTATGATGAAGGAAGTATTGGTAATGTTTGACAGACATGGGTGGAGTTGAGATTTCTGATGCAGCCATTGTCCTTACATATTGGCACGAAGAAGCTTCAGACTCTCTGGAGGTTATTTTATTGATTTGTTTATAAAGTGCCTCAAAGCAAAGGAAACATTACATGTTGTACATGCAGTGGAAATAGTTTGAATATATACATACAAAAATACTTTCCCTTTCAAGTGCCTTCGGATGTAACAAAGGTGTGCCAAGATCATTTTTCCTGGACCAGGGTTGCACAAGCATGTTTCCATGGTTGCATATAATCCTATAAGCTTGGGATGTAACCCTGAGAATCTCTCCAATGCTGATGAATTGTCACTTTTAATGTGATTGGGAGAAGAAATCATTAAACACATGCGGAGTAATTATATTAATTGTACTGAATTTCATTTAACTTTAATTAAATTTAAATTAAATGAACTTAGTTTTGTTTTGCTTCTGGCCATTTTTTGTAATGTATCCCTCAGCATGCTACTTAAATTATAGCCTTCCACTCAAACTGTCTGTAAAAGGTAGCTATGTCACTGTTACCAGCTAACTTTCCTAAAAGTTTCCAAACAGAATATACGTTTTTGAATACAGTAACGTGTGTGGTAAATTAATTGTAAGTAAAATTTCTTTAATAGAATGATTTTTCCCTGGAGAGAAATGCTACTCAATGAGCGATGGGTAGATTAGAAAGTTGTCCAGATATGGGTATCAAATGCTGGATCTTATAAAAATAGAATGCAGAGAAAGGGACATCTGTGCTGGGACTAAGGCATGGGGAATTACAGAAAGGAAAAAGTGATCAAACATGCACTGTGATATCATAATTCATTTTTCATTAGTCTGGCATCATTGTGGCTAGCATGGATGCCTATGGAATGAAGTTTAAAAGGAAAATTCCATGACTGGACAATGAAGCAGCAAAATAAGAGGTAGAATTATAGCTCGAGGATGAATGATATGTTTTGGATACAAAATGTTCATGAGGTCCATATGTTGATGCCTCTAGTTTAAAAAATGTTGATAGATGACAGAGGAAACATCTCTGAGACTAGAAAGCCAGGGCATATAGGAGTAGATAATTTATGTATACATAGATAAAGGACCTGATTTATAGAACTTTAGCAATTGCTTGTTACTCTGCCAACAGCTAGAATTATATCTGGCATATCAATCCAGAAATCTGGATAAGAGGCTGGATAAGAGGCTGTCAACCTATTGTCCAAATCACCTGAGGGCAGGACAAGAAGCAATGGGTGGAAGATCATTAAAGAGATCTAACCTAGAACTAAGGAGACACTGTCTGGATCCATCACTGAAGGTTTTCAAGAAGAAAGTTATTTGTCCAGAATGGTATAGGGTCTCCTGCTTGAGCAGGGAGTTGGATTAGAATTCAGTTTTGGTCGCCACGATGTAAGAAAGATGTTGAGACTCTAGAAAGAGTGCAGAGAAGAGCAACACAGATGATTAGGGGACTGGAGGCTAAAACATATGAAGAACAATTGGAGGAATCAGGTATGTCTAGTTTAATGAAAAGAAGGACTAGGGAAGACATGATAGCAGTGTTCCAATATCTCAGGGGCTGCCACAAAGAAGAGGGAGTCAAGCTATTCCCCAAAGCACCTGAGGGCAGGACAGGGTGGAAACCAATCAAGGAGAGAAGCAACTTAGAACTAAGGAGAAATTTCCTGACAGAATAATTAATCAGTGGAACAACTTGCCTCCAGAAGTTGTGAATGCTCCAACATTGGAAGTTTTTAAGAAGATATTGGACAACCATTTGTCTGAAGTGGTGTAGGGTTTCCTGCCTAAGCAGGGGTTGGACTAGAAGACCTCCAAGGTCTCTTCCAACTCTGTTATTCTGTTCTGTTCTGTTCTACCTCCAAGGTCCTTCCAATCCTATTATTCTATGTTCTATATTCTAATATAGTCTTTGACAGCATTGTGCGACTTGGTGTTCTTGAGAGATACTGGGATTTCAACTTCCGATAATTCTAGCCAAGAGGGAAAGTTGGTTGACATAAGTCCAACATAGCTGAAGAACCCCATGTTGGGGATATCTATAATGGAATGGGTTATGAAAAGTCATTTTTCTCAAAGTTTGCCTTATTTCACAGATTTTTACTAACAATCTTTTTGCTTGTGTCAAAGAGAGAGGAAGTTCCAAAATCGAACAATAGAGGGAGAGAAAGAGCCATAACATTGAACCATGTTTCATTTATCCAACTAATTTTGTTCTAGAAGCATCCATTAAAATTGAGGTTTACCTAAAACAATTATTGTGGGCTTTTTTTCTAGACTTTGGGACATCATATTTTCAAATCTATAATTCTCACATAAAAAAACAACACCCAAGAGCGTCCCTCATTAAGCAAAAATAAATTTAAAAAGAAAGCATATTCATTTCTAATACCTGTCTGAACAACCCACATAGGTTGGTAACAAATTAATAATACTATTGGTCATGATCAAGGGAAGTTTAAGCTACCTATTAAGTCACAACAGCTTTGCACTTTAAGAGAATGTCAAATAGCAATAAAAAGTTTTAGGGATGAATGAAACTCAGATAAACAAACAAACAAACACAAATAATAACAAGCAAACTGGCTGGGTGCATGGTAAACAGATTTCATCTATGAAATTGTTAGCCTCCTTTGATCCTAGTTCCGAAAAGGATTACTGGTATAATGTTTTGCCCTTCCCTTTTCTCTGAGTGATTGGATGGTCAATGAATCCACCTTCACTGCTCAGTTTTTTTGTGATAAGACTAAAAAGAATGCTTCAGGTTTTTGGTGATGATGGCTCATCCTTCACTGCTCCAGATGACCATGAAAATATGGACAAGCATCTAAACAGAAACCCAGCCTCAAATAAAAGAGGGTAGTGGTGGGGTCTTCTGGAATTTTTCTTGGCAAACCAAGAAGATTACAAGGCAAAAGTCACTCCTCCCCCAACAACAGATCCACACCTTGACTAAATACCAACACAAACAGACCATAAAGTGGGTTTGTGGGGTCTCTGACAATGCTTTGAGCTCTAACAGTATCCTGAATGACAGGAAGCGAGCTTCCTATAATCTTCTCGACTGTCCTTACCACTCTCTGTATGGACTGTCTATCTGAGGCACTACTGCCACCAAACCAAACAATGATTCAGTTTGTTAAAACACTCTCAATCATGCCTCTGTAAAAAAGTGGCTAGGACAGAAGGAGAAAGATGAGCTCTCCTCATCTGACGCAGAAAATGCAGACACTGGTTTGCACACTTCACTAAGGATGATGTGTGGAAAGACCAATTCAGATTGTTAGTTATCTGCACTCCCAGATACTTAATACTGTTAACCACCTCTGCAGCTGCATCCTTGATACTGAGTGAAGTATGACTATGCTGGCTCTTTCTAAAATCTAGGATGATCTCCTTTGTTTTATTAACATTTAGAACCAGATTACTTTTATTGCACCAGTCCACCAGAGCCTTTACCACTTCCCTATAAGCATCTTCATTGTCTTCCCAGATAAGACCCACCACTGCTGTGTCATCCGCATACTTCTGTCAAGATTCAGATTAATGTCAGAGTTCCAAGCAACACCCCCAACAAAAGAACTCCGAGGCTTGAGTTTCCTCAAAGTTACATTTTATTAAAGATGTCATATTGGCACATCTGGGAAAACCCGAATCTGAAAGCTTCCAGGTTTTCCCCACCCAAAGGAAAGTTAAAGTCCCTGGCCAGCACCTACATGATCCAATCCAAACACCGTCCCAACTGGAGATGCCTCCCAGTTCCAGCCGTCCATGTGCAGGGCATGGATGATCTTGAAGCTCTGAGAAAGGATTGTTATTATGACTATATATTTATTTATTTATTTATTTATTATATTTATATACCGCCTTTCTCCCATAGGACTCAAGGCAGTGTACATTTTAAAAGATAATTCACATGTTCATGTTTAGCCCCGCCTGTTGGAACATCAGGGTCTTGAGGGCACGGCGGAAAGCACGGAGATCAGGGATATTCCGTATCTCTGGGGGCAGTTCATTCCAAGGGTTGGAGCCCTCACAGAGAAGGCCCTCCCCCTGGGAGTCGCCAGTCAGCATGATTTGACTGACGGTACCCTGAGTAGTCCCTCCCTGTGAGAACGAACTGGTCGGTGGGAGGCTATTGGTGGCAAAAGACGGTCTCGTAGGTACCCAGGTCCTAAGCCATGGAGCGCTTTAAAGGTGATGACTAACACCTTGAATCGCACCCGGAAGACCACCGGGAGCCAGTGCAGCTCACGCAGGAGAGGTGTTACATGGGCGTAATGAGTTGCGCCCATAATCACCCGCGCGGCTACATTCTGGACCAGCAGGAGCCTGCGGGTGCTCTTCAAGGGGAACCCCATGTAGAGAGCATTACAGTAGTCCATACGGGAGGTGACTAGGGCATGAGTGACTGTACGCAAGGCATCCTGATCCAGAAAGGGACGCAACTGGCGGATCAGGTGAACCAGATAAAAGGCCCCCCTGGCCACGGCCGTCATGTGCTCTTCTAAAGATAGCCATGAATCCAGGAGGACACCTAAGTTGTGAGCCCTCTCTGTGGGAAGTAAGGTCTCATCCCCAATTGTCAGTGATGGTACCAGCTGACTATACCGGGATGCCGGAAGCCACAGCCACTCGGTCTTGGAGGGGTTGAGTCTGAGTTTGTTTCTCCCCATCCAGATCCGCACGGCCTCCAGGCAGCGGGACATCACAGTAAGGGCATCATTGGGGTGGTCCGGGGTGGAGATGTATAGCTGTGTGTCATCAGCATACTAATGAACACTCACCCCGAAACCACGGATGATCTCGCCTAGCGGTTTTACATAAATGTTGAATAAAAGGGGTGAGAGGACTGATCCTTGTGGCACCCCACAAATAAGCTGCCTTGAGGTCGACCTCTGCCCCCCAGCCAACACAAACTGCGAACGGTCAGAGAGGAAGGAGGAGAACCACCGAAGCACGGTGCCCCCTATTCCTAAACTCTCCAGCCGGTGCAGTAAGATACCATGGTCGATGGTATCAAAAGCCGCTGAGAGATCTAATAGGACCAGGACAGAGGAACAACCTCTGTCCCGAGCCCTCCAGAGATCATCAACCAATGCGACCAATGCCGTTTCTGTGCTATATCGCGGTCTGAAGCCCGACTGGTACAGATCCAGATAGACAGCTTCATCCAGGTATCGGGGTAGTTGTTCTGTCACCACACTCTCAACAACCTTCGCAACGAAGCGAAGATTGGAGACTGGACGATAATTTGATATCACCCATGCTCCATGCAACCCCCCCCTCTGAATTTCCCACAGTAGTAAATGTGGCAGGTCTGAAGGCCCAATACAGAAGATGGCTTCCAGGCCTGACAACTTCACAATATGATTCATAGCAGATTTGGCGCAGCAGTCATGGGTCATCAAGGTGAACAGTAGCAGACTCAAGACACAGCCCTGTGGGGAACCAATATTCAAGGAGATGGAGTTGGAAACTTTTCTTCCAACCCGCACAAACTGGGGCCTATTAAGTCCAGTGTCATTGGATTGCTTGCAATAATCTGCTTGCAATAATTGCCCAACTTTAAATATTTTCACAGGGCAAAGGTTGGGAAGATGCCCTGGAATCAAGCTAGTTTCTGGTGAATAGATGTCTGTGTATTTATTTATGTATTTATGAGTGAATTATAAATATCTATACCACCACCACTATCTACCTTGTTTCCCCAAAAATAAGCCCTCCCCGAAAATATTTAAACGCATGTACAGCCAGTCCCCGCCATTTCCTCTGGTTAGGGTTAGGGAGACAGAGCTGGAAATCAGGTAAGATTGCAAGAGGAGCCCCATCTTTCTCCATGCGTTCCAAAATAATAAGACCTCCTTTAAAATAAGGCCAAGCTCTTATTCTGGGGTTCAAAAAATATAAGACAGGGTCTTATTTTCGGGGAAACATGTTACATACCCACGTACATACAAAGTAGTGGTAGTCAAGAAAAGAAATACATTATTTTGATTCAAATAAACTAAATGTAAGGGAAAAGAGAAAAAAAGAACTAATAAAAGGTTCCATATAATATTCCTTTACTATCACCATGGCTTTAATTCTATTGTTAAACTGATCAGTAAATCTGTCCTATATAGAAACATTACTTCCTATTGTTTTTAGAATATAAAGAGTTTTCAAAACTAAAGAAATGGACTCATATTTGAAATTCATCCCATAGTATCGGGAAGGTAAGTCTGTTTCCACTGGAAAAAAGTTTATCATGCTCCAGGCTCAGTGAACAAAAGCTCTTCACAAAATCCCATGTTCTGTTTCTTTCCAAAATTATATTAATATATGCTGTGATTTGAAAGCAAAACAGAGCTTTAGGGCAGGACATGACCAAATCATATATATCAGGGATGTCTATTAGTATATGATGAAAAAGTTAAGTCTGACAGCTGCAATGGTGCAACTAAAGAACATAAAAACTGGGTGGAAGTTCAGTAGCTTCACTTCACAGATCTTTTCCTGGTTTGGAAGGCGAGCCCTGTAACATTCAATATGAGACCTTCCTTTAATTTTTCTTTTCCTTTGCCTCTGGGAATTTGAAGCAGTTGAATTAGCTGGGGTCGTACTTGGGCTGCAACTATAAAGGAGGAGGTTTTCTGTATCTGGGTGTTGTGGGTAAGTATTGAATGTTGTTCTGCAGAGCAGAATAGAAGGTTGCAGATGAAACACCAGGACAAAGTTGGCTTGATGCAGTGACTGGAAGTTTGGATAAAACAGGTGCTGATTCAGCTGCCCAAGGAACCAAAGGGTGAATGCAGCAAACAGAGCCTTGCAACCATGTCAATTCCAGAAGTACGACTAGCTGGCCAGTAAACTAGTAGTAAGTTTCTGTCCTTCCAATCCAAGATAGCGAATGAGAGATGCTAAAATCCCTGTAGTAGCTCAGGATGGAAGCAACCAGGGCTTGGCAACAAAGCCAGCCATGCTTGCTATATGTGATATGATGTGAGGAAAAGGGCTTTATAGAAACTCACAGAAACTGTGAATACAAAATCCTTAGAATTAAGGATTTATTTAGAATTAAATAAAGAGCAGAATCTAGAAATCCATGGAACTGTGGATATGGTAAATAGCTATAGTTATAGTGGTTTAGAAATTAGTGTAGCAGTGGGATTCTACTGGTTCTACCCGGTTCAGGCGAAGTGGTAACAGCAGCAGCGGGAGGCTCCGCCCACCTGCCCAGACGTCATCACAGATGCTCTGCGAATGCGCAGAGGTGGCGCGCGTGGTCACATTTGCAAACCAGTAGCGAAGGTAAGTGAATACCACTACTGAATTAGTGGTATGATGAATTTTGTTTAAAGAAAAATGGATATTTTTGTACAATAAATCCTTCCTTGCAATAAAAGAGGGTGGGTGGTGGGGGAACATCCCTTGTTTGTGGTCTCTGGGTTTCTTCAAACAAATCTGTCATATTGATGACTATCAATGTGGATTTTACCAGGAAAAGTAACTTTTTCTACCAAAGAAGACAGTTGTAGGGTGACCTTCTTCATTTCCCTCTGGCCTGCCTGTAATCCTACCTTTGCATAATGATTTCATATCACATCGCCCTTTCAATAACTTCTATTGTTGAATAGAAACTAGAGCACCATGACAGCATAACACAGGCAAGTTTAAGCAAATATTATGGATTAGGTGAGGCTGTTGTTCACACAGCTGCTGTTTTCTTCCAAATCTTACAGTCTGAGGTCCATTCATGCTCAATTGGATTTATTTTAGTTCTTTATTTTCCTAATAATGTTTACAGCTCTGCATGGGTTGGAAATCATGAGGCAGTATCCGCTTTCTCTAAATTGCCAGTTCCCCTGGGCGATGCAAATTGGGAGAGGCACTTTTATATTATTATTTTTTATTTTAAAAAGCAACCTTTTAGATTGAGAACAAGGTTTTTTGGGGTTTTTTTTGGTCTTTGCATTCACTGCTGTCTTGCAGCTTCTCTGGCTGTTGAGTCACATGAAGCACAACTGCTGATCCAGGGAGGCTAATGAGCCTCAGGGGGGGAGGGGAAGAGAAGACAAAGTCAGATTTGTTTTCACAACCCCCTCCTCATTTCTTCTAGCTAATTCCCTTGTGTGGATGATTGGTCAGAGCTTTTGGTTCCATTGCCAAGAACATTGCTGTTATTACTGCTATTTTATTTTTTTTATGAAGCAAAGATGGCAAACCAAGCTTTAACCACAGGAACAACGTTGGTGAAGCAAAGGAGAAAGAGGACAGGTTGTCATAGGGAAGAGAAGCCTAGCCATTTTCCTGTCTACAATGGCAACATGCAACACATTTCGGCAATAATCTGATTTAGAACTACAATATTGTTTACCGGTAGTTTGCCTGGACTAGGGGAAGTTTAGCTGTAGCTAAGAGGTTTGCTGCTTAAATTTTGCTCTGCCCTCTTTCTATAGGGATTTCTATGCTATAGGAACTGGAACTGGCCTGTCAAATCTCCCAGATTGTGGCTAGAGAAATTGGGTTTTGGTATATAAATCAGAATTCGCCAAACTGGTTCAAAGTGTTGGCCCAGGCCAAAACTGGGTTCATTTTACCCAGCACAATTTAGGCCAATAATCATGCTGAAAGAAGAAACTGGGTTTTTGCTCAGACATAGATGCTTAGGATCAATGTCAAATCAAGCGTGGCTGCTTTTATACCATACAACCACATTTACACATCAGAATTTGCTGATATTTCATCACTTGTTCCTGATTTACTGAAGACATTTGCAGTTTAGGCTAATATCCCATAATAAGCATAGGGGTGCACTTAGTGAGCTAAGGTCTCTATGGGCGTGTTTTTAAATAAGCTAATAATAAACTTATTACTTCCAGACCATTGCCTGCACATTCTTGACCACACCTTACGCAAAATGTCACATTATGTTTCCTTGTTCCAGTAATGGGCACACTTTGCAAAATTCTTTAGCAGAATTACAAATCCACAATTGATCAGCTAAAGTAACACCAGTGGTGGAATTCAATTTTTTTTACTACCTGTACTGTGGGTGTGGCTTGGTGGGTGTGGTGTGGCTTGGTGGGCGTGGCAGGGGAAGGATACTGCAAAATCTCCATTCCCTCCCCAATCCTGGGGGGAAGGATATTGCAAAATCTCCATTCCCACCAGTGGTGGGTTGCTACCAGTTCACCCCGGACTGGGTGAACTGATAGTGGCGGTGGCGGGAGGCTTTTCCCAGATGCTTCTGCGCAGAAATGTGCGTGTGTGTGAGCACATGCACCCACAAGCAAACTGGTAGCAACGGATTTTGAAATCTGCCCCTGATTCCCACTCCGGGGCTAGCCAGAGGTGGTATTTGCCGGTTCTCTGAACTACTCAAAATTTCTGCTACTGGTTCTCCAGAACCTGTCATAACCTGCTGAATCTGTTACTTCCTATAGTAATACTTCCTATAACTGAAGCATTTGTGGTCAGTCCTTTTAGCTTCTTTCAATAAATGTCAAGGTAGGTGTTAACTTGATTCTTACAATGGTTATATCAAGCAAAAGCATAGACAAAGTAATTAAAATGGACTAACTCTTGTTGAAGCTAATTTATGGCTTACTTGCACGAGACCTCTAGTAGTTTGCTAATACATTAATAGGCCAGGCCCTCAAAGGCATCAAAGTTGTCTTGCAAAGTCAACTTAATGTACTTAATATGCCATCACTTATTTCAACTATATTTTTCTAGTACAGGCCACTGTGGCCTCATTTAAAATTGTGCTATATCCTAAACTATAATTTAGTTGGATTTACACTGTGCTAATCCAACACTCAACCATTTTGTGGTATAACGTGAAATATGATCTCACTCAATGTGGATAACCAATTAAAATTTAAAATTCTTAGGAGCATACTTGTCTTATGAAGTATTGCGTGTGAGTTCTCAATTAAGCTTTATAAATACTTGTTATTGTTAAATCAATTTGGAATGCAAATTTGAATGGAACAAGGAATGTGAAACATTGATTTTGTTTAAACAAAGGGAAACTGTTTTAACATCTGTATCAAAAATTCCAATAAATCCGAAAGCTATGATTTATTCAACTAAAAAATAATTGTCTGCCATTACATTTTTATGAAAAAGGAATCAACAAATTAAAAAAAAAGATTGGAAAGCTGCTTTTTTATAGTCTTTTCTTTCTTGTTCTTTTCTAATTTTCTATTTTCTTATTCACTATTCTTTACTTAGTTTTTTGCCAATATTTGTACTGCTTGAGTATAATGCTTCATTGAAGCACATTTTTTTGCAATATCCGATGGTTATGTTCTGAGAAGAAATCATTATTTATATTAATTTGACTGAGGTAGGGTTTAATATTTACAAAAGTCCATATTCTTTTGAACTTTATAACTTATTACATGGACACTGAAAACTGGAAATGGATTCTGTATGCCCTGATTGCTGAAAGAGAAGTCCTTCAACATTGGAAAGATAAATGAATGTATGGCTGCAATTACTCAGTGGACTGAAAACCAAATATTACTTACAACTTGCAAATGGGTTGCTTTGATTATGTATTGGCAATTACAATGAAATATGTAAATCCTTTTTAAAATCTGCTATATAAAACCTTAAATATATGTATGCAGGTCATCCTCGACTTACAACGATTCACTTAGTGGCTGTTTGAAGTTACAACAGCACTGAAAAAAGTAACATGACCATTTTTCACACTTATGACCATTGCACCATCCCCATGGTCACGTGATTTACATTTGGATGCTTGACAACTGACTCACATTTATGACGGTTGCAGTATTTTGGGGGTCATGTGATCACCTTTTGCAACCTTCTGACAAGCAAAGTCAATGGGGAAGCCATATTTGCTTAACGACCACATGTTACTAATTTAACAACTGCAGTGGTTCACTTAACAAATGTGGCAAAAAAAGTCGTAAAATGGGGCAAACCTCACTTAATAAATTTCTCACTTAGCAACCTAAATTTTGGGCTCAATTGTGGTCGTAAGTTGAGGACTACCTGTATATGAAGCATCCTTAAATACCTAAATTTTTGTTGTTGCTTTGCCCTCATTTTTCTTTGTTCTTTTCTACTACTTTGTTTAATTAAAGGCTTAAACAATGAAATGCTATGGGATTGGGAGGGTCTTAAGCTTACAACTTTCTCCTATGGCAAGGAAACATTTTGTTCCATCATTTATGAGCTTGTAGAGAATTCTGCAGTTTCAGACATTTTTCAGAGGAAGAGAACTCGGCTGCTTTCTCTCCCATAACAATCCTTCTCAGGCTTTGGAATTCTTTTTTTAATTGATGATAGTTCTGGCCCTCAGAGGTGAATTCACATGCCCTGCACTCCACTTCAGTGGAGAGAACAATTATTTCATAATACTGACTAAAGGATTTTCCTATTAGCTTTCTTCTGCATGGTATACTAGCTGAGTAGTATATTCAAGAAAAAAGCTAATGGAGTCATGAATTTGGGAAAGCAATTCTGTTTGTATTTGTATTTGCACAGTGCAATCCTGAAATTTTTTTGGGGAAAAACTCCATTATCACATGCCCTCACATCTGCTCTGGAAGTTCCCTCACACTCTGGAGCACATTTCCAGCAATTTCCATTCTGCTGATTGGGAACACTACTGTTGATCATTCTAGAGCAGGGGTCTCCAACCTTGGCAACTTTAAGCCTGGCAGACGTCAACTCCCAGAATTTTGCTGGCTGGGGATTTCTGGGAGTTGAAGTCTGCCAGGCTTAAAGTTGCCAAGGTTGGAGACAGCCCTGCTCTAGAGGACTTACAGGGGAATGGAGTGTTTATTTACTTGTTCTGGACAACAGTTCTTGAAACTAGAATATTAAATGTTTTAAATTTGAAACATTTGTACAATAATAAAATTAAAACCCTTTTGAAACATTAGCAGTTTATTATTCCATTAAAAAAACAACTACCAAATGGGTCAACATTTTTGTGTTTTTAAGGTCCCTTCTTAAAATTTGGTAATTCCATTATCTATGAACTTAACTTGTGGCATAGGACATGAGCTATGATTTAAAGCTCACCACAATGCCTTGGAGAGGAATATTTAATATTGTCTTTTTAAAATAATTGCAGTTTAGCAAGAGAAGCCCAGAGCAGATCATCATCATCAGTGGATTCTCTTAGAATTTGAATTCTGCCTTAGATCAAAGCTATCAGGTGATGATTGGGAAACTGACTGAAAACCTGAGACCCTCTTTTGACCTTATTTTAAGAATGCATATATAGCTGTTGTCCTGTTTCCTTGGAAACGGCTGCTTTGATTCACCCACTTCAGCCAGACGTAATGCCCAAAGATGCTTCCAAAGCTATTGGTTCCTTTCTCCATTCATTTTCATTGCTGTTAACTTTTGAAATATTGGGAACATGAACTGTAAGCCAAGCAATGCCCACTCCAATCAGTGCAGAAAGCAGCATTCAGCCTGGCTGGTGCCTCCTCACTATGGTTTTATATAGAGGAAGTATATGGTACTGGAGAGCATTGCCAAGCTGTTAGGGCAATATCTTTGAAACAATAGCATCTTAGGAAGGATACTTGAACATCCCTGGGGGGAGAGAGATTGAATTGAACCCAAAATCTGGGAGACTGATTTGTGGTGGTGTGAGACTTCCCATTCATGGGAAACCAGTCGACTCACAAATCTCCAAGGCTTCAGCGTTTCAAATAGGTGCTTGGTTTGGGATGCCTATGATTTGGGATGCTTCACTGTTCAGCTGGAAATAAATTGGCTGAGTCACCACACAGCAATGCTTATGCAGGATCATTACTTTAATTTTAGTATTGTATTTGGGCTTATCAGTGGTGGGATTCAAATAATTTAACAACCAGTTCTTTGGCCTAATGACCAGCTGGGTAGGCGTGACCATGTGGGCATGGCCAACTCAACGTCAATCACATTGATGGGTGCTTCGCCTTAGCTGTTACAATGTAATAAGAGCTAACCAGAGAGGCAGTTTCTGTAAGCAGGGCAATAAAGATTAAGCTAGAAACAACACCAGAATGTTTCCTTCCTGCCTTCCTTACAGGATTAACCCTGTAAAGTGGAAAATAACAAAATAAGATTTCTTCCAACAACCAGTTCTCTGAACTGCTTAGAAAGTTAACAACTGGTTCTCCTGAATAGGTGCGAACTGGCTGAATCCCACCACTGGGTCTTATATCTAAATAATAATTGTAAGAAGGCTTCCATTCTTTATGTGCACTTGCAAGTAACCATGCTACATATTCTTAGCGAGACTGAGCTTTAGCTCCTGGAAAAATCAGAGCTTCTTTCTGACCTGGCAAAGGAGTTACAGGACTTCCTGCCCTGCCCTGCCCTGCATGCATATAATAAATATATTAGTTGGGGGTCAAATGATGTTCTAAGCCATGGTTTTCTAATTATGAATTGTTAAATAAGTCGTAATTGGTTGGGATCACAGATTGCACAAAATAAACCATGGTTAACCATTCACAACAGCTGGGCCCATCCAGTATGCTAATTGAAAATGAAACAAATGAGAGTTTAGTATAAAATATACTAATGTGAACTGAAATTATCACATAGCACTTTCACACTAATAGCTTCTTCATTTTTTGCAGTTGTTCCCCAGAAAAAAAGCATATAGAGCCTCAAATTTATTATTATATGCACAAGGAATTTTACATTGAATAACAGTGCTGTTGTGTAATATGTGACTAAATGGCAATATATTAAAAAAAATATATTAATACAAATATTTCTAGTCTGAAGTCAATCTATTCTAATAGATAAACCAAGAAGATAAGTAAGGCAAAAGGACTAGGAAAAATTATGGGGGAGGAATGCTCACGGACCAAATAAACCCAAAACCTATCAATGAGAAGAGGAAGCAAAATGAAATGTGAAACATTGATCAGGATGAAATTACTATTACTGTGGGACATCATTTCATACTGCTTTTCCATAATAACATAAAGATTGAATCAATAAGCAATGAAGCAGTCAGCTGCTGAACCATCCATAAACTATTCAGAGGGTTCTTGTATGCTTCCAAATCAGAGCTCAGTGGGGTTTATGCTCGACCACTTTTCTCAAATGTTCAGAGGCTGTGCTCAGGGAGGTTCATGGAAGAACCTCCATTTTTTGCACATTTTGTACATGCAGATGTATTTCTAAATAATAAAAATAGGCACTTTCCCCTGTTGAGCCACGGTGGCGCAGTGGTTAGAATGCAATACTGCAGGCTACTTCTACTGACTGCCAGCCGTCTGCACTTTGGCAGTTCAAATCTCACCGGGCTCAGGGTTGACTTAGCCTTCCATCCTTCCAAGCAGGGGTGGTATTCACTTACCTTTGCTACCGGTTTGCAAATATGAGCACGCACGCCACCTCCATACATGTGCAAAGCCTTCCGCACACGCACAGAGTGTCAAAAATGGGATGTGATGCTTTATCATATTTTGAAAGTGTCCAATGGAAGCCAATCCAACCTAGTAGTATAAGGTGTCTTTCTGCATCTCTTTTAGTTGTGGAGACCAATTTGCATCCAGTGGATTTCCTCCCATTTCATAGCTGTGTAAGAATAGCAATAGCAATAGCATTTAGACTTATATACATCACTTCATAGTGCTTTACAGCCCTCTCCAAGTGGTTTACAGAGTCAGCATATTACCCCCAACAGTCTGGGTCCTCATTTTACTGACCTTGGAAGGCTGAATCAACCTTGAGCCCCTGTCAGGATCAAACTTCTGATAGTGGGCAGAGACAGCCTGTATTCTAACCAACGCACCACCATAATACTGCACATGTTTTATTTTGTAAAGAAATTCCATATCTCCTCTCAGTTTATATAGTGTCAGTGTAGATATATTCATGAACTGGAATAGAAATGGCAACAAGTTCAGCCAATGGAGTAGACATGGCAACAAGGTCAGCCAATGGGGACTGTTTGGCAACTGAAACATAGTAATTGCTGTGTGAGCCACAAGAGACAGCTAAGAGCCTGAGCGTGGCTTAGCTCAAGCTAAGGCTTAGAGAGGTCTTGCCTCTGCTGCAGGGGTGAAATGCTTCCGGTTCGGACCGGATCATCCGATCCGGTAGCAATGGCAGGTGGTGGTTCGGAGAACTGGTAGCAAAAATCCCTGTGCCCCCACTCCCCCATGCCCAGCTGAGCCACACAATCATCAGAGGCTTTTTTTTAACTTTTAAAAGCATTTTTTTCTACAACCACTTCGGCTGAAAAAATGCTTTTAAAAGTTTTTAAAAAAAGTCTCTGATGATCGCGCGGCTCAGCTGGGATCGTCAGAGGCTTTTAAAAGCATTTTTTTTGGCCGAAGAGGTTGTAGAAAAAATGCTTTTAAAAATAAAATTAAAAAAAGCTGGCCACATCCACCCAGTCACATCACCCCCCCACCAAGCCCCGCCCACAGAACCGGTAGTAACAAATGTTACATTTCACCACTGCTCTGCTGTCCCCAGCCTGTGTTTGTACCTACTTACAATCTCTTTTCTCTACCATGTTGGAAAAACCAGAATGGGTATTTTATATTTGCCTTATGTGTTGTTATATGTATAAAGAGGTTTTGAATCCTGCTGAATTGTCTGATTGTGTGGTGCTGCAACAAACTCTGACATATAGCCACTTATCTTTTCTTAAGATCTGGTACCCTTTCAACCTGTGACTCTATGGAAGGCCCTGGCATCTCATTGTCTTGGGTGGGAGGTGAGTATTTTTGGACGGTTTGCTTTAACTGTGGTGCATGCTTTTCATTCACCTCTGGACCAGAGGTTCTGGTCGTTCTTATAATGCAGCTTCTGTGTCAGCATCTATATCGAGGGTCATGGTTTTCTTTTTTTGTGAATGCTGTATTATTCTTTTCCTGGTACGGGTTTCTAAATGCAATTCTAACATTTTTCTTTGTGGAGTTTCTCACTTAATGAAGCTGATAGCCATCGTAGTAAACAATAACCAAGTGTAAGCTGACCCATTTTCTCAAAAGAAGCAAGTTTTCTTGCCACTTCATCCAAAAAGATGGGGGGGGGGGGGGAAACAAGAAGCAAAGTGAATTGCATGTATATAAGATTCACATTTGAGATAAAAAAAACCACCCTTCCTGGAATTTCTTTATTACTATAATCTTTTTCTTAATACATCTCAGTAATCAAAACTCAGAAAGACTTTACACTGAAAACTCATTTCCAGTCCAGAATACTGCTACAGATAAATCTTTACTATTTGCCATTTATTTTTCATCAAATTACTACACAATGTATAAAGGTAGTCCTTGACTTACAACAATTCATTTAAAGAGCCTTGGATAGTACAGTGGTCTAAAGGACCCTGTTATTAACACAGCTGCCTGCAATTATTGCAGGTTTGAATCTCACCAAGGCTCAAGGTTGACTCAGCCTTCCATCCTTTCTAAGATAGGTAAATTGAGGACCCAGTTTGTGGGGGCAATAAGCTGACTTTGTATAAATATACAAAAAGTATGAAGGCTATTGCTTAGCGCATTGTAAGCCGCCCTGAGTCTCCGGAGAAGGGCGGCATATAAATCAAATTTTTTTAAAAAATGACAGTTCTAAGTTACAACGGCACTGAAAAAAGTGACTTATGACCGTTTTTCACACTTACAACCATTGTGGCATGGTCACATGATCAAAATTCAGATGCTTGGTAACTGATTCATACTTATGATGTCCTGGGGTCATGTGATCACCTTTTGCAACTTCCTGACAAGCAAAGTCAATGAGCAAGCCTGATTCACTTAACAACTGTGTTACCATCTTAACAACTTCAGTGATTCACTTAGTGTGGGGACAATCCATTTTCTGCACAGAACCAGGATGATTTCAATTAAGACAACATAAAAAAGATCAATGGGAACACTCTTTATCCCAACTGTGGTTCATATGCACCAAGAAATGACTGGGCAATGGTGATAATTTTGAGAACTAGGACTGAGTTTGCGTAATACAGTGCTTCTTCTGGAACACAACAAGGTCATAAAATGTGGCAATAGTCACTTAACAAATGTCTCACTTAGCAACAGAAATTTTGGGCTCAGTTGTAGTCGTAAATTGAAGATTACCTGTATTTTCATTGGGTTTTTTGACAGGATCCAAAGTCCTCTTCACATTTGCAGCTTAACTTGTGTCTTCTCTCTTTGGGTATACCTTGAGCCCAAAACCCTTGAAGTGCTTGCCATTTGACTTTGCTGTGTTTCATAATACAAATAGTGTTGCCCCTTTGGCTTTTATAGTTAATTATTTTGCAAATAAATTTCAATTATTATTGAAATTTCTCTCCAATATCGATTCGGCAGCCCAGTATCTAGAGTTATGTTTCTGGTCAATTCCAGCAGTGTTTCATTCTTTTTCCTACTTTACAATTTTATTCTAGGAAATAAGGATTTTTTTTTTCATGTATGTTGAAAACTGATCCAGAAACATAAGGGAACAAAGTTTCGTCTAGGGCAGGGGTGTCAAACATGCATTGTCACAGCGTCGTCACAGCGTCGTCACGTGATGTATCATGACTTTTTCCCTTTTGCTAAACCGGGCATGGGTGTGGCCAGCCTGTGACGGATATCCAGCCTGCGGGCCCTGAGTTTG
The DNA here is from genome assembly GCA_012654045.1 of Ptyas mucosa. Taxonomy (NCBI): domain Eukaryota; kingdom Metazoa; phylum Chordata; class Lepidosauria; order Squamata; family Colubridae; genus Ptyas; species Ptyas mucosa. The sequence goes on along the minus strand of WNWU01000162.1, from coordinate 5,545,132 downwards.
ATAGCCCTGCTCTAGGGCTTCTCATAGGAAAGGGTCTACAAAATCCGAATGAAATAATTCTAAACATTAAACATTGGCCGTCTTTCCTTAGACCCGAGTGCATAGCCCTAGTTGCACTTTGTTTAATGCAGTCAGCACATTTAAATTCAGAGCCAGGTGTTTTAATTTTTAATTCTTTTGTTAAATCTTTTTTCCCTAGTTTGAAACACATTCAATTTCTGTAGCCAAATCTTCTATGACACAACCTTATGCAGTCTTTATGAATACACTCTGAGACAATATTTAATTTCCCTGTAACATGGTGTACTTGGTAAAGTTCATGTTGTTTCCAAATCCCTTTCATTATTAATTCATCAACTAGATAAACCAACCTGTAATTTCCCTTGCATACAATCTTACACCTGTAGCTTGTGGTTGTTTTTAAGTTCAGAAGATTATTTTCTACTTTGAATTTGTGCTTTTATTTCTTTCTTTACAGGTAGTCCTGGACCTATAACCGTTCATTCAGTGACTGTTCAAAGTTACACTGGAAAAAGTGACTGATGACCTAATTTCACATGACAACCATCGCAGCATCCCTCTGGTCACTGTGATCAAAATCTGGGTGTTTGGCAACTGGCATGGATTTATGTGAACACCTTTTGCAACCTTCTGACAAGCAAAGTCAATGGGGAAGCCAGATTAATTTAACAACTGTGTTGCTAATTTAACAACTGCAGTGATTCACATACCAACTGTGGCAGGAAACGTTGTAAAATGAGGCAAAATTCACTTAACAACTGTCTTGTTTGGCGACAGGAATGTTGGGCTCCATTGTGGTTGTTAAGTCGAGAACTGTCTACCAAAATACCAGAATAATAGAGTTGGAAGGGAGATCTTCTAGTCCAGGGGTGTCAAATTTGCAGCGTCATGTTGTTGTCACATGATGTATCATGACTTCCCCCCCTTCGCTAAAATGGGGGTGGGCATGGCCAGCGCATGATGCATCTGGCCCACAGGCCGTGAGTTTGACACCCCTAGTCCAACCTTGGAGATCTTCTAGTCCAACCACCTGCTTAAGCAGGTAACCCTGTACCCGTGATGGCAAACTTATGGCACACATGCAACAGGTGGCATGTGTGGGGCATGCGAGCTGTCACTCCAGTTTAGCTTCGCCATGCATGCGTGCGTGCCTCCCACCAGCCATCGGGTCATCGGGTCTCTTCCACAGACGGGCACATGCGTGCGTGTGGGTTGGTGCACATGTGGGGGCATGCGTGCATGCACAGGGGCTGCATTTTGGGGGTTCAGGCTCGCTCATGCGCATTTGTGTGCGCACATGTATGTTTTCGGTGCTCAATCCGGAAAAGGTTAGCCATCACTGCCCTATACCATTTTAGACAAATGGTTGTCCAAAATGCCTGAGACAATTTTGACTCATCAAAGACAAAAACTCCGGATAATCCCTGACCTCCGAACCTTCCACCAGGCCTTGAAGACCTGGCTCTTCCAACGGGTGGGCCTGGGTTGACTCTAAACTGATTTTGTAGCTTTTTAAATTCTTAAATCTTAAATTTGAATGGGTATTCCCACGTTTAACCTTATTTATTGGATATTCTGTTTTAATTTGTCTTTTAACTTTTGTATTCTCTGTTTCTTATTGTTGTGAGCTGCCCTGAGTCCTTCGGGAGAAGGGCGGCATACAAATCCAATAAATAAATAAGTAATAAATAAAAACTATTGTGAAGTTGAAACCATTTTTCTGTGCCAAATTTGAAAGGCTACCTTGACCACCTGTATCAGATAGGTATAGCTTGTTTTACTATCGATCCAGCCTACACTCTATCTCAGGTAGAAGGCTAGCTGCCTGTATTTATTCAATTTGTGTGGCTGCTCATCTCAACAAGGGGCTCATTTTTTATAATCCAAACACACAGATCCTTTTCCTTTTCCTGAATGGTCCTATCCATTTGCAAACAAAACAAAACAAAAGTCCTCACAAATACTAAGACTTCATAACTCATGTCTAGTCTGAGTCATTAAAGTAATGAATGACTGTCCCGCTGTCTAAATAAAATTAATTTTGTTGAGTCTGGTTTGAATTTATTCTGTAAGTAGCTTCTCTAGCAAGATATGGCTTAGCTTTGAGTTTGAATTGCCTCCTTTTAAGCCCGGCTGGCTTCCCAATGACTCACTCCTTTGAAATTTTCCTTTTGGATTTATCTTTTATGGAAGGCCTTCCGTGGCCTTCCTTATTGGGCAACTCTTTTTGAAGGGCTACTCCACAGGAAAAACATAATGTGTAAATTTGTAAACTTGTCCTTTAATTTCCTCTTCCTTTGTTTGCTTTCTTTGATTAAATCCTGCAATTGCTCTTGAACAAAAATTAATCTTCCATTTTGTTTGAAGGAAATTAATAATTTAATAACATTCTGGAGATGGATTGTGGAAGAGTAAACCTGTTTTTGCAACATCAAATTTACATTTTGACCCTCCAGCAGCTTTACAATTCCTAAGAAAGAACTTAAGCTAGCAGAGAAATAGTTGCATGTTTAAGTATTTTATTACATAGCGTCATCAAAGAGATGAATGAAATCACACAAGCTAAGAGAAGGGGTTGATACCAAGAGGTGTTTTTCTCCATCATGACTCCTGGATTATAAATCCCGGTTTATAACACTGTTACCAGGATTACCTAAATATAAACAAAAAAATATTCTGGAATATAGCAAATGGCACAAGTGTCCTGTAGAAATGGGTCATCTGAAAGGCTAGTGTGGGGACAATCCATTTTCTGCACAGAACCAGGATGATTTCAATTAAGACAACATAAAAAAGATCAATGGGAACACTCTTTATCCCAACTGTGGTTCATATGCACCAAGAAATGACTGGGCAATGGTGATAATTTTGAGAACTAGGACTGAGTTTGCGTAATCCAGTGCTTCTTCTGGAAAACATATCTGTCAGGGTTCCAAGTAATAAATCCATGGCAAGCAAGACTCCGAGGTATGTAGATTCCTCAAAGAATACTTTTATTTGGAATTATCATATTGGCACGTATCTGGTAAAAACCGACTCTGAAGTCTCCCACAGTTTTCACCTAATTAAAAGTAAAGGTTTTTCTACTTTCTCAAAACAATCAGTCACATGGTCCAATCACAGAATGGGTTGACACCTGGGTGACATCACTCCACCTTCTTCTGACCAGATGTGAGAATGTCCTTGCCAAAGAGAAAATATGTTCTTTTGGCTATATTATTTCCCCTCTATCTCAATTTCCCCCTCCCTATCCCTCAGCTCCAGTGTGGCAACACTGAAGCGGTCAAAATAACTTCAGTCAGGTCAGCTTCAGGATTGACAATATCTACATCTGACTCAACTAAGTGTTCTGTTTCAAATATAGGAATGTGAACCACGAACATCTAAGAGGCCTGTGGGAAATTCACTGAGAAGCAGGGGTGAAATCCAGCAGATTCTGACAGGTTCTGGAGAACCGGTAGCAGAAATTTTCAGTAGTTCGGGGAACTGGCAAATACCACCTCTGGCTGGTCCTAGAGTGGGGTGGGAATGGAGATTTTGCAATATCCTTCCCCCAGGAGTGAGGAGGGAATGGGGATTTTGCAGTATCCTTCCCCTGCCACGCCCACCAAGCCAAGCCCACAGAACCGGTAGTAAAAAATTTAATTTCACCATTGTTGAAAAGATATTAGAAAATGCAAACAAACCTTTCCAACAATATGGGTAAGCCATACATAACCTCTAATAACTGCACTATACAGACCCAAATCATTTCATAATGAACAAAGCTATCCCCTAACTTAATCTCATGATAAATGCCTCTTCAAATAACCATTGTCAGAATAGTGATGAAAGGTGAATACATTAGGAATAAATTGTGTCTTTACATTAGAACCTGGCAAAAACATTATACAAACAGGGATTACCCAGAATGTATAGGAAGTATAGAATTCTGCATGTACATTACCTAGCAGTTGAATGAAATAAGATGAGTTAGCTGGGCTTCTAACATCAGTAGCATAGTTGGTGAGTTTCATTTGTATATATAGTATGCTGGTCCTAAGCCTTGCCTGACCTGGTCTGTTGAGAACTGTGTTTGAAAAATTCTATTTTACTTCAGAAATGATAAACTTTATCAGATTTTTATTTGATTCAGTTTAATTATTTGGTCACTCTATTGAGAACAGATTTCTAGGTCCATTCTTGACGTTCAGTAAATATTAAATGCCTCAGGAGGTAAATCTGTCTCATCTTTTATAGTGCTATGTGGTGCATTGCTTGCAGTTTCATGTGCTAGTGAACATCATTTTGGCATCATCCTATGATTTTTTTCTCTAGCTTATCTTTAGTCAAATAATGACATTCTTGTCATTCATTCATTCATTCATTCACTCACTCACTCACTCATTCATTTATTCATTCATTGAGCAGCCCATCTGAGTGTGACTGGGTGGTGAACAATCTTAAAATGAATTAAAAACAATTTCCCATTATAAATACAAAATTAAAATACATAGCATTTATTGATTTGGAAATCAGTGCAAAATTGGTTACTAAGAATATATGGATGCAATTTACACACACTCACATACCTACACACATACACACACGCCTTTTCTGCCTTAGCACTCACTCTTTGGAACATTCGCAGACCCCCTCCCGGAAAATAGATTGTGCTGCTGGCCTTAAGATTGTTGTATTGATTATTCCATGACTTCCATTTGCCTGCTTTTTCTGTTTCTCAATTGTAATTTAGGTTTCTAATTGGGTTTCTAATTTGGTTTTAAAGAGATTGCTGTGTTTTTACTGATTTTTTTATTTTGATTATTGGTTATGTTATTTGGTTTTTTTTTAATTGTGTGAGCCATTCAGTGTTAGAAAGGTGATATCAGTGGCTATAAAAATGAATGAATGAATGTCCAACAGATAGGAGATCCTTGAAGAGGAAGGTGTTCAGTCAGTGTTGTGTGAAATGAGAACACGGACGCTGAAAGCACATCTTTATTTTCAGCTGTGAAATGATAAGAGAGTAAAAAGTTTTAAGGGCTTTTGGGCAAATAGGCAAATAGCAAATAGGCAAAATAGCAAATAGCAAATAGGCAAAATAGGCAAATAGCACCATAAATAATAATACTAATAAAAATACTGAGAAGTGTTTGACCTTTTCTTTCGAAGTAAACATGGAAGAATTGATTGAAAAAATAAAGAGTCCAAAATAGAACTATTTATCCTAACCTTGAGCTTGGTAGTACAGGAATTAAGGCTAAATCACTAATGATAATTTGATGATAAAAAGCTATAAAGGGGAATGCTAAACAGGGTTTTACCAAATACTCATATTTGATACAGGGATATGGGGGAATATTAAAACAACAGAGCCTAAAACCCATGTAACCACTTAGATTAAAATGACTGAATGGGGGATGGTAAACTTGGCATGTATCTACTGGTATTGTCTATATTTTCGGAAGGTATAACTCGACATTTGGGTGTATTATTCATTCCCACCCTTTGATTTGCATTCATTTACATTAAAGTAAACAGTTGCATCACTCAAGACCGGTCTCACTATTTGTGGTTCTCCTTTTATAAGAAATTGCATAATAGGTTATCACATTCAGACAAAGTTATTCTTCATGTAATATGCAAAAACATCAGTCTTTCATAGTGATTTTTTTTTACCTAATAGCACAGCATCAATAATTGGTTAAATTCACTTTTGATTTTCTTGTTTACATATTCATGAGGACAACATCTATAAAAATGTGAAATACAGAATGTCTTGTTTTGTTGATGTATGGGAAGAATGTATGTCTTTCTCTCTCCTGATGAAATTCTTTTTGATTGCTGGGAAGACACAGCCAGACTGTTTGCCAAACAGCCTTTTGTTTGATGAATATTTTCCTTGTCTGGGTCAATCGGTTCTCTTGATTGTTTCCTGCAAATGTTTCAAATGATTTTTGTCCTCAGTACAACTCAGTACATCTAAGCATATTTGTTGTGAAGACAGAACAATTAAATTGCTTGTCTCAAAGCTACTTTTCATCATGTCAGTTATTATGAGGTGAGCACAGGGCAGAAGTAACTAAATCATTATTCCCAAGAAAGGAACAATACAATAACATGAATGCAAACATATACTGTATATCTTAACATTGTGCGTCTACAGAAATCTTGCAGAAAACTATATTTGTTTCCCTGATAACTCTGTAAGAAAACATTTTGGCATAACCATTCTGTATTGAACATGGGAATTTTAATAAAACCTTTAAGAACAATAAGAACCAATACAAGCTAAATTAGAACAGAGAAAATTAAAAAAAAAGAACTGAAAAAGTTAAAAGTGCATAAGAAAATAGAAGTAGAAAAATGAAACCTAAAGATATAAAAAAGCAGCTTCTGATATTTGTCACAGCTATAAATATAATTGTGTTATATTTTAACCTCTCTCTTATTTATTGTCTCATTATGTTACATTATGTCTCTCTTCTTTCTATTCCGTCTAATCATCAAAGCTATAATTGCAAGAGGGCTATTCAATTTTAACATAGATGGACTCTTTGACCCGTCTTTCAAACCAGTAGTCCTTGAGAGGCCATCTATGTTAAAATTGAACAGCCCTCTCTCAACAGAGGGGGAGAGATATGACACCACCTATCTCCTGTTTTCAACACAGTCCTTTCAACAGTTCCAAGAAGGTTCCATAGCTATTTACACTCTGATTCAGGTGACTCTGAAGGCACAGATAAACCCCCAAGTGGCCTCAACGACTCAGAGAGCTAATGACCAACCTTCTGAGTGTTAACAACCAGATGACTGCAAAAAATATAAATCCCTCCATTCCCTACCATTCAGTTAGAGCTGAAAAAGCTTCTTGTATGAGAAGTGAAATGATTTCAAGAGGGGAAAAAAAACAAGGCTATCCAGTTGCTTTTTGAAAAAGCACCTTTGAGACAACCATGATTGGATGATTGAAAATCTCTATAGAAATAAAATGTAATGCATTGAATTTGTATAAATAATTTTAATTCTTTCTAATAAGCCAAAATTAAATGCAATTGTTACTTTTCAAAAGGATAATTCTTTAGACTAGAATGTCCAAGCCTTGTTTAAGCAGCCACACATGAATGGTTGTTCAGATCAAGTCATAATTTAGATTAACTCAAATCTGGTTTAACTGATGCCCTAAGCGGAAATCAGTCAAGGAAAAGGAGTCTGATTGGAAAGAATATACCTTCTTTTGTCAATTCTTTACTAAGCAAAATGTATTCTTTACATGACACTAAGACTTTCTCCAATAAAGGCATTCAGTGACCATAGTGATGGTATATCATTAACATGGACAGACTTTATATTACTATAGAGGGGGCTGGATGATGCTAAGAATCATTCGTTCTGAGCTACAAAATCTAAACATAATATCCAGACACTCTTTCATTTCCATGCTTTCTGTTGCTTGCCTTTTTATTCCAGCTTTACATCGGATGCACAGAATGCAGAGGTGGTCTTCAACTTAGGACAGTAATTGAACCTGAAATTATGGTCATAAGTTACACCACTCATTTAGTAGGTCATCACATGGCTGGTCTGATTTTATGTCATTTTTTGTCGCAGTTGTTAAGCAAATGCTATGGTTGTTATGTGAACCCACTGTCCTCAATGGGTGTTTTTTTGCAGGAAGTAGGAAGTAAATGCGGGTTTCTGGCAAAAAGCCTATTGTAAATTGTTGTCATCTGACCACTGGATGTCCATAAATGTGGGCCAGTGCTGAGCTCCCAAAATTGGAATCTCAATCAGAAGTACCATTTTTGGGGTCCATAATAACTTTGAATGATTGCTAAGTGGCCAGTCATAAGTCAAGAACTACCGGTAGTGCTAGTGTGAAGTTAAAGTGGTGCTTACCAATGATGAAGATAGCTTAGCTTTTGCTTCAGATTCATATAGGTCTTTTAAATGCAGTTGACAAACTAAAATTTATCTGGGGACAATGGTGGCCCACAAACCAACATCAAAACTCCGACAAGAGCTGTCTAGAACCAAGGACAAAGTATAGAAGAGAACAGCAACATAATCTACAAGATCAAATGCAACACCAATTCTACATTAGGCAAACAGGATGACAACGGAAAACAAGAATCCATGAACACCAATTAGCAGTCAACCGACACAACCACAAATCTTTGATCTTGACTCACATTGACATCGAGCAACATCAGTTCGACTGGAACTGGTCATGCCACCCCCCCCCCACACACACATACAAATTCATCAAAGCCTGGTATTCAATGAATGGGTCAATCAACAAACATATCAATTTGAAACCAGTCTACAAGTCTTTAAGGAGTTGAATCAATTGAGTGACCAATGATGGCATTATCTATCTCTTTATTAGGATACATTTGCAGGATGTGACCAGCTGATCATATGACCAACCAACCAAGTGACCACATAAAATTAATATAAGCAGAGAAGAACTGGAACTACAAGCTGTCTTTGCAGTGGCACTTCTATTTGTTTTTTAAAAAGCAATGGGTACTTCATTTTTATGCACCTCATTTCCAAGCAGGCTAATGGATTCTTATCTGTAGACAAGTGATAAGTGGGTGTACATATATAAGGGAGAATAAGAGAACAAAAACTAAGCAGTGGCTTCAGACAAAAGGTAAAAGTTCCAATTTTTTAAAAGGCTAGAGTATATAATCTCAGTTGGAGTCAGAGTAATAATTTTACTGGGTCTGCTCTTATGCTATGTTCACATTTGTTTAGCAAGGTCAATTAAAAGTCTGTGGTGTTTGTGGGGACTAACATGCTAAGTTTGATTAGTTTTATTTGAGTGTATGAGAAACTGTGGCTTAATGTGTTTGTGACACCAACCTATTTGGTTAGTCTGTGGCTCAATATACTGTGCACATTCAGAAATGATAAATTGTATTCATCTTATTTAACTGGAATTGCATTACCACCCCTCTCTCACTCTCAACATGGGGAGACTGGTTAGAACACTGATGTTAAACTCAATCACGTCACGTGATGTATCACAATGTTTTTTTCCTTTATGGAGCTGGCATGGGCATGGTCTGCATGTGACACATCCAGCCTGCGGGCTGCCAATTTGACACCCCAAGATAGAATATAGTTGCAATCATTTCCAATTTGATATCCTTTAGTGCAACGGTCACCAACCAGTGGACCACGAGAAAATTTTGGTGGTCTGCAGAAAACTTACTTGCATTTTTTATATTGCACTAAATACTATTTATCTTTTTTAAAAATTCATGTTAGCGGTCTGTGGGATTTAAAATTATGAATTGAGGTCTGAGGTCTGAAAGGTTGGCGACCCCTGCTCTACTGTCTAGTCATATTAAGGTTGAGGTCCAAGAATCCTTCCCAAGCAGGATGGTGTTTGGCTTAGAATTTAGGAAGGTGTAATTCCAACTCTCAACACACATGGATGACATCAGGTTAAGGCTACTTATCAAAAAGCTTTAGGAGTACAAGATTTACAGGGGCATTTAGAGTAGCACTAAGAACTTGTTATCCTGGATTAGATTTTGTTTTGACTATGGTAGCTTCGTGCTGCAAGACATATAATATATGTCTGTGTCGGGATTAATGACTACTTTCTCTTTCCTCCATTTTCCAACTAGGAATAGTTAAACAAAGGGTGTCCTCTTACAGAGCGACAAAAGTCTGTTACAGGATTGCCTCCTATCTTGAACAAACAAAGCCAAAGGTTCTCAAAATAACCAGTTGCCCTCAACGGACATGAAGTCCCCATAGATTAAATAGAGATATCATTTAGAAATACCAGGAGCAAAAGCAACAAGGAGAGAAAATATAGTAGGACTTTTCCTTCAAATACTCTTGGCTCTTTAAATCAGAAAATCATTCAATTACTTTTGGTGCAAAGCTGCAGAAGAATTAGAAAAGACACCATGATGCTATACTCACATACAAAAGGGGTGGAACTTGCATTGTGATGGGACAGTGCTCCTTCCATCATTTTGATAAAAGCCTCTAACCTGCAGATGCCTCTAAGAAAGAGTATGCCTAATGATACAGGTTCTCCAAAAAGAAAGAGGCACGTTAAGAACTGCAATAGGTGTATTGTATGTTTATTTGTGTGTTTTAAAATTTTTTTAAAAAATGGGGGAAAAGAAGAACTGCAATAGGTTAGGTACAGACAAAGAGGACTCCCTGATGATGAGTATTTCTGTCAATATTTCTGTGTTAGATGTAGTTTTCGTTCATTGATCCTGTCAACGGCCTCTAGATAGTTTATAACGATTCTGTAATACCTGGTATGAATGGAAAGCCAAAAGATCCACTGCAGAAGTTGATTGAAAGCAGAGGGCTAGAGCAGTAAATTATTGTTGGATATAGCAGACATCCTGGTCTGTAATTGGAATTGGGGTTTGCAGGAGAATGGTTTCAGTGGTTAGTTTTTCAAGCTCAATTTCTATAGGGCACAGAATTTTGGAAACCTTTGATCTAGAAGAAGGGCTGTATAACGAAATAATGTGGGCTATTCCTAAACCCTAAACATTGAAAATGAAGTATGTTGCCTGGGTTGGTCTTGAAGAGGTGGTTGTTATCCTGCCTGAATATCAGCATACAATGATGGTAGCCTGCCCTAACTGGTACCCCAAGATTCATTTGATTACATGTTACCAAAATTCCCAGCCAGTCACTCAATTTCACCATAGGAATGGCTCCTACATTTCATCTTTTTTTTAAAAAGTTTTTTATTAATAATACAAAATTAAAAAACATTGGACATAGATATGACATCCCTGGTTCCATACATCTTCTGTCACTTCACAATAATATTAGTACTCATATAAACATATAGTTCTTAAGCTTTGTTCACTATTTAAGTATAATATATGATATTAATACTTTCCCCCTTATTTCTATATATTTATCTCTTAAACATATATTTATCTATAATAACATCTATATTTTCATTCTAAAATTATTCATTTGTCTTGGCTACCCTCTTGTTATCTATCCAATCATAAAATTGTTCCCAGATTTTGTAGTAGAACCTTGGTGGAACAGTGGACTAAAGTGCTGTTAAGTAGCACTTACCTGCCACCTGCCTGCAATTACTGCGAGTTCAAATTCACCAGGCTCAAGGTTGACTCAGTCTTCCATCCTTCAGAGGTAGGTAAAATGAGGACCCGGATTGTAGAGGCAATAAACTGACTTTGTATAAAAAAGAACACCACTTGGGGAGGCCGAAAGCCCTACTAAGAAGGTATATACAAAAGTATGAAGGCTATTGCTTAACGCATTGTAAGCCACCCTGAGTCTCTGGAGAAGGGCGGCATATAAATCGAACCAATAAATAGTACTTAGTTTCACTTTTATCCTTGAGTTCCAAAGTGAGTCTGTCCATTTCTGCACAGTTAAAGATCTTCAGTAATATTTCCTCTTCAGTTGGACTATCCATTTTTGAGCAAAGGCTATTTGTGCCGCTGTGACTATATGCAATAATAAATAATTTGTATCTTTCTTATATTTTCTTTCTATAATTCCCAATAAGAAAAATTCTGGTTTGATCTCTATATCTGTTAGCAAAATTTCTTCCAGCCAGTTCTTTAGTAAATTCCAAAATTTCTGAACCTTTGGGCATTCCCACCTCTTACATTTCATCTTAAGACTGTGACCATATAATGGATTTTAGACTTCAGTCAAAAATTTTTCCTCTGCTCTCAGCTTCATCAACTTGCCCAATTGATCTTGGTATCTCACAACCTTCCACATTTTGGAAGCCTTTAAATTAAGGGTGCTTCCTGTGTATTTAAAATAGCTATCTATGCTTGTTTATAACATGTGAATTAAGATGTGGATGTTATTTTTCCTTCTCTCCTCTGTTATAGTCAATTGCATAATCCTGTCTACAAATAAGCAGCAAAGTGATGCAAATTTCTAAACTCTGCCACTCCCAGAAAACTAATTTACATTTTTAAAAACAATTTCTCAGGGTAGATGAAACCCTGTATTTGTGAGTGTTTGTTTTTCTCACTGCAGGGACTGCTTAGTCTGCTCTCCTGCCTCCCATTTTTTAACTAGGCCAGCATTTCAGACCAATATTCAGGCCAACAAAGGAAAAACCATCAAATGCAATTTTTCTAGGATGCAATTCTTACAGATTTTAGGTGCCATCCAATATGATGGGATCCCAATATGGGATTTGCTGGGATAGCACAAATTTCTCTAGAACTCAATTTCAGTGTTTATTCTACAAATATGTATTGTGGTAAATCATGGTGAACTGAAGGCTTTTGAAGTTTCTTGATGTAGTGGTCGATAGTTTTTGAAGTCAATCTTCCTTTGAAACTACAGTACATCCATTCCCATAGCAACCTATTAAGTCGATTGTTTTACTAATCATTAGACAAATGCACACAATCTAATGTCAAAAAAGTATTAATTTCATTTATAAACCACCAAAATCATATGGTCCTGGCAAGGGTCTACAGTCATAAAAGTATGTCTTGAGCATGTGTGCATACACAGTCTGTGCAGGGATAATAAAACTGTATGTGCATCTCTTTTATGTGAAGGAAATAGGGAGGGTTGTTACATAACTTACAGAGCAGCTCTGGAGATGGCATACTCAATGGGTACACTGAGTTCACAGGAGGGAACATTGATTGGTTGGCATTCCTGCCTTTCGATTACTAAATAGTTCAAACAGATTTTAAAAAAAATATTTCTAAGAACTAAAAATAAAAACTAAATATGTGGTTGCAAATTATATAGGTGTGAGTACTCCATCACTGGAGGTTTTCAAGGAGAGTCTGGATAGCCATTTGTCCAGAATGAAATAGGGTCTCTTGCTTGAGCAGGGGTTTGAACTAGAAGAGCTCCAAATTCCCTTTCAACCATGATAGAATAGAATAGATTTTTTTATTGACCAAGTGTGATTGGACACGCAAGGAATTTGTCTTGGTGCATATGCTCTCAGTGTACATAAAAGAAAAGATACGTTCATCAAGAATCATAAGGTACAACACTTAATGATAGCCATAGGGTACAAATAAGCAATCAGGAAACAATATCAATATAAATAGTAGGGATACAAGCAACAAAATTACAGTCATATTACTAAATCAGAATTAAATCAAAATGGCATTACAGTAAAACAATTACAACTCAGTTTTTAAACAATGAATAGAACATTTACCACACAGAATCATGTTGTCCAGTGTTTTAACTATACTTATAGGAAGACATTTCAAAGAAAGGTGACAGATTGCATCATCAAGATAACTTTTGATAAATGGTACATAACATAAGTCAGTGGTGGGTTGTTCCCGGTTCGCACTGGTTCACAAGAACCGGTAGTAAAAATTTGTAGTAGTTCCGAGAACCGGTAATAACATTGGCTGGCCATGCCCCCGAAATGGTCCCTGGCCCGGTCGCAGCTCCCTTACCCCGCTCATGTCATCAGAGGCTTTTTTTTTTAAACTTTTAAAAGCATTTTTTCTACAACCTCTCCGGCCAAAAAAAACGCTTTTAAAAGTTAAAAATAAAAGCCTCTGATGATCCTGCGGCTCAGCTGGGAACGTCAGAGGCTTTTCAAAGCATTTTTTCTACAACCTCTTCAGCTGAAGAGGTGGTAAAAAAAATGCTTTGAAAAGCCTCTGATGATCTCAGCTGAGTTGCCTGATCGGCAGAGGCTTTTCAAAGCATTGTTTTCTGCAACCTCTTCGGCTGAAGAGGAGGTAAAAAAAATGCTTTTAAAAGTAAAAAAAAAAGTTGGCCACGCCCACCCAGTCACATTATCTCCACCAAACCACACCCACAAAATAAGCCATGCCCACAGAACCAGTAGTAAAAATTTTTTACTACATAGACATAAGTATCTCTACCAGAACAAATCAGGATCTTTTTTCTCAACAAACTAAGCACAGTAGGTCAAAAGACCTTTATAAATAGACAAAGTCCAGATGTTTACAATATAACCGAGCCACATATTAACATCTTTAAAAATTAATTTCCAACAGCCCTGGTTTATAATAATAAGACTATCCATCCAATAAAAAGCTAACAAGGCACCAAAGTATGTGAACTGTCATAAATTTACATTTATTATGTCTCTAATATAAAAAAAAGATTGACAACTAATATTTTTTGAGCACCCATTAAGGAGGCCAATAAACCTGAAAAAGAATTGTTTAATGTATTAACCTTCATTTCAAGATCATAAGAAAAACATTTAATGTTTCTTGAGAAACATATTTAGTATGTCCTGAAGCTTGGAAGTGATTTTGGAAACTACAATTCTCTATTCCATTTCTAAATTGTTGACATTTATTTTAGTGTATTATTTAAATTGTCAATAAAACTGAGTTGTTGATTTAGTGTTTTTAAAAAGCTTATCTAATGCATTCAAAATCACAGGGTGAGCCAAGTGAGCCAATGTGTCTTAGCTGAGCAATCATAACAAATACTTTAGATGTGTATAAAAGATAAAGGTAAAGGTTCCCCTTACACATATGTGCTAGTCGTTCCCGACTCTAGGGGGCGGTGCTCATCTCCGTTTCAAAGCCGAAGAGCCAGCGCTGTCTGAAGATGTCTCCGTGGTCATGTGGCAGGCATGAGTAAATGTCAAAGGCGCACAGAATGCTGTTACCTTTCCACCAAAGGTGGTCCCTTTTTTTCCTACTTGCATTTTTTTACGTGCTTTTGAACTGCTAGGTTGACAGAAGCTGGGACAAGTAATGGGAGCTCACCCTGTTATGCGGCACTAGGGATTTGAACCGCTGAACTGCCGACCTTTCGATTGACAAGCTCAGCATCTTAGCCACTGAGCCACCGTGTCCTCTAGTTAGATGGGTATACTGCGATTTAATTATTTTTGGCAGATTTTTTTCTTCTTCTTGAAAACTTTCAAAACCTTTGAAGCAATCATTTCTAACTAACGATTAAGGGTAGTTATCATATTTTTAGCCATTAATTTTTTCCCCCAAAGGGTCAGTTTTTCCTGAGAGCAAAGGTTCCAATTTATTTCTTTTCCAGTATTGCCCAAATATGACTGTCTTCGATGTTGGAAACAGGGTTCTCTTATATTTTGAAACAAAAGCTTCTAAATGTGTCTAATTACTGGGCTTATAATTGATTAAATCAATAAAGTGAAATTAACAAATAAACCCAGTGATATACCTGAAAATCAGGAAAATTATTATCTCTTGTTTTTACAAGATTTTGGTTTTGATGACCAAAAAACTCTCGAATTTTCCTGTTACATACAAATTTAATCATTAACTTACAACTTGTTTAAAATATTTACATGGAATTAGCATGGCATTCTCCCATGTACTGTTTTTAAGATAACAGTAATTTTCATACAATTTATTATTCTCCATAAATTCACAGATATTCAAAACGACTAAGGGAATATTTTCTTAGGAATATTTTATGGAATTTGAATAAAACTGAAAAACCAATTTTATGTATTTCTCCAGAAATTTTATTGCATATTGACAAAATAATAGATTTGTTCCAATTTACTCTACTTAATTTACCATATTGTTGTACACTGATCACAATTTTTTTGTAGAGAAATCTATTATAGTGTGCAGATTAATAACAGCTTGGATTTGACTTCTGTGATCTGTGTACCTTGAATATCACAGGTTCATTCAATCAGACATGCTACAGTTTAAATTTTTTTAAAAAAAACAACCTTTAATAATTAGATAGAAATTAATAGGCAGAAAGCAGGGAAAAAGGAAAATAAAATCAAATAAAAAACAAAAAGTGTAAGAGACAATTAATAAAAAGAGAAGAAATGAAAAATTATAAAGTGGCTTCTGATATTCTTCACAGCAGTTACAAATATAAATATATTTAACCTTTCTCTAAAATTATATAATATTCTTCTTCTTTTTTTGTAATCTAATCTGTCTAACCATCAAAATCATAAATCATGTTAATTTTTTTCATTTTTATGCAAAACATCCAGAAAAAGTTTCTAGTCAGCAATAAATGTAGATTATGTCTTTTTTCTAATCAAAGAAGTTGATTTAATCAGAAAAATTTATTTTCAGTAACCATTCACCCATTGTGGGTAATGTCAAATATTTCAATCTCCGTACATACAATAGAAAAAGTCTTTCATGACCATGTCCTTTTCATGTCCATTAACCCTAAAAGGAAATGTTCTGGCTTCAATTCAATATTATTCTTTAAAATCCTGCAGGAGAGACACAACAACTTTAAATGCATCTTGAAATTATCATGGAATTACAACGCAAGCTTTCTTATTTATTTATTTATTATTAAATTTGTATACCGCCTTCTCCTGCTGGACTCAGGGCGGTGCACAGCCAAGTAAAAACATACAATACAAAATTTAAAAGACAGGTAAAAGAATTATATATTATGGGCAAAAATTTTAAAATCTACCAATTAAAACCCATTTTACAACGGGTTTTTTGTTTATATACATGCATTGTTTTTGTTTATATACATTCTTGCTTATATACATGCATGCTGCATTGTAACACATATACAAAAGAAGTGGAAGTTGCATCACATTACAGTGCTTGATTCATCAATTGCATCCCTCCCTTACCACAAACACTCATATATTTTATCATAATCATAAGTTTATTTATCAAGCATATGTAAGATAACAGGTAAAAGTATAAACATAATTTGAATATATGAAAAGAGTAAGTAAAAAGGAATATTAGGACAGGGATGGTAGGCACCAGGGGTGGGGTCTACTTACCTTTACTACCGGTTTGCAGCGGGGCTGCGCGTGTGCGCTTGCTTCGCTCGCATGCGCGCACACTCTTCTGCGCATGTGCAGAAGCGTTTTGATGACCTCAGGGTTGGTGGGCAGAGCCTCCCGCCAGTTTTACTACTGGTTCTCTAGAACTGGTGCGAACCGGGGGCAACCCACCACTGGTAGGCACATTGGTGCACTTATGCATGCCCCTTACAGACCTCTTAGGAAGGGGGTGAGGTCAACAGTAGACAGTTTAAGGTTAAAGTTTTGGGGGTTTGGGGAAGAAACTACAGGGTCAGGTAGTGCATGTTCCAGGCACTGACCACTTTGTTACTGAAGTCATATTTTCTGCAATCAAGTTTGGAACAGTTTACCTTGAGTTTGTATTTATTATTTTCTCGTGTATTGTTGTGGTTGAAGCTGAAGTAGTCATTGACAGGAAGTTGTGGCAGATAATTTTATGTACTATGCCTAGGTCAGACTGAAGTCGGCGTAGTTCTAAATTGTCTAAGCCCAAAATTTGAAGTCTGGTGGCATAAGGTATTTTATGATACTTAAACTTTTATCATTCCCAGCCAATATATGTTGAGTCACATGCCTAAAAGCACATTGGCAGGAGCTCAGCCTCATAATGTTAAAGAAAGAAAGAATGTATAATCAGTTACAAGAAGAGGTATAAAATGGTGGCACATAGCATAAAATGGCATCCACACATGTCACTGTGCTATAATATGGATTACTTTGTTTTGGCTTAATGTGTTGAGAGCCAGCATTTTTTATTTGTAAACATGATTGATCAGTCACTGTTATTTGTAAATCTATGGATTATGGTTTATTTAACAAACTAGTTAAACAAACCATGATATAGTATGGTACATAAATCATGGTGTAGAGTTAAGATGGAACTCGTATACTGTATAGTTCAATATCTTAGTGAAGAAATAAAATACAGATGGCTTTCCTATACATAATGTAACATGAATGAAGGCAAATATATGTGTCCCAGAGTAATAATGCAAGATCAAATTTGGGTCGGTCACCGGGATTAGAGATTTACTCTTCCGAGCTTTTGGACTCATGCTGGAGCCCATCTTCAGGGAATTTTTCTCTACTGAAATAGTGCTTCTGTTAGTTTATGTGGTGCCTTCCTATTGGCTGATGGGTGTGTTGATGGCTGGTGATTGGCTGTCATTTCCTTGTGCTGCCAAGCCCTCGGCTCCTAAATATTTGATAAACTTGTGGTAATTCAGCACTCCTTTTAACTGACTAGGGGCCCATTTCTCAGACTTGAATCATTTCCCTGGCTATCTTTGTACCTGCAGGGCTAATGATTTTAGTTGCTATAAATTTAAATGTATGTCCCTGATCATTGCAATGTGAGGCTACCAATGAATTCAGGTCTCTTCATCTGACCGCTCGCTTGTGTTCTTGCAATCTGGTGGTTAGCTTCTTCCTCATTTGTCCTACATAGGCACAGGGGAAATCCATGCAGGGGATCCATTAGATTACATTGGAAGTATCTCCCACTTCAAATGATCTTTACAATGCATAATTTGTCCTCGTATGTTAGCCTATGGGCAGTGTGTGATGTCCACTTGCAGATCTCGGAAGCTGCGTTCTACTGCTTTTGAAATGTTTTTCATGTATGGATGGGTGTGCCATATAGTTGGTCTTTTACCTTCTTTTTTCTTTTCTCTCCTTTGCTTTTTGGGCAGGCATCTTGTAATACTGTAGCATGTTTGTATTTGAATATGATAGTAAACACCAGGACACTGAGCCTCCAGTGAGTCCCATCGTCCCTGATGCCTTCACTGATTCAAAGTGGTGCTTTTTTTCTTATTATTCTTCCAAGTCGTAAGGCAGAGTGGGGAAACAGTTTTTGAGATTAGACACTAGCTGAGAACCAATTATACCCTTTGGGATGCCCTTGGCAAACTTTCAACTTTTTGACTGGCTTGTCAAAAGCAATCTGCTCATATTCTACAGGAGAAGGCGAAAACGTAGGCAATTGTCTTCTAGAATTTCAACAGGAATATTGGACTAAGATAGATTGAGTTGTGTCTTTAAACTTAATAATAATAACATAAAGGACAATCTCACTATGACTACATTTGTTCTTCTTGCCAGTTTATAGAACTTTTATTGTAATGCTTCTCAATAGAGCTTTGATTGAAGCTATTTCACCCTGCATTTACATATTATCCTCCTGATTATGGTTTTATATCTCAAAATGATTCTATTTCTTTTCTATTATTGAGGTACTGTGTTATCATAAACAGAAGTCTGGCTGTGCATTGAAAAGATAATCCTCCTCTATTCTGATTGTTTTCAGCTGCAGTACTGACTGGGGCTGTTTACGCAGTTATGGCACAAAGTCTTGGCCTTATAAAAGCTATAACACCAGTGAGGTGACAAAGGTTCTCCTTGCTATTCAGAGTAGAGGTAGAGGTACCAACCACTGCTATAATTGTCCTCCACAATTTACCTTGTTCTGAATTGATAGGCTAACATCCTCTCTTACTTTTTTTAAAAAAAATATACCCAGGGCAATATTTCCATGCAAAAAAAAGGGGGTAATACAAATAGTGAGCTTGAAGTGAAGTTGAAAACTACAACTCATAAACAGAGTGCTTTTATATTATTTTATTATATTATATTTGTAACAATAAATGTCTTTCTCTCCAGGGTTATGCTTCCTCACCAGGCACACTTATTTCAGCTTCAGACTGGTAATGTTGACATTATGACTCAAGCTAAGGTACAAACGCAACTGGTAAATCAGATTTCTATCAATTCAATGCACTGACCGAAAACTGATTTTGCTACTTGCATTTCAGCAAGTAGCAACCACATGCTACATTATAAAGTTGTTTTTTCCTCCAAGTCCAAGGAAGTTTCTAGTGAAATGCATTTAACCACTTGATTCATTTTAGAGCTGGATCCCAAGTTAGGCTGGCACTGTAGTCTGGGGAGCGTTTAAGAGAAACAGTAACATGCCTTTTTTCCGTAGAATACCAATCCACACTATCCTTTATAATGTGCTTTCCAGGTTCAGCTAAGCACCTTTTCATTCAATGTTTTCAAATGGAACACTGTAATATTTAAACCTGATTGGCACTATTGTGCAAGACTTTAAGATCAAAGTAAATAGCAAGCTATTGGACTGCAAGGAGAGTTTATAGTGCCAGTTAATATTTAATTTCTATGTTTGGTTTCCCTCTAATGTTCTGCTCTAAAGAATGAATATTTTTCTGACAAGACTTCTCCATTATATATTCTTCGTATACAGTGTTACTGTTATTGCAGAAAACAGATATTGTATCTGTTTATCTATTGACTTTTCGACTCATTGAAACAGAATCATGAAACCAACTAGTCATCAATTCTGTCCACATTTCAGATTTTAAGCTTCTTAAACTACATTAAAAACAAAAACAGCCTTTTATTTTTAGAATTTGACATCCAAGGTTCTGCAGAGGCATATAAACCAGGGGTGAAATGCTCCCGGTTCGGACTGGATCGCCCGATCTGGTAGTGATGGCGGTGGGTGGTTCAGAGAACCGGTAGCAAAAATCCCTGCCCCCCCCCACCATCCCCAGCTGAGCCGCACAATCATCAGAGGCTTTTTTTTTACTTTTAAAAGCATTTTTTTTACAACTTCGCCGAAAAAATGCTTTTCAAAGTAAAAAAAAAGCCTCTGATGATCGCGCACCTCAGCTGGGATCATCAGAGGCTTTTCAAAGCATTTTTTTCCTGCAACCTCTTCTGGGGAAGAGGTGGTTTAAAAAATGCTTTGAAAAGGCTCTGACGATCAGGCAACACAGTTGGGAAAATTTTTGGAAAAATGCTTTGAAAAGTTAAAATTAAAAAAAAAATTGGTCACACCCACCCAGTCATATTACCCCCTCCCCCACCAAGCCACGCCCACAGAACCGGTAGTAACAAATTTTACATTTCATCCCTGATGTAAACAGATGCATCCTTAAAAATGTTTTTAAAAATCGAAATAAAAATTTCTTTTAAAAGGGTTAACATATGGTATTATATAAAAGCAAAGGTATATTATTCTTTTATAATAAGGTTATAATTCCAGCATTAAAAAAAGTCAAAACACCAAAACAAAAACATCTGAATATTTAACTTTATTTTTTGTAACCACAAATGTACATGGTCTTTAAAGATAAATAGACAGAAAATTATCCAGATAGAGGTAGTCCTCCATTTACAACCACAATCGGGGCCCAGAATTTCTGTTGCTAAGAAAGGTGCTGGTTAAGTGAGTTATGCCTAATTTTACAACCTTTTTTGCCACCGCTGTTAAGCGAATCACAGTTGTTAAGTGAATCATGCAGTCGTTAAGCAAATCCAGATTTCCCCATTGACTTTGCTTATTGGGAACTGGCTGGGAAGGTTGCAAATGGAGATCACATGAGCCGAGGTGTCAGGGTTCCAAGCAAGATCCATTGCAGGCAAAAACTCCAAGGCAGATGAACTCCTCAAAGAATAGCTTTATTGGAAATATCATATTCGTGCATATCTGGTGAAAACCAACTCTGAGGGCTCCCTTGGTTTTCACCTAATTAAAAGTAAAAGGTTTTCCCTCAACCCCAAACCATCAGTCACGTGGTCCAATCAAGGCAGCGTCCACTGGTCTGGTGACATCACTCCTCCTTCCTCTGGCCAGGTGTGAGAATGTCCTTGGTTCCAGTGGTGGGTTTCAAAAAACCGGTTCGGTGGGTGTGGCTTGGTGGGTGTGACATGGCTTGGTGGGCGTGGCAGGGGAAGGATACTGTAAAATCTCCATTCCCACCCCAATCCAGGGGAAGGTTACTGCAAAATCCCCATTTCTTCCCGATCAGCTGGGACTCGGGAGGCAGAGAATAGATGGGGGGTGGGGCCAGTCAGAGGTGGTATTTACTGGTTCTCTGAACTACTCAAAATTTTCTCCAGGACTGGCCAGAACCTGCTGAAACCCACCTCTGCTTGGTTCCCAAGAGAAAGTATTTTGTTTTGACTACACAACCCACAGCTATCTCTAATCCCCCCTCCCTATCCCTCGCTGGAGTATGGCAGCACTGAAGCTCCAGCCAGATCAGCTTCAGTGCTGACACCAGGACTTTGCAACAAACATAAATGCATGCCAGTTAACAAGCACGTGAAATTTGATCATGTGACCATGGAGGATGTTGCAGTGATTGTAAGTGTGAGGAGCAGTTGTAAGCCAATTTCTTCAGTGCTATTGTAACTTTGAATGGTTGCTAAACAGATGTTTGTCATTATCTGTAGGTACACAATTACTATGGTTATCACTTTCTTCACTATTTCTTCCAAGTTATGATTCTAAATAATGCACTGAATCAATAATGTACAGAATCATATTGCACAATCAATGCAAGGCTAATTCAAGCTGAAAGTTGATGAATTTCATTAAGATAATATTTATAGTAAGAGATACACATGTTCTTTCACAAGTACATAATCATCCTTTACTTCCAAAATTCGATATCAATGTGTCCAAAGATGACACCTGTGTATATGAGAGACTGAATTGTCAAGTAATATCTGGCTAACATTTTTGTGCTTGACTTGTTTATGTCAGCTAGCCAAATTCTGACTGTTGCTCTACAGCTATTCTCTCAGCTACTGTTTAGAAAAGCTCAGCATCATACTACATTTTGTCGAGAATTTGTTTATACCATTGGTATACACTATATGACAACAAATACGTCAAATATTGTAAAGAGGATGGAGAATGTAATGAGAAAAGAAGATGAACATCTTTTTTCTGGATTGCTGGGAATTATTTTGATATCTCTGGCTAAGGATTCTGATTTTATTAAATAAATGTTTTTCCATAGGCAAATTCTTTTCAAATAATTTTAATTTGGTATTCAGGGATCAGATTATTTTCTTCTGGTTCTTTTCTTTGGGTGTGAGATCCTCACATTGTGTACCTATGAAATTGCTGGAAAATGTTTGAAGAACACTGAGTCGGAAGATCAAGACTGAAATCTGCAACAACATTTCTGAATATAGACACATCTCCTTAGGGATCTTATCTGGGAGCCTGAACTTTGAGATATTGATTGGAGTGTTAATTCAGTACAAGGTGCTTTCAATTAACACTTCAACTGCATATATGTGTAAATAAACATCTGCTTTATGGAAACTCTCTTTTCAGCAAAACCAAACCTATATAATATACTGAATTTCTCACCACTCAGAAAACTGATGTGGAAGTTTGAACAGTGGGAATAGAATACAAATCTTTTACCTATGTGGGAGCCTGAGGTTAATTATGGTCCTTTTGACACATATTTTCCATTCTATGTGATACAATGGGAAACAGAGTTTGCATCCATGGTAAACACAAGATGGTCTGTGATATCTTCTTTTCCCATGTGTCATAAATATGTAGTAAATCTCTGTGGGAACAATAGCTGCAATACATAGGTCCTTGGTCTAGTCCACCTGGCTTATATTAAACTGGATTTTAAAAAAATGGTGGTGCTTTTGAGTTAGTTTTGAGTCCTGATGACTCCCTCAAAAAGTCCTTGCAGTTTTCTTTGAAAGATTTCAAATGTGATTTGTGACTGCCTCCTACCTAGGGCTGAGAGAAAATGATTTGCCCAAAATCACCCAGCCAAGTTTGTGCATAAGGCATAACCAGAGCTCCCAAGCTCCCGATTTCTAGCCTTAAACACTTCACCAAAGTGGCTCTCAAACTGGATATACTCTTGTAATTTAGCCTGTTTCCATTTCCTTAACTATTTACGGTACTGACAAACAACTTTCATATTATTGTGACCAATGAAAAGAGGTACAAAACAGTAATTTAGTGCAAACATGGTTGTACTGATGTAATGCTGGATGAGAATTTATGGCTATTTTTTTTTGTATATTAACAAATATTTCCCTGTACATTTATTTGTTAAAAACAACAATATTTGATTCAAAAGACACTAACTTTAAATAGTTTAGGGACAAAAACATGTAAACCTTACCTATCAAGCTATGAAATTTATATGTCATTGCTATATAATAATCAGATTAATCATGTAAGTAAATACAGTGATGATAAATTTAAAATAAGGCTTTTAACTGTGCTTTAATTCAGGCTTCCTTTATGAAAGGTTATTTAATGCCACACTGCCATTCATTGTCTGCTTTACTCAACGAACCTATTTAAGATGCTCTTTCAAATAATAAATTGTTTAGCCAGTAGAAATGATGGTTTTCATTAAGTATCTTTATAGATCCCATTTTTAAAATGGTTAAATCAATAGACTCAGAGCACAGGTGCATTTTATATATTGCAGTATGCAGAGCTAACCTTCACAATTCATTGATGCATGTATCTTTTCAAGGTATATATTGGTCATATTCATGGTTTGCCTTTTTAGAAATATTCTTAAAAAACAACAGTGTATCTAAAAATATAATGGCCCAGTTCAGATATAACCATTTTGTCTCATAAACATACAGTGTTACCTTGGTGCCCAACTGCTTTGAAACTCATTGAATGTGGTATTCAATTCATTTTGTTGTGAAAATTATGTCCCGATACTCAGCATTTGTTTGGTACTCAACACACAAGCTAGAACTTACTTGTTGGTATCCATTGCCTTGTGACTCACTACATTATTCCTTATGGGAAAAAATTGTTTGGTACTCATCATTTTTGGTACTCATTGCACCTCCCAGAACCAATTAATGATGAGAATCAAGGTACCACTGTAATTCAAGTTGAACTAAGATTGAACATTTGCAAATGTTCTCCTTCTTTTACATTCACCTTTATATAAAATGTATGGGTTGGTTAAGCTATACTTTCTTCTTAGACATAAAGTCAGAAGTTGTAGTATAAGTGTCCACTCCAGACTCAACTTTCAGATCAGGATCAAATTGTCATTCATTTTAAATATTCCTTTTTAAAAATCAGACTAAGTGGTATCACAACATTTTCATATTTTACTTGTTGAAAGATTCAGTTTCTATCCTTAAATGCCAGATATGAAGCCGCATTATCCAGATGCCTACATGTGCAAAACACTGCCTGTTTTGCCCAGTGTACACAGCTGATTTGAAGTATAACTAAACTTCAACAGAAAAAAAGATTTGGTTTACAATATGATACTATAATGATTTGCTTAAGCGTGCCATACAGAGGTGGGTTTCAGCAGGTTCTGACCAGTTCTGGAGAACCGGTAGCAGAAATTTTGAATAGTTCGGAGGACTGGTAGTAAAAATTCTGACTGGCCCTACCCTCATCTATTCTCTGCCTCCCGAGTTCCAGCTGATTGGGAGGAAATGGAGATTTTGCGGTAACCTTCCCCTGGAGTGGGGTAGGAATGGAGATTTTACAGTATCTTTCCCCTGCCATCCCCACCAAGCCACCCCCACCAAGCCCTGCCATGCCATGCCCACCAAGCCACACCCACAGAACCGGTAGTAAATTTTTTTGAAACCCACCACAAATAACTGATCATTTGTATAGCAGTAGTACTTAGAGTTGTTAAACCAATGTTGTTGGTTATGATCATAACTGAACAATCCAGATTTATGGTTCTATGTAGTGTGAGCCAGTAAAATTCCTGATTGATGATTCATTCATATTTTTTCTGAAAATAATCGGTATTACCCTATCATTTTTTTTCCTATATTTTGCTCTTGGTAACCCCCTTTTTCAGTTGTCAATCACAAAGCTTTAGTGGTAGGAACATTTCTCAGCTTTATACCTTACATTAATCCCATACAGAAACTAGATTCTTCTAAATTCATCTTTTAGAAGCTCATTTTTGGTTGTTGGTAACATTAACAACATTCCCCCCAGAGCAGCGGCACTGACTGCTACCTGTTTACCAAGAGCCTGAGGCAAAAGAAAGAGTGAGACCTCAACTCAGTTGCATCACTTGCCAACTATATGTAATGATGTTGCATCTGCATGGCTATCTGTTCCTCACTAGATCACGGCACCTCAGTTCTAGCATGTTCTTTTGTTGGGTTTAACATTACATATAAATTACATATAAAAATATGAAATGCTTGAATAAGTGTTTCTTAAACCCACAAATATGTTCACCCTGAAAGTTTTCTTCGAAAGAAAAATAAAATGCCGTATATGAAAATGAATTCAAATAAATGCAAAAGAGACTCAGTTTGGCATAGTGATTAAAGTGCTGGCCTGGAAACAACAAGGCTGTGAGTTCTAATCCTGCCTTAGGCATGAAAGCTGATTGGCTGATTTTGAGCCAGTCACTCACTCAGCCCAACCCGCCTGAGGGAAGTTGATTTTTGTTGTGAGGAAAATAGAAGAGAGCAGTACTATGCATGTTTGCTGCTTTGAGTTATTTATATAAAATAAAGGAAGGAGATAAAACAGATAGACAAGAGAACATAGCACTAATCAAAATTATAACATTCTGATAAGTGTATGAAAATGGGGGCTGTTTTGAAGGCCTTTTGGAATCCTAAATTGTAAATATGGATTCAAGCTATGTAAATAGCTTTCAGCTACACAAGCTGTACTCTTCCTCAGAAGTAAGGGAAAATTCAAAGTCTCTCACACAGGCAAAGCATTCACTACACCCTCTGAGCAGAGTTTCTTTGTATTCCAAGCCGTGGGCCATTGGAGACTTTGATGATTAAAGATCAAAGCTACTTGCATGTTGTTGTAGACCTTCTCAATCTATACCTGAGAATAGGCGTAGAAGGCAATGCTTTGATTCCAAGCAATATTTCAGATCTGTTCTTATAGGGGCCAGCATACATTTCCGTTCCATCTTTTTGAGAAAGGAAAATTATTTCAGATCCAATGTGAATTTGAATTAATGGCCATCCAAGATATTTCTGACTGTTCTGCAGGCTCTAACTCAAGGCTACCTTTCCTCCTGCCTTCCATTTGGGCGAGATGTGAAGAAACATCATGCATAGGGAGAATCTGAAAACACCGCCCGCCCCCCAATTGCATGTATGACAAGGACTGTCCCATAGTCATGCCCCTGGCTGTTACCCAATTCTTTGCATTGACTTTGCGGTAGAGACTGTGTTTGCAGGACACACAGAATACAAACAACTAAATCATGCTTTAGCTATGCAATTCCAGCCTATTTGATTATTGCAGAGTTCAGCATGTCATTGTTCTCCCAGAAAAATGGGAAAACTGAGGAAACCATGATTTATTTAATCATAGGTACATATGTCACATAAACATGGCCCGAGTTAATGTCATGGCCATGGCTCTGTCACACAGCTGTCACTTGCCTACGCTCTTGTTGCCTTTGCTCTTTTCTGGCATTTCTAGGGATGCTATGGAGACCACTGACATTTGTATGGTGTGATTGTATTTTCAGAGTGAAATACTTTCCCCTCCTAGACTGAGCTCACTTTAAAAACAACAGCCATTTCACTACTATTACTGCTACTCTAAACCTGGAACATGCTTCTGCCCATTTTGAAAGATGTCAATGTTTCGATGTGCATTTATATTCATGTCCACTAATCACTCTTGCTAACAGGAACTGAAAACTCAAAAAGGGGCGGTGTTGTGTTACCTTTAAGCAGACACAACGCAAACTATTTTTAAAAAGTGGAACAGCTAAATCAGAAAATTCTTCGAATGGCTGCGACATCTGCTTGTCTCAGCTTTTATGCTGATCAACTTTCAGTAATTGTCATTTTGGAAAGATAAACTCATTTCCCCTTTCAGTTGAGTGTGAACCGGCACAATCTCCTAACATTATAGATGTCGTCCTGTTTTTGTTTTAAAATCCCTAAACGAGAAACGACTCAGGTGGTTTGATACAATTTCTACAGACGCTATTTTCACGTGTTGAGAAAAGCCATGTGAAAGCAAACGACGACCGGATGGTTCACCGAATAGAACCTCGGAGATGCAAAGTTGTGAGACGCCCACATGCTGGCAACAGCTTCTTTTTTTAATTAATTAATTAATTTTTACCACCCCTCCCATCCGACGTTGACTTCAGCAGCCAAGGACGGTGTGTGATTTCGGGGCGTGGCCTTGCCCTCACCTTGGTTTACGGAACAATGAGACGGGCGTTGCTGTAGGAGGGGTTACAAGGTTTCCCTCTCTCTGAGTGGAAGGGAGAAAGGGCTGCTACTACGGTAGGAAGCAATGCGGATTAGCCCGGAATCGAAGTATGATCCCAGCATAGACAGACGCTTCCTTGTTTTTCACCTGGGATACCACCTGAAAGGGCTGGACGGAGCCGCGTCGGATGCCCTCCCTTTGTAAACAGGTGGGGCTGCTGCACCTTGGAAACCCTGGCGGGCTGCTCCGCGATTGTCTGCGACTGACTTTACGGAGGCGGCTCGCTACCACGTTAGAGCCTGGCAGTTGCAGCTCGCGTAGTGGCTGTTTCGTTTCGTAGATGATCCTTCTCTTTTCCTACCACCCCCGCCGCCTCCTCCTCCTCTCCCTCGGAGGCTGGTTCTGCTGCTCATGACGTGCCTCTCTCGCTGAGCTCCCAGCCCTCCCGCCTTCCAGCTCACTCCCTGCTGCTGCAGCTCATTACTATTTGCTTTCTCCCCCTCCCCACCACTGCTTTCCGAGGAGGGGGACGGGTGTTTTTTTTTCTTTTTGCCCCCTTACACCTAGAGAACAGAGGGAGGGGAGAGAGAAAAAAACAGAGGGAAGCCAGGCGCTGCATTGTTCTACCCCGCTTCCATTTATTTTCTTTTGTATTTTTTTTTATATATATTGCAAGGAGGCTCGGAGCAGCCTTTGATGGTCCTCGCCAGATGAACCTCTCCTCGGCCAGCGCTACGTCTTGACTCCGGATTACTCAGGGTGGGGGGAGAAGAGAAAAAGGTTAGCCACGGCGTCGATTCCTCCCCCTCTCATTCCCTCCCCCCTCCTCCGAAGGGAACCCCCCCTCCCCCCCAGGACACCTCCTGCCTTTGGGCTTTCCCCCCACCCCCACCCTTTCCCCCCCCTCTCACTTCGCCTGCCTTCCCCACCGCGTCCGACGGGGCTCAATCGGTAGACAACGCCCCAACCCGGAGCTCGTAAGGCTGCCGAGAGATCACGTGGAGGGTCTCGGTGGAGTTCGGCGGTTCGCAGGCTGCGCGGGGACGGGGGCGGGTGGCGCGAGCGCGGGAGAAGGGGGAGGGGTCTGCCTCCCCCCCTCCCCACAATTTCTGAAATTCGACTTCTCCGTTCCATCCCTCACTTCCCCCCCAACGTCGTTCTCCTCTTTATTTCTCGCTGCGATTGTTCGCGGATTCCGATATTCCTCCCCCCCCCTCCGTCCCCCGTGCTCGCTTTCCTCCCGCTCTTCATCTCACGCCGCCTTCGCCTTCTGCGGCGCCCCCATATTCCTCCCTTTACCCCGAGAGAGGGAGAGGGGTGTGTTTCTTTCTTTCCTCCGTGCGGCGAATCAGCGCTCTTGCTCCCCTCGCGTCTCCGGCCTTCATTGGCTGCCGGTTGTTGGAAATGGGGGTGGGGGGAGAACGGGAATCGCGGCCAGGCATTCAGGTGTTACTTGTGCCCTGTTGATCCTTTAGCACCTTTTGTTTTTAAAGTCTGCTTGAACTTCTCTCTCCCGCACCCCCCCCCTCACCCCTCCTTGATAATCGAAACGCCGTCTTTCTCTCCTCCTCCTCCTCCTCCCGGTTGAATTCGTGTTTTTCTAGCCTCTAAACCTGGAGGCTTTTAGGCAGGGGTTGGAATAGCCGAAAGGCAAATTGGCCTGGAAAGAAAGGAAAGGAGAGAGAGAGAGAGAGAGAGAGAGAAAGCGCGCCAACTGTTTGGTGGCTTTCAGTGAGTTTTCTCCCAGAAAGTAAGTCGTTCAGAAGGCAACATCGCGCCTTGTTCCTGCAGCTGCATCTCTCTCTCTCTGAGGTTGCCCACAGTTTCTTTTTTCTTTTTTCCAAATCGTTCGAAAGGTGCGGAGCTGTGCCCGAGGGGCGTTGAGTTTTCATTGTTCTTATCATACGAACTCTCTCCCCGTGTGTGATGCGAGGCCGCTCTTGACAACTCGGAAGCTGGAGTCGGGTGAGGAGAGAGATTGGATGCTGATGCTTGAAAAAAAAGGTTTTAAAGAGTCCCGCGGTTTCTCCGGGGCTTTCCTTTTCTGAGATGTGAGCTATATTATTAGCTTTTCGTTGAGCCGAAGAAAAGAGAGGCTGCGTGCGTGGCCACCTCGTTGGGCGGGATAGCGGTGTATGTGTCTCTTCCTTGTGTTTGGATGGTCGGGCAGGTGTGAGCGGCGGGGGGCTTCCAGGTCTGTTAAACGTTGGGAGCGAATTTCCTCGTTTTCTGTAGCTGAGAGAGAGAGAGAGATGTGAACTGGCTGCCACGCCCAAATTTCAAGCACTTTGGTGGTCGCGGTGGGCAGCTGTGATCTGTCCCGGAGTTTTTAGCCCCGCTCTCGATTAATCATCCCATTTTGGAAACGAACGCGGTTTTTCTAAGGTTGGATGTTTTTCAGTTGGGCGTTTGTATACTTTTGATGGATAGCTACGGTTAATTCTGGGAAATTGTGTGGTCCCTTTAAATAGTGTAATGGTCACCCTCCTCTGACAGAGCTTGGCTATAGCACCGGTTGTAATGTGTGTTAAATATTAACAGCCCTGGGAGGCTCTTTTGGTTGTAAAATCCTTAAAGGAAAAGCTTGCTTGGATACAGGAGGAACACTAAGATTAATGAAGATTAGAGTAACATTAAGATAACCTAAGATTGCCTATTCTGATGTAATACCCTATTGAATTCATTTTCTTTTCAATAAGATTGCAGCCTTAAATTGAAATCGTAGGGACCCTTGTGAGAAAAATTCTATTGTACTTAATATTTATTGTTATACATATGCATAGGATTATTTTTTTTTAATGATTTGCTCCAGTGATGTAGAAACCAGGGACTATTCGTGATAATCAAGGTTCTGATTTTTGTAGAATTAACGGAAGGAAGAGAGGACAGGAAAAGTGCCAGCTCCTGTTATTCACTGTCCACTAAAACAAAAATTGCTGACTCCTTTGCTTCAGCCTCTGTTCCATATAAAGCAGAGATACAGTTGGAAATCTTGCTTTGATATGTGAGTTGATGAAGGCAATACCACCAGATGAGCTCTAGTAGATTATTCACTGTGTTTCACAGGGAACACGTTTGGAGGCTTGTGCTGTGGGAAGAAAGAAAATGGTAAGTTGCTTAGCAAATGGCAATTCATGCCTTCCTCCCTTCCTGTTGCATTTTGCCATTTGAAGCACCAGAGGCTCCATCTTGTATCTAGGAGCTTATTGAACTCTAGATGATCTCCATTTATTTTCTTGGAGAGACCTAAATCTCTGAGCCCTCAGACAGAAATAAGATTTTTCTGCAGCATGTGTTCGTTGTGAATGTATTTTCAATTATTTCTCCTGTTAATGTTTTTTATTTTGTATGGATGTTGTGCGAGAAGTTTCTTTAAAAAATACCTCTTATTAATGCAGTTCATGATACAGAGGAAAGAATGAATGAATGAAACCTACAAAAGATCAGCAAGGAATTGAGTCACTGACATTCACTGTCATGAAAAGCGACCATGTGGAAAATGACTTGTGAATTTTGGATGTGTTTTAGAATGCCTGGAGTTTATGTAAATAGAGTAAAGAAAAATATGTACATAGAGTAAGGGAAAACATTAATTCTAGGTATGACGGTGTCCTTGATGCTCTCTGAGCTTGGTTGTTTTCTTGTAGACAATTTCATTACCCAAACTAGATAACATCATCAGTGCTAATGTACTAGGTATGTATGTGCATATATATGTGTGTGCAGGAAAATTAGCTGTTGTATTATTGCTGAACTGAAGTTGCACTTTGATCCTTGTTTCAGCATAACACATTAACACAAGGCCTGCTGACTTTAGAAGTTTAGCTTGCATCAGTGGTTAAATAAAGAATATTGAGAGGGTAATATTGAGAGCATAATCCTCTCACATTCTTTTTTTTTGTTGTTGTTTTTGGTTTCTTCAATACAATCATATATCAAAATCTGGATTCTGGTGATAGCTCTGTGGATTCTTGAAAACTAATGTTTCATGAACATAGACAATATACTTTGAAGTTCCTCCTTTAACATTTACGTTTACAAAACATTTGTTTTTTATATAATGTAGTTTAAAGTATACATTTCAAACATTTTCCTTGCTTTATTCTTTCTAAGCTTTCATTCAAATTTATTACAGCATACCGTGAAAGATTAAAGGCAGGCATTTTTTAAACTAGTTATATTCCCTTTTCATCAAGCTCCATACTCTGTAGTTTTTGCAACTTTGTTTGCTGTAGGTGTAGGGAGTATGTGGAATTATGATTATGTATCTTCACTCCAGGTGTCTTTATGTTTGTTTTAATGCAAGGATATGATGGTCTCAGTTTTGATTCTGCAGTAGGAAGATACAGATTTAAATATCTGAGATCACAGATCTCTTTAAGAGGAAGTTTCCTAACTGACTTGGGAAAATGAGTCACTTTCCTACAGGCAAGACAGTGCCATGAAAAAAATAGGTTTGGGCAGTTACCTGTAAAAAATGTCAGAAAAACTCTACTGCATATTTTTCATGTATGGTGGTATCTTTTATATATAGCTTTTAAAAAAATAAGCTGTGCTGTTTAGTACAAGTGTGTATAAATTCCAGCCTAAATTAATGAAGGTGACATATTTCTCTTGTCTTCCAATTAGCCAGAAATATTGGGTTTCAGCATCATTTATTTGTGAGCTGCTACAATTTGCAATTTTATTATTGATCTGAGTGGGCATTTGGGTGTGGCTTGATTGCTTTTGATCTACTTGCTGGCTTTGTCTTTGAATTCCTCATTTTCCTTTCATGTCTATGAGCTTATTTTAAGACTTGTGAAAAGCTTTAAAAAAAAAAGATATGGATTGACAATCTCATTAAGAGTTATGCATTCACTTGTAAATGGTGCCCAATGTGCCTTTGATATTACTGAATACCCTGATCACATGGCACATTTCCTTTTTTAGTTTTCTGAAAACTAATCGTTACTGTCCCATCTTTTCTCTGCTTCAGATGGTGTACAGTACAGATGCTTTGCAAGAAGGATTTACGGTAACACTTTTTGTAGCAACAACGCTTTTGGTCTTAGAACAGCTAATGCTTAACTGCTTGGGTGAAGAAAACAATTGGTTATAGTTTGCACATTCAGAAGTAGACATCTTGTGGTTTTTTTCTACTTGCCATTGGTAATCTGGAGCCAGAGTATTTGTTTGTAGATAACACCTCTGGAGGTGCATTGCTTTTCGTTTGAGATACAATTCTCTGACTGTTCCACTCTTAGCATAGTATTGTAGGATAAAGGCAGCCCTTGGTAGTAGTTTTTCATAATACAGGCCTGCTGTGGAAGAGCCTTGCCCAGTCAGTAGGCGCTGAGATGTCAGACTATATAGCTTCTGCTGTACTTAATAAGCAGGTTTGTTAGCTGCATTGGGTGGAAACAATAGAAGCTGTAGTACAAAACATCTGGATTATTCTACCTGTCACTCCTAATTCCTGTATAGCAATGTTTTTAGGCAACATACAAATATATCTATTTTTAAAAGTCAATATATAAACTACCTAGATTCTCAGAAATCTTCCCAATGCATACTTCTTTCTTTTCCTTGTTCTGGTTATTGCAAAAAAAAAAAAAAAAGAGAGAGAGAGGCATTTAGATAGTTTCTGCATGTATGGAATTCTGTCCCTGGTTGCCTTCACTGCTTTTGTTGTGAATGAAGAATAGGAGCTGCTGCAGTAAGCATTACTCGTGCTTTCTCTTCCCCAGAGATTTATATTTCCATGTAGTGTGTGTGCGCTTTCCTTTTGCCTTCTTTGTCAGTGGGACTATTGATGGCAGCAAAATATTTCTCGGCTCTTGTCTGCAATTGCTGGGTTCCATTTATTGCTTTAACAGCAAGTTTAGGGAGTAATGGAGGCATTAAATCAGGCATATTATATAAATAGGGATGAAACATTCACAATAATTACTGCTGCAGTGAGTATGCATACATCTTGAAAAGGGGTGGATTGATGCCGGGTGCTCTGCAGGCTGCTTCTGTATTGGTTTGTACAAATTGCTGGTTGATAAAGCTCTTGATTCTAAGAGATGAGAATTAGAGTATCTTCCTTTTTTTTCACCCCCCCTGTGCGGAACTGATCTCTGTGCATATCTCCCTATTGACCTTGGTGTTTCCCAAGACTTCTCCTAATGAAAAAGTAGAATTTTGCATCATCAGTTTCAGTGAGGCTCTATTGCCGTGCTTACAGCTGAGATTGCTAGCCATGTCCCTTTGATCCGTTGGCAAGAGACCGCTCCCTTGTATTCTTTTCTTCCACATTATTTTAAACTATAAATGTCATTTGCAGATGTACTTCTGATTCCAGCCGTTGGAAAACATCTCTTGATGTGTCACAGCTAGAGGGTTGGAAGTTATGGTGCTACAGGCATTGGCTTTGAGGTCTCTTTCTTCGAATTTGGCAAGCTGCACGATTTAACCTTGCCTTCCCTTTTTACCATTTGTGAAATGAAAATGCTAATATTTTTCTGTCTCTGGGGTAATGTTGGATTTTTATATTTGGGCATTTATTTGAATATCTCTAATGGATTCTTTGGTGTGCTGTAACTTTAAAGAAGAACTCTAGACTGTTTCTTTTAGATGTTCTTTTAATTTCTTATAAATTGGTTATAACTTATGACCAATTTCATTGTATACATGATGTACAATGACAATAAAGGCTATACTATACTAATTTCCTCCTTTGGGGACGCAAATTCATTTTCATTCAGCAATATTGTGCCAAATATTGTGCTGTATGTACTCTGATATACAGTGAGGACCTCTCTGTTCAGTTTAGTGAAGGAAACCCTGTTTGTATACCTGCTATTGCTCTTTTTTACTTTCCTTACACAAATGAAGAATTGCTGTTGGAGCCCCGCGTTCTGGGATGATGGTTTGAAATGCTTACATCAGAGTAAAGTAGACAAAACATCCCTACTGAACTGTCCCATCTAATACGGCTTGCTTATAAAGTTTGCCACTGCACAAAATTAAGAGAGCAAATACTGTATTCATCTGCTAGACTTAGCAGAACAGCCGCAGGTCTGTCCGTCTGTGGGTTCCCATTGTATAGCAGAGGAAAGAGAATTTGCTGCTCAAACAATGTTCTCCCCAATATGTTAATCTTTATAAATGCTGGCTTGCAGAAACAGGAAGGGAGTTGGAGGGAGAAGATGGTTCCGTCTGCTCTCTTTTTATAGCCACAGAGACCAACGATAAGTTTCATCTTATGAATCAGTACTTCAGTACAGGTAGTCCTCAGCTTACTACACTTCGTTTAGTGACCATTCAAAATTACAGTGGCGCTGAAAAAAGTGACTGATGACCATTTTTCACACTTATGACCGTTGTAACATCCCCATGATCACTTGATCAAAATTCAGATGCTTGGCAACTGGTGGCTGTGTCCCCAAGGTCATATGATCACCTTTTTGCAACCTTTTGACAATGTGGAAATCAATGTGGAAACCAGATTCATTTAATGTGTTACTAACATATCATCTGCAGTGATCCACTTAACAACTGTGGCAAGAAAGGTCATAAATGAGGCAAAACTCAACAAATGTCTCTCTTAACAACATAAATTTGGGGCTCAATTGTGGTCGTAAGTCAAAGACTACCTGTATTTTCATTGGTTTTTTTTTTTGACAGGATCCAAAGTCCTCTTCACATCTGCAGCTTAACTTGTGTCTCCTCTATTTGGGTACACCTTGAATCCAAAACCCAAGCATTTGTTTGAGTAAAGAAGTAAGAAGCATGGAAGTATTTTTTGGATAGCAAAAACAGCTTATTCATGAATAAGTCATAAAAGCAAAGAAAATGCTCACAGACCTTTTCCTGGACTGCTTACGCACGTTAATAGTGTACCCAGGATTGTTTAACGAGCAAGTATATAGTTGTACAATATATTGTACAATTCCTGAGTGTAGCCCTTGACTTACAACCAACCATTTGTTTAGTGACCATTTGAAGTTACAGTGGCACTGAAAAAAATGACTTATGAATGGTCTTTTCATTTACAACCACTGAGCATCCTCGTGAGCGTGTGATCAAAAGGTGGGCATGTATGATTGTCCCAAAGGTGCTTTTTCAAGAGGCAACCGGACTTTCTGGTTTTTCTTTGAAGACGTTTCACTTCTCATCCAAGAAGCTTCTGACTGGTATGGTGGGGAATGGCTTAGCAATGGAAATTTGGGTCCCAATTAAGGTTGTAACTCGAGGACTACCTGTAATACAGCATGCTATCAATGTGTATAGCACTGTAACTCAGTTTGGACCGTTGGAAAGGCCCCAAAGTCTTCTATTCAGAATTTCATTTTGACAAATAAGATTTAAAGTGAATTCTTCAGATGACCTAATTCTTTAGTCTGGTAGCCAGTGCCACATGAGTGCTTAGAGCAGTGATGGCTAACCTTTTTGCCATCGTGTGCCAAAAGCGGGGGGAGCGCGGTGGGGTCACACGCATGCGTGCCCACATCCATAATTCTATGCGCCCTGCCCCCCTATGCTCCCCCTGCTTTTGGCATGAGATGGCACGGTCGGTCCGGTAGGCCCATTTTTTGCTCTCCTCAGGCTCCAGAGCCTTTCTAGGAGCCTGGGGAGGGCAAAACGGCCTTCCCCACCCCTCAGAGGCCCTCTGGAGGCCGGAAACAGTGTGTTTCCTGACTTCTGGTGGGCCCAGAAGGCCTGAAAATCAGCTGGGTGGCGCATGCATATGTGCCGGAGCTGAGCTCGCGTGCCCACCGATATGGCTCTGCGTGCCACCTGTGGCACCCGTGCCATAGGTTCGCCATCATGGGCTTAGAGTGTACAGTAATCTCATCTCTCTCTATTAATTACTGCAGGAATTTCCAGCTTTTTTGGAATTTTTGGAGGATTCTATAGCCATATTCATAAAATGGTTGCCCCAGTGGACATGGTCACACACAAAAATAATCATTGTTCAAAAGACAATCTGATGAGCTGCAGGTAGTCCTTGGCTTATGACCACAATGGAGCTTGGAATTTCAGTTGCAAGTTGTTGTCATAGGTTAAGGCACCACGCAAGTAGTTCATTTTTAGGATAGTCATAAAGCATGGGTATCAAACTCAATCACGTCACAGGCTGGATCATGATGTATTGTGATGTTTTTTGCCTTTGCGGAGCCGGGGTAATGTGGCCTGCGTGTGATGTATCTGGCCCACAGGCCACCAGTTTGACAGGCCTGTCATAAAGCAAGTCACTGATCATTAAGCAAATCATATGGATGTTAAATGAATCATGTCATTAAGCAAATCCATTCTGAATGGGTGGTTTTGTTTTTGCTGGAAAGCAGTAAAAGAATGTTGCAAGTTGTGATCACATGACCATGGAATCAGTCATAAACACAGTGTGGTTGCCAAGTTCCTGAAGTGCAATCATGCAACTATGGAGGGTGCGGCAGTCATAACTTTTATGGAAGGCCTAGAAGTAGCTTTTTTGAAGTCCATTGTAAATACAAATGAATGTTAAATGACTGGTTGTAAGTCAAGAACTACTTGTAGTTACCCTGCTAGTTTTAGTTATTTTTGTTTAAGGTACATACTTCCAAACAGTATAGGGGTGCTGATTTATTTTTAAAGAAATCTGAAAGATATTGTGGATGAGGTGGGGGAAGAAACGGAAGCATCACTACAAATGTAGATTATGCTCGAGTCTAATGCTTTGCTTTGTAACATTCTACTTTCCCATTTATTTAACTTTAGATTAAATATAAACTGGAGAAAAATGGCTGGGGTATAATCAGGGGTGAAATCCAGCAGGTTCTGACAGGTTCTGGAGAACCGGTAGCGGAAATTTTGAGTAGTTCGGAAAACCGGCAAATACCACCTCTGGCTGGTCCCAGAGGTGGGTGGGAATGAAGATTTTGCAGTATCCTTCCCCTGGAATGGGATGGGAATGGAGATTTTGCAGTATTCTTCCCCTGGAGTGGAGTGGAAATGGAGATTTTGCAGTATCCTTCCCCTGCCACACCCACCAAGCCACACCCACAGGACCAGTAGTAAAAAAAATTGGATTTCACCACTGGGTATAATACCTGATAGGCACTCTGGTACTGAGGGCTTGTTGTAAGTTTGTTTCTATCACATGTAATATGAAAAATACAGGGCATACAGGTCTGCTGTGGATAAGTTAAGAATGTGGATGGATCTTTTCATGAGGAAAGAAAGTTTTTCCTTCATCTTTTTCCCGCTCTTTTCCCCCTTCCCTTTCAGCTTCATTGGGTTTTTTTTTTGAAGCTTCATTAGGAGTTCATAATGAATTCATGACCCATCCTGCCTTATGATCTGTCTGCTTCTAATGTAACACCTTCCAGTGGATATTTTTAGCTTTGGCTTTTTTTTCCTTCTCTCTTCCTTCTCTGCAGGATTCTGAAAGGACTTGCATTTGTGTGTGTGTGAGAGAGAGAGAGAGAGAAAGAGAGAGAACAGAGCCATTTCATTAAAAGTTTGGGTATGGAGGAGGGGAAGATCCTTCCCATGCATATTTTTTCAGTGTGATCTCTCAGAATATGTCTGTGAAAAACATTATTGGCTCATACAGATACAGCCAGATGGGAACCCAACAATCTGCTGTTTGTGGAAAAGCAGCTGGATTTGGTGGTGGGATGCGAATTCTTAAGGCAGAGGTGGGGAAATACAGCACTAGGTTCCTTATCCCCCCCCTCCATTATTTCAAGCCTAAAATCCAATAATTTGCAGGGGTTGTTGTAAAGAGGAAGAGTGATAGATGCTGTTGTCGAAAGGGCAGCATTGCAGATTCTGATTATGTTCTGGGGGGTGGGGGCAGGCATGGATTTGAATGGAAGCAATTAAAGTGGTCTAATTAGGTGTATCATTGATTTGCTATTATTTCTAATGGTAGGAGGTGCTATCAATACTGAAAAACCTGAGAAGAAATCTGGGCATTCTGGATTTATGCACGTTTTTGTTTTTTCTCCCCATCCCTGGGTTTGGTAAATCAGGAGGACCTTGGATAGACATTGCTAGAAGTTTAGATTCTTGCTCTGAACAAGGGGTTGGATTTAATAGTCTATTGCTGCCTCCTATTATTTTTTTGAAGTGTACTTAAGCCTTAAAATCTCATTTTAAAGTGAGAAGTCCTGTCCTTTCTGCTGGCAAGAGATCAGAATAGGTGTTCTATGTATTGTTGAATTCTTGTGCTTAAGGGCTGTCCAAATTTGTTGTTCTACTTTCTATGCTTCAAAAAGACTCTTGTGTGTTGGCATTTCAGGATGTAATAATGCTGTAGTATATACATCAGTACATGGCTGATGTAGTAAAAAACCCTGCTGAATACAGTTGAAAAAGGCAACAGTGATAGCTGGATT
Organism: Ptyas mucosa; assembly: GCA_012654045.1. NCBI lineage: Eukaryota > Metazoa > Chordata > Lepidosauria > Squamata > Colubridae > Ptyas > Ptyas mucosa. The sequence goes on along the minus strand of WNWU01000162.1, from coordinate 5,505,978 downwards.
TAGTTTTGGGCAGTTAAAAGAGGAAATGCTACACTGAATTGTCCTCTTTGATTGCATTAGGTGGTACAAATGGAACCATCTAATCATTGTTTGCACTAGGAATAATAGCAATAGCACTTAGATTTATATACCGTTTCACAGTGCTTTATAGCTCTCTCTAAGCGGTTTACAGATTCAGCATATTGCCCCCAACAATCTGGGTCCTCGTTTTACTCACCTCAGAAGGATAGAAAGCTGAGTCAACCTGGAGCCTGGTGAGATTTGATATGCCAAATTGCTGGCAGCAGGTGATCAGCAGAAGTAGCCTGCAGTACTGCACTCTAACCACTACGCCACCGCGGCTCTTCAATAATAATGCTATTATTGAAGTGCCCAACCTGAAGTCTTAAGAATGTACAGTAGTCCTCGACTTGCGACCATTTCTTTAATGAACAAATCATAACTTTTATCATGACTTGCTAAGAAAGGAATAGACCAGAGATTCTGATTGCCACATTTTGTGACTACCAGGTTGAGTGAATTTAACTCTTCCCATGGCAGAAGATGCCAGATTGATGTGAAGGAGCAATGGGTGCTATTTGTTTGTAGCAAGTCAGAATTCTGGATTATGGTGAACTGGAACCCAGTTATGATGAAAATCTCAGGGAACACTGTTATATTCTAGTAGCATAGAATTCAACTATGTTTAGAATTGATTAAAAATGCATAGTTGCAGAAGATTTCAGTTTTGGGCTTTTTTCTTTTTTTGAAGAGTCAGATAAATTCTGGTGTGGCAGTATTTTTGCCACATGATTCAAGAAGCTAAACTCTTTAGATGTGTCTGGAATAGCTCTTGAGCAGCTCTAGATAGCTCTAACCACTATGACAAATAACAAAAATAAGCCTTACAGGCTCTGTAAGGAGACACTGTGAAAACATTTTGGGTTTAGGCTGCCTAAATGTGCTAAAAATCTTAGGGTTTGTGAAGAAATACTAAATGAAGAATCTGAATTGTTGCCTTGTCCATTTTGGATTAATCTGTTAATCCATTACTTGATTATAGGTAGCTTGTTTGCCTCTATAATAGAAGGAGAATATCAAAGCATGTTTTCACTGTTAGATTTATTCAAAAATCATGCTTGAATTTAATAGAATTCTCCCATTCATTTCTCTTTCATGCTATAGTTGGTAGTGTTGATAAACCTGTCATCAAAACTGTAGATGCTTGCTAGCAATGATATGCTGAACAATATTTTCACTGTCTGATTTATATTTTGTAAATCACTATTTTCTCCCCAAAAGATGGAATTGCTGATCTAGTCAGGAATGATGTTTGCAGTTTCCATCTCTAACTGTGTTTTATATTGTCCAAACATATTAGCCTACAGAGTCTAACTTCAAACATTTCTGGAGTATTTTCTCCAGGGCTCAACTTAAATCCCTCTTAGATTACAATTCCAAGGCAAACAGCAAAACCAGGAAGACAAAGCCCATGGATTGCATTAATACATAGATGGATAGCTGTGTACAGCTTGGTGGTATTGTGTGTGTGTGTGCAAGTCAGTGTTGACACCTGGTGACTGCTTGCACAAGTTTTTGCAGTTTCCTTGGCAGTATTTCAAAAGTGGTTTGCCATTGCTTACCTAGGGCTCAGAGAGATTGAATGGCTCATGGTCACCTAACTGGTTTTGTGCCCAAGGAGGGACTAGAACTCAATCTCCAGGTTTCTAACTACTACACCAAACTGGCTCTCTAACTTGGTGGGTTACAATTAGATTAACTTTATGGAGAAAGAAAGTGGACATGATTTTCAGCGATTTTCGTTTTGTGGTGCTTCTAATACAGGATGTGTGGAAGAACGAACACTTAAGAGGGTGACTTTGACCTCTTACTCTTGCTGGTGTTGTATCTTCTGGTTTTCTTGCTTCTTTTCTCTTTTATACATCTTAAACATTTTTTTGATTCTTCACTGTGCTCTTTTATAAGCTTTAGGTGCATGAGAGTAAAGATTGCCGGTGAATTGGAGGAACTGAAGTAGGATACTCTAAAATATCTGGGATACTTTAATTTACTGGTCAGTTTGACTGCTTGATTTGACTCTGATTTCTTAGAGACTGCATTCATATGTTGTGCCAAGCTATAATGTCTTTTGCTTGGTTTTTGCCTACCATGTTATATGAATTCAGCCACTGGGTCTTTTTCAGCAAACTGTGGGTAACACAATCCATGATTTCATGAGATGTGTGAATCTAGACAATTATTAATGTCATTAGTCATTCTGTGGCAGAAACAACTCATCTTGGCTGTTACCAAAGGGAGCTGTCTGCTAAACATAATAGCCCTGGAAGATAATCAGGTGTGGTGTTAATTGCAGGGTATACAGTGATGAAAGAGACACTTGTTCACCCAGTCTAATGAGATAAGAAGACTGATAGACAGAGCCATTTTCTTCACATACCTCTGAGAGTACAATTAGTCCTTGACTTAAGGTCACAATGTAGACTGAACTTCCCTTGCAAAGTAAAATGGTCTTGCCAAATTTTTGCCATGGTTGGTAAGCAAATCGCCGTAGTTGTTAAGTGATTATTAAGTGTCATGTGGTCATTAAGTGAATCTGGTTTCCCCCCATTGACTTTGCTTGTTGGAAGCTCCCGTGGGAAGATTGCAAATGGTGAGCAGGTGACTTTAGGATGCTGCAATCGTAATAAATTCATGCCACTGCCAAGAGCCTATCATGTGGGATAAATGCTGCAATGATTGTGAGAGGATTAGTCATTAGTCATAAGTCACTTTTTCAGCACTGTTGTAATTTCAAATGGTTGGTGAACAAATGGTTGTAAGTTGAGGACTACTGTATGTCTTATCTTTGACATAGAGCAAGATGAAATAATGCAGTTGCACAAGTAGTTATGGGTGCCTTTGTTTGGCACATGTGATATATCTGCTCTGCAAACTGCATTGGTTGCCAGTGTGCTTTCATATTCATTTCGGGGTACAGAATATTACCTTTAAAGCTCTTCATTGTTTGGACCAGGTTACTTGCAGAACTGTCTCTTCCCAGTTGTAAGTACTCATCCTGTTAGAGTAAGCAGGAGGAGCATGTGCCAAGTCCCATCTGTTAGAGTCCACTAACAGGACAGAGGAGGAGGGCCTTTTCTGTACTAATGCCCATCTTCCATGATATCATGTCACCATAGATCAGACTTCTTGAAGACCAAGTTTTGTGGTTGAGCCTAGGAGTCCAGGTGTGTGGCATATCGTGTATTTTGTTTGTGTTGATTGTTGCTGGTTTTTTCTTGGCTTTTTACATTGTTACGACCCCCTTGGACCCTTTATGCACAGCAGGAGAGAAAGTTGAACACCTTTCATATGCACTGTCTCCGATGTATTCTTGGCATTACCTGGCATGACAAAGTTCCAAATAGGGCAGTCTTGGAACGTGCTGGAATTTCCAGCATGTATACACTATTGAAACAGCGATGTTTATGCTGGCTTGGGCATGTTGTGAGAATGGCTGATGATCGGATTCCGAAAGATCTCCTGTATGGAGAATTAGTGCAGGGAAAGCACCTTAGAGGGGAGACCACAGCTGCGATATAAGGATATCTCCAAGGGGGATCTAAAGGCCCTGGGAATGGACATTAATGACTGGGAAACCTTGGCCTCTGATTGTTCAGCTTGGAGGCTAAAGATGCAGCATGGCTGTCTCCAATTCGAAGAGACACTTGTTTGGCAGGCTGAGGCAAAGAGGCAGTCCCGGAACCAGCGAAATCTGGGAGCTGGACAGGGGACAGAATGTGTCCTCAGTGTGGAAGGGATTGCCATTCTCGAATTGGCCTTTTTAGTCACACAAGATGCTGTTTTAGGACCTCTTTCCAGAGCACGATACCATAGTCTTTTGAGACTGAAGGTTGCCAATGCCAGTGCCAATGACATTGTTAGGGTTTGTTACATAGTTTTTTATTTTATTTTAAAATATTGTTCCCTGTCAGATTCACGAGCTTGAGTTGAGTAGCTATACACATTTAATAATTAAATAGATTAGTAATCATAAAAATAAAACTACCCAGGTTCTCCTTAGATCTCATGGCAGGCACACTTGCTTAGATGTGGTTGAACTAGAGTAGGGGTCTCTGACTGGGGAGTTCTGGGAATTGAAGTCCACAAGACTGAAAGTTGTACTTCAGACATGCAAAGAGAAAAAAATTCTGTATCCCAAATGAATGGTTCTTTTTCCAACTGCATATTTATGGGGAAATACTCTTGTGTATTCTTAAAGAAATTTATTTTACACAAGGGAAAACAGAGTGCTAAGCCATTATGTAGTATTTTGGCTTTACAGTGTGAATTCAGCAAATTGTGATTTAGACAATAAAGAATGGCTACTGTGAAAGAAAAAAAGTGTTGTGTTTGAACAAAATCAGAAGCACATATTAAAAAATGTACTCTTGTATCCAGACCTGAGTTTGGATGCATATAAAATATCTCCATTGACAAGAATGGCTGTATCCTTGCTTGGTTGTAGTAAAGAAATGCAGCCCATAGTCAATGTGTATTCTTGTAATAGGCCCAGTTGCAATGGCATCTAAGATGAATCGTCATCCTGTAAATCCAGTGTTTCTCAATCTTGACAATTTTAAAATATGTGGACTTTACCTTCTAGAATTCCCCAGCCGGCTTCTGCGAGTTGAAGTCCACACATCTTAAAGTTGCCAAGTTTTTTTAAAAAAACCTGCTCTAAACCTTTGTATATTTTATTGCCTGGTGGCTGAATCCTTTCCATGCTAATAGGCACAGAACGTGCTTGCATTGGGAAACTCCTAAATAATTTCCCACAAATTAAGGTGACAAACAAACAAAAAAACAAATAAGGATTCTGAGAAAAGATGAAAGGAGCAATTGGTCCATTTTCCTGTCTCTCCACTCAATCTCCTCCCACTCCCCAAATGATGCTTTTCTGACCATAGAGAACTAATGCTGTATTTTCAATGTCAGCTACACGGTTTACTCTTGGGAAAATTCCACTGAAAAACAATGATGCTGTCACATACCTTCTTCTCTAGTGGATGGGGCTGGAGATGGGGTAACATTTCAGGGTATTTCACCTGCAGCTGAAAGAAAATCTTCCTTTGCTTTGTTTTCTGGGCTTGTCCTATTACTTCAGGCACAAATATCCAAGGGGCTGAAAGGCAAGAAAAACCAGCTCATGCAGCAATTTTAGCACAATTTTAAATGGGTTATTTCTCATGGTTTATACTTAGGTATCTCTCTGGTTTTATCATTTTTGCTTTAATGCTTCCTTTCTTGAAGGAGCTGGATGATTGTTTTCTGTAATGGAGAGAATGGATATTGCAAAGATCAGGTGACTTTTCTATTTTCTCTCCAAACTTCAGGTGTAGACCTTTCATTTTACAATAGGTACTCTTCACCTTAGTTGTTCTCCAATAGGGTACTTACTCCATCCAAATTCTTACTTGGCCTGGCCTTCCTTAGCTTCCATATCTGGACAATTTGTTGGGTCTATTTGTCCTCAAGAGTACAACTTTTTGAATAAATAATAAAGCAAGCTCAGCTTTTGTGCTTCCAACATTTGAGTTTATTATTTACTTAGAAAATGTTTAGGTCTCCTACTACCTTGGCCATTTGGATAGTGTGATTTTAGGTGGTGATTAGGTTAAGTTACCGTATACATTAAGTCATATATGAAATTATGTGTCTTTAACACAAAAGCTAAATTTGTGACATTTCAACATCTGGGAAAATGTTTTGAGACCCCCCCCCCCAAAAAAAAATCCTCTGTAGTAAAGTGGGAACTCATTTCAGGTCCAATGGCAATTAAATCCATAATGTGGGATTTAATTTTAGTGTAATTAATGAGAGTTCCAGTTGCCTTCCATATATTCAAAATCAGGACCATTGTAGGGAAAAAAAATCAAAGCTTTTCCAGATAATTCCTCTAATTATTTCTGGTTTGTAATAAAGCATTCTTGAATGCCAGAGTTGTTTTCCATAAATTTATGATCACAGGGTGCTAAAATCCCTCTGGAAATGAGTGACTTATCTTCTTTATTATACTAAGGATTCATTTTGTAATGATATGCAGCTTAGTTGTGGGTGTAGAGAAAAAAAATTGCTGGACTGATAGCTCTGTTATGATTGTCATTAGTGGGAGTAACCTTTCACCATGTTTTTCCAACTTCAAGAGTTACTTGCTTAATAATTCTCCTTCAAAGCAATGAAACTTGGAAAAGCAGACACAGGGTGGGTAGTTGTCTTCCTTGCAGATGGAAGGACATTTATCTTTTCAGTGATAATTAGTTGTAGCAAGGACAACCTCAAAATGTAATTAAACCAATAATCAAACAGTATTAATCTAAAGTAACAAATCAGTGCAAGTCAGATCAGTTATGAAACGAGAGATTCAAGGAATGTTTGAAGTTTCATTTTAAGAAACGATGTCATATTAATAGTGCCTGGACCAGGCAAACATCTTTCGTCATGGAGGTTGTGTTGTCTTCAACATTGATGATGCAACCAAAAAAGCTCTACTGATTGATATTCTTGCTCCAAAGAAAAAGAATTTGGAGCTTTCTCTTGCTGAATTCATTTGACGAAGGAACATAAGGCAAAGAGGAAGAATATGTCCTGATTGTAATTATATCCTAGAATATTTACAGTTTTATACTGTAGCTACATTAAGGAAGTGCCTTATATATTTCCTATGATTGGTTGCTATATTAGTTCACACTGTGATGATTGCTCCTTCTGCCTGTGAACTAGAACTTTGTTGGACTTGTTTAAGTAGTAGAAAGTATTTGTATTTAAGTTTCTATCTTATAATTATTTGGGAAATGACTAGAGAAAATTACTCCCAAACTATTCGAACAAATTATTAGGCGAGAAAGAAATTTGCAACGAAATCTGGTATTTGTTTAATCAGAAAAGTGTAAAGGTAAAGGTTCCCCTCGCACATATGTGCTAGTCGTTCCTGACTCTAGGGGGCGGTGCTCATCTCTGTTTCAAAGCAGAAGAGCCAGCGCTGTCCGAAGACGTCTCCGTGGTCATGTGGCCGGCATGACTAAACGCCAAAGGTGCACACGGAATGCTGTTTCCTTCCCACCAAAGAAGGTCCCTATTTTTCTATTTGCATTTTTTTATGTGCTTTCAAACTGCTAGGTTGGCAGAAACTGGGATAAGTAACGGGAGTTCACCCCGTTATGCGGCATTAGGGATTCGAACCGCTGAACTGCCGACCTTTCGATCGACAAGTTTAGCCCAGGTATAATTTGGAGGCATGATACCTTTTGAGTTGAATTTATTGAGTTATTTTTAAGGAGTGAAACTAATAATTGGATCATATCTGAACATGTAAACAAAAATAGCTCTGTCAAAAAATTTACTAGTACAACATATTTTCCAAATTTCAGCTCATGTAGAGAGGCTCTTTGCTTAAGTCTTGTTAAAAAGTAGAGTAAGCAGGTAATTCATGATCATTAGTAGAAAGATATTTTCTAGCTTGGCTGTGGGCTGTTTTCAGAAGAGAAAAGGCTGCTTCAGCTGCAAAGCTGCTACATATTTAGGAATGGAAACAAATTGACATATTTAGGAATTGAAGCAAATCAGTCAAGAAGTAAACAGGTAGATTTTAACTTTTTTTTAAAAGTGATACATGTAGACTACATAAATCAGACAACCACTAAATGGCAGCAAAGAATTTTCTAAATCCCTTTAGTGTTACCTATTGTCCTCCAGACACTATTTGAATATGCAAGACCTTTCCTGAGTTTAAAACTGCCAGACATAATTGCAACCAGGGCAAGGATTATGGATTTATAGCAGTCTTTTTCAATTTGAACCCTTACAGATGTATTGAACTCCCATAATCTCCTGGCAGAATAGCATTGGCTTGAGTAAAATCTGATCAGGAAAGAAAGTTGGAACTATTTTATCCACTGTGCTTTTTTGGCAGTATCCTCAAAATGGTATAACAACAAAATATAAAACTAGCAGAAATCTCAAGAAAGTGATAGCAGCAGCAGAGGAAAGCAAAGGAAAATACGAGAAAGGACTCTCACACAAATATGAAGATATTTCCTCGGATACGTGACCTGTTTAACTGTCATTACTATTCCTGATTTCCCTGTAAATATTATACTAAGGGAGTGCTGTGGTTGATGGATTGTACGTAGGTATTCTGTGGCTTGTTGCACGGCTGAAGAACTATTTTAATGATGTATTTACTTGTCTTTGTAATGCAGGTTGCTATGTTTTTAGAATACAGTTGGCAGGCTTTGCTTGTAGAGACTCAGGAGAACTGGAATATCAGGACTTGCTGGGTTTGCCAATCAGATAATGACTTGCACTGTACCTTGCTAATGTTTGATACAACCTTTTTGTTTTCCTTTCCACCACTGTTTTAAGTCGAGCATGCTCTGAAATTCTGCACAAGTGAAGAGTTTGATACTGGGCACAAGATTTGCTTTGTATTTTTCTACTTAAAATATGTTTTTTAAAGCCATCCTCCAGACCGGTGTTTCTAAAACGGGGAGGCAATTTAGACATACTGTATCCTGGGGATAAGGGAGCAATTGCTTCAGGGGTGGGTTTCACTTGCCTTTGCTACCGGTTCGCTTGTGTGTGCATGCTCGCTTCACTCGTGTGCCCCATCTGCGCATGCGCAGAAGCTTCTGCGCATGTGCAGATCATATTTGATGATGTCTGGGTGGGTGGGCGGAGCCTCTCACAGCCGCTGCTACGGGTTCGCCTGAACTAGGGTGAACCGGTAGCAACCCACCACTGAATTGCTTGTTTGTGAATCAAGGATCTAGTTTGGGATTGCCATTGCAGAGATACTTGTGTAAAACAAGTCTTGGGTAGGTTCTGATTTTCTTTTGTAGAGTAATAAAATTATTTAAGAAGGTAAAAAAAATGAATAATTAGAACAATGGAAGTGGAACGACTTGCCTTCAGAAGGCAAGTGGGTGGATTCCAACACTCGAGGTTTTTAAGAAGAGATTGGACAACCATTTGCTTGAAATGGTATAATGTTTCCTGCCTGAACAGGTGGTTGGACTAGAAGACCTCCAAGGTTCCTTCCAACTCTGTTATTGTATTATTCTTAAAAGTTTATGAAGCACTGCTCTAGACGTTTTGGTTTATAGTGCCCTGAATACCTGCCCATTTGCTATACTAACAAAGAGGTAAAGCAGATTTAATCCATAACACTGGGACAGCATCCAATTACTATTCTCTGTTTACACTTTTTACATTGCATACACATATTCTTTGCTTAGCAAACAGTTTACTAAGAACTGAGATGATAAGTATGTCCGGTGGAACATTTTTGCCACTCCCCATGGCTAGCAAAATTAAGGCAGGGTAAATAAGTTATTACCTTTACCCTTTGTAAAAAGCAAGACTTCTGAAGTATTAGGTTTGTAAATTGTATGCTACAGTAATGCAGAATTTTGAAATTTAAAAAAAAGTGTGTGATATATTTAGCTGCTTTCTGTATATAGAAACTACTCTGTAATGCTATAGAACAGAGCTGTTAAGGTGAGCTTTGCATTCATTTTTCCAAATGTTCACGTGGACATTCTTCATTACCACATCTACTGTACACCATCTGTAGTAATTACCAGTGTTTGTTCTTTTCTAAGAATACACATTAAGTACATTGGATCTACAGTAGCATGTACTGAATGCTGTTGGATGAATGGAAAAACAGTCGTGATATTGTAGTATAGCAGCAAAGAGAATCACCAGTTGTGTTACTGAGAGATATAATCAATGAGAGATATAGTCAGTGAAAATGATGCAAATTATGGGTAGTCTCATTCGACCATTATTGAGCCCACAATTATGGTTATAAGTCATGATGGTTGTTAAGCAGGTCATCATGTGACCATGGTTAATTTTACAGCCATTTTTTGCAGCATTTATTATTTGTGGCGCCTACATTGTAATCTGCAATGCCCACAAGAGGTCAAATGCTGCTTTCTAGCATCTCCTTGGGGGATACTTGGCAGAAGTAATGCAGTTATATACATAATGAGAAGGTAATATATAAACATAAAATTGGAATGTGTGGTATACTATTTGTTGCCCAGCCTAGAAAAGTACTCATATGTTGAAAGGTGATCGTTTATGCAGGGCTCATAAATGCTCATGGCATTTCTTTCAGCAATTCTGATAGTGAGTGCTTTTACGCAATGCAGAGGTACTGTATACCACTTACAATTCTGATAACAATAAGTGTAATAAACTGTAGTAAATAGGAGATTGCTAACATTCAGGCATGATACTATTATGAGTATCCTTGTGTTACATTAATGTTTCCTCCATAAAATACTTTGGATAATGGTCATATTTGAACATGATAATAAATGAATGGATAGATGAAAATAATATTTTTTAAACTATCTTATGCATACAGGTGACAAAGTGGGTAGAATTAACGGGATGAAAGATTTGTTATATATATTTTACATTTTTGTATATGTATACATGATTTATATATCAGGTAAAGAATATCTTGGGATGACTAAAGACAGACAGATAGATATTCTAGGTCCTGTACATCAAGAGTGGCTGTCCCTTTGCTAGCTGGTGCTATAATTAAGAGTCATAGTGAATGGAATGATGCAAAGTAGGTTTGCCATGTCATACATATAAGTGAAGTTGGATAGTGGTTTCTCTTTGAAGGGAAGGAGGCGTTTTTGAGAAGATAAAACTCAGTTAATCCTATTTTCGTGTTACATTATAATTTCCTATTGAAGTGGTTTTGAGCATTGGCATCACCAAAACTCCAAGGTGTGTTAATGGGGAATCTTTTGTGTGATTCCAGGATTCCTGGAAAAAAAAACTTGTGGAAACCACATTTTGGAAGTCATAGTTAACAGATCATAAAAAATACCTGAGTCATATGAACTCACATATACAAATAGGAGACAGGCATGTTAACTATAACAACATCTAGAGGAAACACAATTCTATTGTTTTCAAGAACATTGTTAAACATCCTCTATTCTTTCTCTTATTTTCTTTCCTTTAGTGTCCACCAAGCATCTGAACAGAGATAACACAATCTAGGACATTAACTGGAGACTGGGTAAGTATTTAATTGTCCTTTAACTGACCTCTCAATTTCATTTTTTTGAAATGGAATATCACTAACAACAAAAGGTCCAATCTTTCCTTAGCATGTTTTAAAATTTTAGCTACTATTTAACTACAGATATTTCATAATCTGATAAGTTTTTCTCAAACATTGCAAGATAATTTTAGAAACCACCAAAGAACAGTTTATGTTATCTCCAGAGTGAACAGAATTGTATTTGGTGGGCACTGAAATGGTTTTTACTAAGAGATCTCTGTTTAGTTTTATCAAAATAAAGATATTTGGGTCAAGGAAACAACTATAGTTAAAAGCAGCAGTTGTTGACTGAAGAATCTGTTCTTTAGTCCTGTAAGTTCTACTATAAACAATAAAACTCTGTCTGCTTTGTGGATGTGCTTGGTGTGAAGATAGCATGCCTCAGAATCATAGTAATTAGGGATCCACATCTTGTAGTTTTTATTATTTATGTGTCAGTTAGCCAAGATTTGATTTGAAATACTAAATTAGCTCAGTTTACATGATTGAATTGATTTGACCTGTCAGTTTGACTGGAAGCATTGATTCAAATTGTTGAATCATTTTGCATACTTAATATATTTTGGGTATGGGCATTTGATGAAGATGTTGGCCTGTTAATTAAAAGTACTTTGATCTTAGGTAGTAATTGTCCATAATTGCATGTAGATTGGTGAACATATTTATTAAGTTTGCAATTTCTGATGTTGCACCATATATGGCCACAGTATTATTACACCGTGTGTGATGATCACAGTTTTTGGAAATGTTGTCCAGTCCATTGAGGCATTGAGACATAGAGGCAATGGGATATGCCTCATCAAGACACTGTATTGGAACCTCCTCCATCACTTCCAGTAGTGAGAGAAGGTTTCTACAATGCATTGCACATACACATAATCCACTTCTAGTATTTTTTGCAGCTCACAAAAAATGCTCGAAGAGGTTATGAAAGCAGCATAAGCGAAAACAAAATGGCAGCTTCTCTTGACACTGTAGAAGCAGAGGATCTTTTCTTTGAGAAGATATTTCCAGGAGGTGCTTCTGATAAAGCATTGTCAAAATAAAACATCCCTTTAGTGCTTTGTCCAGCTATAATGATTACATAAAACCATTATTGTTTTATATTGAACCTCCCAAGTGATGTGTAGATAGTTGTGTTCTACTAAAAGTTCTGGCACTTTGAACCTCTGTGAGGGCTGCTTAGCTGATGAGGCTATCATCCATCAGGATTTCATTTCAAGTAAAACAAAACTGGCAAAATTATCTCATGTTTTATGAGTTTATGCCACTCCCTGGAGCAGGAAAAGCACCTGCTTTCTGAAGGTGAAGCAGTGACTACGGTCTTGTCAAGGAAAATAAATATTCTTGGGTTTAGGAAGGAATCTGTTTCTTGGGAGAATTGTAAATAGGTCTCTAGCATGGATGAAGATAAAATTCAAACGTGTGCCTGAGGGGCTGTCAATTTTTCTCCCTGAACAGCTTGGCTTGTACATTTGTATGAGCAATTTCTGCTTGGCAATTTCACTGAATTTACCTTGTATTATGCAAGTCTTGGTGATTCTTTCTTTCCATCCCCACTTGTTATGATAATGATGTTATCATGCCCTCTGGGGGAAAAAAGATGGACAGAACTGAAATGAAGGAATAGCATTAATCTTCCTCATTTTTCTACATTGACCCACATTTGTCTCCGGTACTGAAGATGATTGAAGCTAGAGCCATACCATTTCTTGCTATCACTTCTTCCCCTGGAGTTCCATCCTCTAATCTTTGCCTACAGTTCCTTAAATCTAAATGCTCTGCTTATGTTCAGCAGCTGAAGTGAGCTAGAAAAAAAGAGAGGTAAATTTCAGGCCGTCTTCCCACTTCCCTTTGTTAAGTACATAGGCTAATCATCATGTGTTACACTGAAGTGAGCAATATATCCCAGTTGGGAGCCTAAACTTTGTTTTCTGACATTCTGGAAGGTTCTAAAATGAGGTGATATCAGGAGAAGGAGAAAGGCCTTTCCTTCTGCCACAAGGGCAGGAATGGAACTAGGAAACTGGGTTCCAGGGAGATTGGATAGGGTATTGGGGAGGGATTGTAAAAATGGGATTAAGAAATGTTGGTTTGTCAGATGCTTACCACTCCTACCTTTAAACCTCCCATAAATAAATAAGTGTCCTGCTCTAACAACACAGGGATAGCAGATCTCAGATGATTTGTTGTCAATTTTGACAAACCATAGTGAGATAGTGACTTATCTTTAAAGTAGGGGTGTCAAACTCGATTTCATTGAGGGCCGCATCAGGGTTGTGTTTGACCTCGGGTGGGTGTGGCCAGCTTGATGTCACTTGTGTTGGGGGTACCTTTGGGGGCCCAAGCACTCTGCCAGTGAAAATGGACTCCCGAGCTCCATTTTCGTTGGCAGAGGCACCGCGGGCCAGTCCTTTGCTGCTTCCAGGGAAGCCCTGAGGGTTTTTGACCCAGACCCAAGTAAGTAGTAGGAAAAGTCAGTGAAAAAACAAACAAACTTTATTCGAACAGCTGAGAATTACTTCATTCCCAGCGTCGTTCAACTAAATTAAAGCAAATTCCTCCCAACACAAATTCCTCAGTCCTATCTCAATCCTTGGTCCAATTAGGCAAACTGCCAAAGGTCTTTCTTGGCAAATGTTCAGAAGTCACAGATACAAAAATAAATACAAGACGTAGACTAAGAAGAAGATGAATCTACCAATGTTGTTTTCTGGCAAAGCCCAAATGCCATTGCTGGTCTGTTTTAAGCCTTATGGGAGGGGCCAATCATCTCTTGGCCCTACTCCCGAGTTGTCCTCTTTGCTTGAGCTGCTCTTGCCTTCTGGCAGCTCTTCTCATGTGTGCATTAGGAACAGGCTCCTCCTGTTCCTCTGCCTCACTCCTATCAGTCTCTGGAGGCTCTGGAGTCTGCACCTCACTCCCTGATGGCTCTGGCCCCATCACTGCCTTTGATGCAGAACCCTCATCCGGGCCTTCCCCAGCCTCCAGGACTGGCCCATGTTCTTCCTCAGCCTCAGCGCTGTCTGAGTCCGCTGCCAGCTCCGCAGGCTGCTGGCGGACCACAACAGCGGGTCAGATCTAAGCACCCTGCGGGTTGGATCTGGCCCCTGGGCCTTGAGTTTGATACCTCTGCTCTAAAGTTTTTAAATGGTTATTCCCTTATTATTTTCTGTTAACATTCAGCTAGTTCTTTCTGATCTTTGCCTGTGATTGCTTTTTTTAAAAAAAAATCTATTGATATTAATGTGTTATTTTGCAATGGTTGTGTTTACATAGTGGATTAAATCTTCAGTCTCCATTTCCTGGGGTAACTATGGGCCAACTGGCAAGTTCCTTGAATTTTGCAAAGATGTCCACAGTATTTCTAAATATCTTTTAAAAATAAACAAGAAAGCAGTATTGCAAAGCAAATGCCAGGCTTAAACATAAAGTGCATCTCCAAATCTGTCATTTGTTTCAACATAGTGGTGGGGAATTGTGTGGTATACAAACTGAATAAATAGATTCCAGGGGGTTCTTAAAAATTAAAACAGTGGGTTACAGCAAGCAAACAATAACATCTTTCTACTTGTCTTTCTTATCAAATGGTGTGAGATTTTCTTTTTTTTTACTGTGTTATTGGAAATTTAGACTAGTAATCCTACAGTAATGAACATAGGTGCATAGTTCAGAAGGAGATGTTGTTAGCTAATATCTTTTGGAGAACATAATGTGTTCTATTTTATATTGCTCCAATTTCAGGGCATATTGTTGGTGCTATTTGTATGCTCCCCTTTGTGTATCAGCATGTTGCATTTGCTGTTGCTGCTTCTATTGATAGTGTATTGATTGTCTTCTATAGTAATTAATACCTTATATTCTACAGCTTCTATTGTTTTTGTGGGGGATTTTATTTTATTTTATTTTGCATCTTAGTATTTGTCTAAATGCAAATTGCAAAGTATTTTCTTGCTTAGAAGCAGGAAAATACTTTGCAATTTGCATTTAGACAAATATGTGGTAATTTTTGTTCCCCTGTGTTGTTTTTTATTAGTGCTATTTTACTAATATTTCATTAATGTCTGGATTTTTATTTTGTTGCCTGGCATTAAGGAGTAAAATTAACCAGGGCTCTGTTAAATGTAGTTCTTGTTTAATGACCATAATTGAGATAGCTCTGTCATTAAGTGAAGTGGCAGCTAGGTGGGAAAACACATGACCATGAATGTGCTTGTCCTCCCTCCCCAACTTTTGGAATGCTCACCCCAGGATTGAGTTAATTAGCAAGAAGAGAATTAATGTTTGATTTATATTCATTGATGAGGAAGGGATTGTAAGAGAGCAAGTGAGCACACAATAGGGAATACACATTGAAAGGAATTTGGAGCAGATATTCATGTATTCTTGATTGTCTGTATCCACGTACTCTCTTCTAACCTCTTTTTCTCAAATCTCGGGGGGGGGGGGGGGGGCGGAGAAAAAAAATGAGCCAGATACAGGAGAGATTCTTCCCCCTCTCCCTGCAGAGCAGAAAGAATGCATAAACAAATGGGGGGAGGGGAAAAAAGGAATCTCTGTAGGCAGTCCCAACTCCCTCAGGGCAGAGTGATTGGAGAAGAGGGGATTGTAAGAAAATAAGCAGACAGACAGTGGGGAGTGGGTAGCACACTTAAAACTCCCAGCTTCCACATTTCTTTTGATGTGTATTCCCCATCATATGCTTGCTTACTCACTTGTTATCTTCTCCTCCCCAAACACGCCACTCTCCAAGGGGGCAGGGAAACAATAGGTCAGGTATAGGACAACAGCTACTGACTGGCAATTATGTGACTGAGGGATTCTGGGAAGATCATAAATATAGGCATTGGTCATAACATTATTTATGTCAGCACTTTTGTAATTTAGAATGGTTGCTGAACAAGGCAGTTGGTAAACAGTGTGTACCTGTATTTATTTATTTATTTATTTTGCTTTGTTTACACCGAGATAAATTCTAGAGACTTATTGTGTGTTGGTAGAAGGATCTTGATTTTTTTAAATTATTGGACTGGATTTGGATTTATTTCTTGGAAGGGTAAGTTTTTAGTGGTTTAATGGTGCAGTGTGTGGCTAACACATATTCTTGATTACATTTTAATTTGCTGTTGTATAAGAAATATCCTGGTGATAGAACTAAGTGTTTGGAATGGCCATCATATTTAATGAGCTTCAGACTAGATCAGAAATTAGTTTTTAATTAATAATTTTAAAAAACTAATACAAACTTAAAAGAAAAATAATATACGGAAGTAAAGAAAAAGAAAAAATATGTAAAGAATTGACTTCACTCTTCACTATAACAGATATAAACACTTCACTTAATATGTAACAAACAATCACTTCTTCCCATATTATATCTCCTATAAACAAATTCTTAAAGCCTCATTGTTTCAGTGCTGCTCAGCAAAATTCAATTAAGGCTTACTAAACATAACTTATCGATTTTAACCTTGATCAAATAAATAAACTTTCTTTTATTTTTAACAATCTTGATCTTCAGTCTTTCAAATAATATTCTAGAACTTGACTTCTTTATATTTTTTCTTTGTCCCATCTCATAAAATTCCATAGCTTTAACAAGCCTCTGGAAAGACATTTACTTTGAAATAATTTAATATACTTCCAATTTTACCAGGCTATAGTATACATAATAGCTAGGCTATGGGTGTCAAACTTGCTGTGTCATGTTGCCGTCATGTGATGTTTTACAATGTTTTTCCCATTCACGGAGCTGGGGTGGGCGTGGCCTACGAGTGAGGCATCCAGCCTGCAAGCCACCAGTTTGACACCTCTGCCGTAGGCTAAAAATAAAATTCTCCAGTTCTTGAAAGATATTGTAATGGACTGTCAGTTGCTCTTTATCTGTGTATTTTGTTTGGAAGGGGGAGGGGGAATAATTTAATTGCGTATGAACAAATGTGATTGATTGATCTGTCTGACTTACTCAGTAAATCCATACACAGCATGTTGACAGGTTATATCCAGCTACTTATAACATCGCAATCTATTTTGTTTTATAAAACTTTTGTCTATGTACTCTTCATCCCTTTGTATATTAACTTTGATTTATTACCATGGTCTGCATTATATGTGAGATTGACATTATCTCCATAGTGGTTTATTGTTGATTAACAACCATCAAGTCCTAATTTCTTTCAAGTTCTGTGTAGTACCTTGGATAGCTCCATGGGAATTCAGGCTGAAGTTCCATTGAATACACCTTTAGTGTTGCTTTACAAATAAATGACATGATGGAAAGTTAGGTATAGTTCAGTTTTGTTCTTAGACCAGTTGTTTTTCTGTGCTTCTCAGGTAGACGAGAAAGAGCTATTGACTCCAATAATATTGGGGGAAAGATGATAACTGAGACAAAATTGGATTCATGGATAAAGTGCAGAATCAATCATGACCAGTTATTTTATAGATTATTTTTACACAAATAATGGCTTATCATAGTGTGTTAGTCTAGCCAAAGGATAACAGTGAGCTCTATTCTGTTAGATAGGACCCAGAAAGACATGGCTTTGATGTAGAACAATGTTAAGGAAAATGGCTAAACCAGGCAACTGCCTCTCCAGTTCTAAGTTTTTACTATTTTATCCTCAACCTCAGGATGGGTAGTATAATTTTGGAGCTATAACAAGTTATCTATTCTGAGCTTGCACTTTTCACAGATTTAACATTGTTGCCTACTGGTTAGTCTCCCCCAATGAAATATTGCAGTATTACAGAATGCCTGGACGATGGATGCTGTAGCAATTGTGGCAACACAATCTAGTTGGATTCATGGTCTAAACACTTCCAAAAATTGGAAAAGGCTGAAGGTATATTCACATATTTTTTCCAGATCTTTGAAAAAGGACACTAAAAACGTGGTTTTCATTGTTCTGTTTTGAATAAGCAATTGAATACAAAATGGTTCAACCTTCTTCTCTTAATCTTGTCTTTTTATCTTTGTTTTCATCATATACAGTATCTTACCCCAACCAAGTGCCATTCCCATATATTGATCAGAGTGGCTGGGAACTATGGGAATTTTAGTCTTAAGATAATACTGGAAAAAAATTATTGTCTTCTGTTTCCTTGTTTTAGTTTTAAATTTTTTGTTCTTTTTTCTTTCTTATTATTATCCTTGGTAGTTTCTACTATCTGAATTTTCAAGTTTTGAAAAACTGTCTTAAAATAATTTATTCATTCTGGGTTTCTTAGTGTTTTTTAACAAAATAAATCCCATGGCAACCATTTTTCATCTTCATTTTATGTATTAAGCCACTGTCCATTGCATATCAATGAATCTTTAATATTTCTAAAATTGCAATTGACTGATGGTATCTGTAGATCAATGCACTTCTCAGTCAATGCAGTCTTCTTTTCCTTGATCTCAAGTGAAATAATAATTTTAATGGGTTGCATTGAAAAAAAAATCCATTCCTGCAGTCAAGGGTATGAAGAAAGTCTATACACAATAGCTCTCCCATTCGCTTTTTCTATTCTTCAATCAGATACCAAAACAATTTTGTTTTCACAGCTTCTCCTTTATCTCCTATTGCCATATTCACATATAAATTAAAGTCCTCTTTCCTAAGCCCTTGGCTTCAAAGTTTTAATGTTTTTTTTAGTTTCCCTTTGCAGCATAGGGAAATGCTGTGTTTTTATTCATTTTCTGTGTGCTTAATCTATTGTTGCCACTGTATTGCCAATGTGATGATTGGCTGTCATTTATTTGGCTAAGTTCAGTTACTGTGAAAGTTGCAAGTGGCTAAATGTTAGTAACACAAAAATACTTTATACAGATGCTTTTAATTGTATTTACTTATTTTGTTTCCTGATGCTAAGCATTGACTGGTATTTGGAAACTATTTAATTTATTGGGATTTTTTAAAACCTTAAAATAGGTGAGCTACATGTCACACATAATATTTTTATTCACCTGAGGAGCACTGGGATTTTAGGAAAAATAGGACTGCTACTTTTTAAAAAAAAATTTGATTTATATGCCGCCCTTCTCCGGAGACTCAGGGCGGCTTACAATGCATTAAGCAATAGCCTTCATACTTTTGTATATTTATACAAAGTCAGCTTATTGCCCCACAAACTGGGTCCTCAATTTACCTACCTTAGAAAGGATGGAAGGCTGAGTCAATCTTGAGCCTTGGTGAGATTCGAACCTGCAATAATTGCAGGCAGCTGATGTTAATAACAGGGCTTTAGACTACTGTACTATCCAAGGCTATCCAACTATCAACCTACTTGTGCATAGGTTGATAGTTGTGTCTTAAAATTTACACTATAGTTTTCATCTGCTTCCCATATTAAATTGGATTAAATTCTGCCATCACTTTTCAGCAATCATTGTTTGTGGGAGCAGCAGGTGAGGGTCCATTGGGCCATAAAATAGAACCTGGAGACTCCATGTGGTACCACGCCACAACTATCCTACTTAACTATCAAATCATTCTGATTTCCAAGTTACAAAATACGGGTCAAACCCAGACCAGGGTTTGCCATACCTGGCGGAGGGACCCCTGCACAGGACGTGGGTGGTGGGAAGACTGCAAGTGGCGAGAAACATGGAGCCAACAAACAGCTGATCTTGACCGAATGCAAGCTGGCTGATGAGCAGTTGGACAAGTCTGCCGGCAGCCCGAGAATCAACTGATTGGCCTGCCAGATGGTCAGCTATTCCAGTGACGGAAGGGCGTGGCTCCACCTTTCATATTCCTTACTTTTTTGTTGTCGAGCATCTGGCTTATTAAACCATTTGGAACCCGAAGCAAGTGGCATCCTGATTGTGGCTTAAGTCCAGAGTTTGGACCTTTGAGAATATGTAGTTTCTTAAGAGCTTCTTTAATCTACTTTAACCCTAGGCTAAAGGAACCAATGTTTCTATCCACTAGCTTTTAAAAAACAATGTTATTATAAGCAATATAATTCTTCATTTATTTACAGCAGCTGGTTGGTTGTTTAATGCTGGACACAGCATTTAACAGCTTTTCATTTCATTCCCAAAATAAATAGGTCTGCCTAAGAAATGTTAACTATTCCAGCAAAACAAAACGGGAACTAACTATCACCGTAAGTACAAATCAGTTCTCCAAAGAAACAAGCATCAGACATAGCACCAACTATTCCTTTGGGTGACTTGAACAGCAATGGTCGTCTTTCTTCCTTTCCCAATGGCATCTTCAGAATTATACAACAAACACAGCCCTTTCTTACTTTCTTGATGTTCAGAATAGACACATACACTTTGAACGCTTTTGGGTGCTGTCCAATTCTATTGTTGTGGCATTTAGTTTAACAGAATATGCTCATTTGACATAGTGGTAAACATGGTGCTCATTCATTCTGGGATGTCTGCTTTTTATAAAAGCTCAGAATTTTGAGAGTGAAGCCATTGAAACTGACTCTCTGGTAATGGAATTAAACCCCAGGCTCTTTTGAAGCTGTTGATGTTTTCAGTACATATTTTGGAGGGATTTTTCATTTGTGGAACCTGTGGAGAACTTAATAGAAAACTTTCAGCCTTTGGCTATGCTCAGTGAGTTGTAGGCATAACATATTTTGAAGGTGCCAGTTTGGGCAGTATTATTGCCATAAAATAAAATGACTTGTGCATAGAAGAGAGAGGACATTTTCACTGATGGTGCCCAAAACAGTGTTATTTAATGGGATCTCTAATAATCCATTTGGTACAGGCAGTCCTCACGTTACGGCCACAATTGAGCCCAAAATTTATGTTGCTAAGTGAAACATTTGTTAAGCGAGTTTGCCCCATTTTACAACTTTTTTTTTGCCACAGTTGATCAATGAATCATTGCGTTTGTTAAGTTAGTAACACGGTTGGTAAGTGAATCTGGACTCCCCATTGACTTGCTTGTCAGAAGGTCACAAAAGCTGATCACATGACCCCAGGACACTGCAGCCATCTTAAACATGAACCACGTGCCAAGCATCTGAATTTTGACCATAGGGATGCTGCAACGATCCTAAATGTGAAAAAAACAGTCATAAGTCACTTTTTTTCGGAGCCGTTGTAACCTTGAATGGTCACTAAATGAACTGTTGTAAGTGAGGACTACCTTTACTAGAAGAAAACCTCTCATTAGTCCAACATTTTAAGAGGTACCTGTACTATTTTAGTTGCGTTTACTTTGCTGCTTCAATGTCCTTATTGTGCCCTTATTCATAGAATCATAGTTGAAAGGAGCCATCAAGGCATTTAAGGCTCAGTGCAAGAGTCCAAATTAAAACATCCCTGACAGGCGGCTGTCTACCCTTTGACTAACTACATCCACTGAAAGGGAGCCTTTCACCTTGCTTGATAATTAGGTTCCGTTGTCAAACTATTCTTACATTTAGGAAGAGTTTTCTAACACGCAGTCACAATTTTCCTTTCTGTTGTTAAAATCATCATTCAGTGTTCTCTGCCATAGATGACAGCTCTTTACCTTCTTTGTGCCATTCTTTCAGTTATTTGAAGACCATGGTCACGTTCCCTTCTTTTCAAGATTCTCAAGTCCCTTCACTCTCTCTCTGCAGGATTTAATTTCTAGGCCTTTAGTCATACTCATTCTCCATTTGACCCTCTCCCAGTTTTTCTGAATTGTTCTTGAAATGTGGTGCCCAGAACTGGACACCATAATCAATGTACTGTAGGTTCTGACTAGTGAAAAATACAGTTAAGAAGTTTATGTCCAGTGATTTGCAAACTATATCTTTCACAATGCAATCAAATACAAATTGCCGTTTGTGCCGTTGTGTCACACGGCTGACCAATGTTCAGATTGCAGTCAGCTACTTCGTATGTATCATATTTCCCAGTTCGTTGCTGCTGTTTTCCATTATTGCATATTGTACTCTTTTGTATTATCTATTTCTACTTGAGTTAAGTATGTCTAGAACTATATTGCACATTATAGCTATTGGGTGATTCAAAGTCACAATAAATATATAAATTAATACCTTTTCTTAGCATTTCTCTTTCTCTAGTTTTGATATACTTCTTTGTGGTTAATGTTTTCTTCACAGTATATTTCTTTTTTCACAGTGATTTTTGATTCACCATAGGTGAATCCAACAGTTTGTGCTGGAGTAAATGTGCTGGGAGTGGGACTTAACAATATAGCACTTGGTGGCAAATACACATTATTTATATCTGAATACTTATGTTGTTAACTTCCAGGATTTTTCCTTTTTTGAAGTCATGCATAACAATAATTGTTGGGAATGAAGTACATTCAGTTTCTCTATAAAGTTTCATTTTAATTCCATTTGATTCCCATCTATTTTAATTGTTTAATGATATGCTCTACCCTGCAGATATTTTCTTTTAATTTTTTCCCCTCATGTATATGAGATAGTTTCTTTAGGTTCTTGAATACATCAAGATAAATTGTGCTGTTGAGTGAGTTTCTACTCCTACAGACAAATTGGGTGAGCTAATGGAGATGGGACACTGATTCCTGCTGCTTCTCTTCTTCGATATGTCTTGTTCTTTGCTCTTCTTTTATATGACTTGCACTAAGACTAGAATAAGAGGTTTACCTACCTTCTTAATGTAAATTATTTTCTGCTCTTCTATGGAAAGCAGATTTTCACAGTGGATAAATAGCAACTGAAGGAAAATGGGTTAGTTTAGGAAGACTGCATAGGAAAATATTTAAATCTCCCTATCTATAGCAGTGGGGGCCTAATTCATTTTTCCCTTTCTCCTTAACTGGATCACTGTTTATTGAGTAATGGGATAAGTGGAAGATCTCTTTGGGATTCAGGCAGTAGAGAGTTGAGATTGGTGAGAACATAATTAGAACAGATTAGCATGCAGTCAAACATCAGCTTCAAATAAGCCTTGGATAGTACAGTGGTCTAAAGCACCCTGTTATTAACATCAGCTGCCTGCAATTATTGCAGGTTCGAATCTCATCAAGGCTCAAGGTTGACTCAGCCTTCCATTCTTTCTAAGGTAGGTAAATTGAGGACCCAGTTTGTGTGGGTAATAAGCTGACTTTGTATAAATATACAAAAGTATGAAGGCTATTGCTTAATGCATTGTAAGCCGCCCTGAGTCTCCGGAGAAGGGCGGCATATAAATCAAATTAAAAAAAAAACAACTCAATGTTGATATTGTAAAAGATAAAGGTTTCCCCTTCCAGTTGTGTCTGACTCTAGGGGGCGGTGCCCATCTCCATTTCTTAGCCAAGGGAGCCAGCATTGTTCAAAGACATTTCCATGGTCATGTGGCCAGCATAACTATATGCCAAGATTTTCCTCGGAGCATGTGCAAGATGGCGTCGCCTCCCTGAATCCGCAATTGACCACGGAGCGGATTCGGGTATTTTGGGGTCCATAGGGGCTGTTTCTTTAACCTCAGTCTGAATCCCCGGTGATGGGAACTCTCCCTTAGCCAGGAGAGGGCATTCTTGCCCTCCCGAACAACGTGGCTGAGGAGAATTGACGGGGACTGAGTGCCACGGGATCCCCCGCCCATGGATTATCATCGACCTGTCTCTATAAATTATTTTATTCCATTCTGTTATTACATTCTTATTGCCCATACACCAAGTTGGTCTGGACATGTGAGTGCTGAGGGAGATGGCCTTTGGGCACTGGTAACTGCTGTAAGACTGGAGGCGGACCAACAAATCCTCCAATTTATGACCATCTGATTATCACCGTGAGAGGGTGATTGGGACATTGATCCTACAGAGGTGCTCAAAGGCCTGGGACTCCTCCCACTGTGGTGAGAAAACAGTGGAGGCCAGCTGTTCTTCCCACATGGTTCTACCATCTCTCTTACCATCTTTATTATATAACTTTATTGGACTCCACCCGGATTCCAGTTCCATTTGGTCTTCTTAGTGGATGTATTTGGCGGCTGAGCTAATTACACTGCGAGATGCCCCCCTTTCGTAGATGTGGCCCTCCACATTATCGAGGGCCTACCTCAATGATGGGTTTTGGGACCCGGAAAAGTGACATGTGAAAAAGAGGGAGTTGAGGGTTTTTTTAAAAAGGGTAGCAGGGACGTTTTAAGGGGACCTGGGAGGGAGGGAGGGGGCTGTAGAGATGGACTGGGGGGGGTCCATATAGCCACTGTGCGGGGTGGTGGGTTGGTTGAGTGCAGCGGAGGAGGTGAGAAGGGTAATCTAACTGTAGTGCCGGGTGGCGAAAAGAAGGGCAGTTCCATCAATGTGATAAGTGGGAGGGGCAGGTATGGCAGACGCAGGGGGCCATATCAGGTTTTGGGGGTGTGCACGCACTGTCTTCGAGCGATTGCGCGCTCCGGCCCCCATAGCGTGGCTTGTGTCCTGGATTGCATAGAGTCTCAGGCCCGGGGTCCTTGGCTGATGTTATGTAATGCCAGGTCGGTAATTAATAAAGCCCCCCTCATTTGTGATCTTATTATGGAGGGGGGTGCAGACTTGGCTGGGATTACGGAGACCTGGTTGGGCCAGGAGGGGGGGGTCCCCTTGTTGAAATGTGCCCTCCAGGCTTCCATGCATTTCATCAGCCGAGGGCTCAGGGGAGGGGTGGGGAGGCGGTAGCGGCAATTATTAGAGAAAGTCTTTGTTCGAGGGAGGCCACTGTTCCTCAGATAGCCGGATGTGAGTCCCTTTTTGTGAAGTGGGGTTGTGGAGTGCAGATGGGTTTGCTGACTACGTACCTGGCTTCCTGCCACGTGGCAGCGACCCTGCCTGAGCTACTCGACGTGATAGCCGGGGTAGTGGTTGATACCCCGAGACCTATTGTTATAGGGGACTTCAACCTGCCATCCTTCAGTGAGATGTCAGAGTTGGCTTGGGAGTTCATGGCTTCCATGATGGCCATGGACCTGACCCAGTTAGTGCAAGGCCCCACTCACATAGGGGGACACATTCTGGACTTGATTTTCATCTCTGGTCAGTGGCTGAATGATCTTGGTAGAGGGGACCTAGACATTAAACCCTTGTCATGGACAGATCATTCGCTCCTTCACTTAGACTTTCAAGCCACTTCCCCCCGCCGCAGGAAGACGGAACTGACTAGATGGTTCCATCCCAGGTACCTGATGGATCCCGAAAGGTTCCAGATGGAGCTTGGGGCATTTCTGGAGACTCTGGCACACGACTCGACTGAAGACCTGGTGGCCGCCTGGGATAGTGCGGCTGCAGGGGCTTTGGACCGTGTCGTGCCTTTGCGGCCTCTGACCTGATGCTGACCTCAACCGGCTCCTTGGTTCTCCGAGGAGCTGAGAGAGATGAAGTGTCGGAAAAGACGCCTAGAGAGTGTCTGGAGGACTAGTCAATCCGAATCTGACTGGACACAGGTGAGATCTTATATCAAGACCTACCTAGTGGTGATAAAAGCAGCAAAATCTAACTATTTTTCTGCTCTTATCACATCTGCAGAGAACCACCCAGCTGCTCTGTTTAGGGTGACCCACTCCCTCCTTCGGGTGGGAGTGCGGGAAGATCCCTTGCAGGGTCGAGCTGAGGATTTTGTACAGTTCCTGCATGATAAAGTTGCTCAGATTCGGGAAGGCTTGTATTCCGACTGGATGAGTCCAGGGAGGGAGACGGGAGCGAGTCTTGAGAATATTATCTGGGAAGAGTTTGACCCTGTGGCTCCCGAGGACGTGGACAGGATTCTGGGTAGGCTTAGTGCTGCCACATGTTTATTGGACCCATGTCCCTCCTGGTTGGTACTGGCCTCCCGGGAGGTTACACGAGGCTGGCTCCAGGGGATTATAAATGCTTCCTTGAGTGAGGGTGCCTTTCCCGCCCCCTTGAAAGAGGCAGTGGTGAGGCCTCTCCTCAAGAAGCCATCCCTGGACCCGGATGTATTAGTAAATTATTGTCCTGTCTCCAACCTTCATTTTGTGGTGAAGGTTGTTGAGAGTGTGGTGGCACGACAACTACCCCGGTTCCTGGAGGAAGCTGTCTATCTAGACCCATACCAGTTGGGCTTCAGGCAGGGTTACAGCACAGAAAAGGCATTGGTCGCATTGGTTGATGATCTCTGGAGGGCTTGGGACAGGGGTTGCTCCTCTATCCTGGTCCTATTAGATCTCTCAGCGGCTTTTGATACCATCGACCATGGTATCATGCTGCAGCGGTTGAGGGGATTAGGAATTGGAGGCACCGTGCTACGGTGGTTCTCCTACCTCTCCGACCGCTCGCAGTTTGTGTTGGCAGGGGGGCAGAGATCGACCTCGAAGCGCCTCGCTTGAGGGGTGCCGTAGGGACCAGTTCTCTCGCCCCTTCTGTTCAACATTTATGTGAAACCGCTGGGTAAGATCATCCATGGTTTTGGGGTGAGAGTCCACCAGTACAGTGATGACACCCAGCTGTACATCTCCACCCCAAATCACCCCAATGATGCCCTGGATGTGATGTCCCGCTGCCTGGAGGCCGTGCGGGTCTGGATGGGGAGAAATAGGCTCAAGCTCAACCCTTCCAAGACTGAGTGGCTGTGGCTTCCGGCATCCCAATATAGTCACTGGTGCCATCGCTGACTATTGGGGGTGAATCTTTGCCCCACACAGAGAGGGCTCGCAATCTGGGCGGCCTCTTGGATTCACGGCTGTCTTTAGAAGAGCACATGACGGCTGTAGCCAGGGGGCCTTTCTATCAGGTTCGCCTGACCCACCAGTTGCGTCCCTTTCTGGACCGGGATGCCTTGCGCATAGTCACTCACACCCTCGTCACCTCCCGTTTGGACTACTGTAATGCTCTCTACATGGGGCTCCCCTTGAAGAGCACTCGGAGGCTCCAACTGGTCCAGAATGCGGCCGCGCGGGTAGTTTATGGGCGCACCTCATTACACCCATGTAACATCTCTCCTGCGTGAGCTGCACTGGCTCCCAGTGGTCTTCCGAGTGCAATTCAAGATGTTGGTTACCACCTTTAAAGCACTCCATGGCATAGGACCAGGATATGGGACTGCCTTCTTCCAGCAACAGCCTCCCACTGACCAGTTCGCTCCCACAGAGAGGGACTCCTCAGGGTGCCGTTGGCCAAGTTATGCCGGCTGGCGACACCCAGGAGGAGAGCCTTCTCTGTCGGAGCCCCTGCCCTTTGGAATGAATTGCCCCCGGATATTCGTAACATCTCTGATCTCCGGGTCTTTCGCTGTGCCCTTAAGACCCTACTGTTCCGAAAGGCGGGGCTATCTAATTGAATGATTTTAAATCGGGTTTTAACTTTGGGTTTTAAAATTTGGCCAAAACTATTTAATGAATTTTAATTAATTTTAACTTTGATACTGTATATTTATGTTTTAATTGGCTGTACACCGCCCCGAGTCCTTCGGGAGGAGGGTGGTATATAAATAAAATAATAATAATAATAATGATGATGATGATGATGATGATGATGATGATGATGATGCGTGGAACGTTGCTACCTTCCCACCGAAGTGGTACCCATTTATCTACTCGCATTTGCATGCTTTCAAACTGCTAGGTTTGTAGGAGCTGGGGTAAACAATGGTAGCTCAACCCTCATGCAGCACTCAGGTCTTGAACCTGAGCTTTCCTGCTGGCAAATTCAGCATCTTTAACTATTTATAAACTATGCTATTTATACCCAAGAAGACTAGCACTGATTTGAAACAAAACTTGTTGCCTGGGAATCTGGTTGTTGATAAATTGCTGATCTCTTCGTATATGTGTGAGACTATACTTTTTACTTTTATAGTGCATGATTCTTACATGTTAACATGCACCTGGGCAAATACAAGACTTTAGTGCAAACAATCAGTAGGTCCATTTTTTAAAATGGAGAGATGAATTGGGCATATTTCTTAGAAGTATTATTTCCAGAATCATTTGTGGCTACATTTCTGAAAACAATGCAGATTTATTGTTCTTCTTGGAAACAGGTTCCGATTGAGAGTGGAAGTGTCTGATAATATGCAGTAGAATAGGAGCAGAACATGGTAACACATGTTTTCTGATCAGGAAGTAACCAAAGGCATAGTTTACATGCTGTCTACAAAAACTATTCTTGGCCATTTTCTTGCTATTTTTCTCGCTGGAATATATCCCTGACAAGAGCTTTTAAAAAATCAACCTGACATTGAGAGGCAGAAAATAAGTCTAATTTTGCCACACTTCACAGTTAAAATATTGGGCTTCATTTCTTTAGCTTTGTGCAGAGTCCAGATCATTGAGTTCTAGCTGGGTAGACTGATTTAGTGCAAAGTTATTGAATAGAATACCTGAGGAAACATAGCTTATAATAAAAAAGCTTCAATTATGGGTAGCAGCTGGGCTCATAGAATTGTAAATATTTTCCTGGTTCATAAATAATAAACCAAGAATTCTAGAAACGGAAAACTAATTTTGGTGAAGTTGTCTTCTCAGCTATGTGGAAGGGTAAAGTTCAAAAGCCTGAAGTGCTACTCTGCTTCTGTCCACAGAGCTCTATCTCAGGGTTTGAACACATTTCAGTTGAGAGCTGCATTTTCTGAGAGCCATGGATCAATTGGTGGGTGGAATTGAAGCAAACTATGGGCAAGACCAGCTCAGAAAGCCTCTATGTTGTGAGGGAATCTATTCTCTCTGTATTTCATTTTCTGTTTGTAGACACTTTTCCTCTGTTCTGTATTCCACAAGAAGAAATACTGCTTTTGCAAACATTTGGATTCTTTCCTTAAAATTGGGCTGCAGGTTGCCTAACCTACACTAAATTATGCTTTAGTATTATGAAAACAGTTCCTGTCACTAGAATAACTTGTTTGCATTCCAGGAGAAAAGAGGGAGGAATTTTATTTATTTATTTTTTGCTGGTAGGAACTATAACAAGGCCAAAATCACACATGCAAATTAGTTACTGCAGAGTTTAGACACAGTGACTAGATTGTAATATATATTCTTACGGTTTCTAAACATCCTAGGAATTGCAACTACCCATATCTCTGGAATCCAGAACAGAAAAACCAGAAATAATTAGCTTTGTTCAGTTTAAAGGAATAATAATCTGTTTTATCTTCCAAACACATTTCTCATCTCAATTCTATCACTTCAGTGGAATGCTTCCTAGGCTATCAGTGGTGCTGCTAGGTACCTTGGTTTCTCTTTAAGACAGCTATCAATATATTCTTAACTAGTGAAAATATGACTATCTTTGGATAAACTGTTGATGCTGACCTAACCTGTTGGTGTTCCCATTACCCAATGCTGTCTGAGTTTTGACGACTTGGACAAAAACCACAATTTTGTGAATTACAATGTTCCATTATACAGTATATTGTAGCAATTAGCACTACACACCACAAAGACTGTTGTGCTAAAAAGACCCCATTGCACTTCTAGAACAATATTTGTATATAAATCTTGATCTGTGGCAGTGTTTCTCAACCTTGGCAGCTTGTGATGTGTGGACTCCAACTCCCAGAATTCCCTGGCCCACACACCTTCAAGTTGCAAGGTTGAAAAACACTGATCTATAGAGATGGTGGCTAACCAGCAATATAGTGTCAGTCACCTTCTGTATATACTGCATCTTGTTCAATAAATGTAATGCTGAGATCTGAAATGACTTTCTCCCCTTCCTCTTTCTGGGAGACTGTACTTGATACACAGCAGGTTTAGATCTCGCTATGCTTGGATTTACCACATTTATTGCTTCTGAGCTGTCTCATTTTGAATTGGCTTGCCATCCCATGCTAAGTGCAGCAATATTTTTGCTTCAGAGCTGGCAATTATCACGGCCATCAGACTGTCTAAATGGTACATAATCTGACATCCTTGATGAAAACCTCATAGAGATGAAGATTGAGAGATGAAAGAAAGATGGAAAGCAGGAAGGTGAACAAATCTATACAAGGAACAGGGATTTGCCGGCACTGCATTTAACATAGGGGCAGTGGAAGTTCAAATGCTCTTTTTTTAAAAAAATGAACTAGCATTCATGGAGCAAATGAGAAGAGATGGCAGTCACCTCAACATGGTGAAGAGATGGTGGATTGGTAGAAAAAGAGATTATATTTGCAAATGTTCTTAAAGCATTAGTCAGTCTGTTTAAAAGACAGGAAACTGTGCTAAAACATAAGAAATGGGGCCAGGAAAAAAGATCCCAGCAATTTCAATAAATACAGTATTGGCCCCAGATCTTTTAATGTATCTTAAAATGGAAATAAGATGCCTTATATTGCAGGGGTTTCCAACAGTGGTGGGTTGCTTCCGGTTTGGCCTGGTTCGGGCAAGCCAGTAGTGGTGATGATGTGATGTCAGCGATCCAGTTCTCTATGACTGTGAGCTGGGCCCTCCCACCCACCCCCATGTTATACCTACTTTTATTTGTTGTTTTTTAGCCCAGCTGATAGGCGCGGCAGAGTGGATTGCTGCACCTCAGCTGGGTAGAAATCTAATGCGCTTGTGCGGAGTGAAGCGAGCATGCGTGCAGCAATCGCATGCAAAGTGCGTGTGCAAAGAAAACTGGTGGTAACACCGGTTGGAACCCACCACTGTTGGAAACCTTGGCAACTTTAAGCCTGGCGGACTTCAACTCCCAGAATTCCCCAGCCAGCTTTGCTTTGCTGGCTGGGGAATTCTGGGAGTTGAAGTCCTCCAGGCTTAAAGTTGCCAAGGTTGGAGACCCCTGTTATGTTGGATCAGACTATTTGTCTCTTCATCCATAACAGCCAATCAGCAACAGTTCTTTAGTTTTCAGGCAAGATGTATTTACAATCTCACCTGGTGATGCCACTTATGGGCCCTTATAGCTTCTCTCTGAAAACCATATTCTCTATTTCTGAACTATAGCAACTTCTGTTGGATGCCTGCCTCAGAACTGCAATCTATTGCAATGACTCTGCTGCATATTATTTGTGCAAAATAAGTAAGATACCTGTTGTAAGAGCAGTTAGACAGTGTACTCTCTCCATTATTCTCATTACATAGCTGCTACAAGGTTGAACCCATGAAGAGTGGTAATATTGTTGTAGAATCAATCTTTGCCACAATAACATGTGCTATGATGATGCCCTGAAATTGGCTTAATAAAGTTTTTTAAATCTCAAAATGAGCGAATCTAGCCAGAATCAGCCAGAAACAGGATAGACAATTGTCTGAATCCTTCATCTCTTTCCAAATGACATGCTTTATTCTGAATGAATAGTCACTACCAAAGCAGAGATGAAAGGTTGTTGTTAGTTGTGAAGTCATGTCCGACCCATCGCGACCCCATGGACAATGTTCTTCCAGGCCTTTCTGTCCTCTACTATCCTCTGGAGTCCATTTAAGCTCACACCAACTGCTTCAGTGATGCCATCCAGCTACCTTGTTCTCTGTCGTCCCCTTCTTCTTTTGCCCTCAATCTTTCCCAGCATTAGGCTCTTCTCCAGTGAGTCCTTCCTTCTCATTAGGTGGCCAAAGTATTTGAGTTTCATCTTCAGGATCTGGCCTTCTAAAGAGCAGTCAGGGTTGATCTCCTCTAGGACTGACTGGTTTGATTGCCTTGCAGTCCAAGGGACTTGCAGGAGTCTTCTCCAGCACCATAGTTCAAAGGCCTCAATTCTTTGGCACTCAGCCTTCCTTATGGTCCAACTTTCACAGCCATACATTGCAACTGGGAAAACCATAGCCTTGATTATATGCACTTTTGTTGGCAGGGTGATGTCTCTGCTTTTTAGTATGCTGTCTAGGTTTGCCATAGCTTTCCTCCCCAGGAGCAAGCATCTTGTAATTTCTTGGCTGCAGTCTCCATCTGTGGTGATCTTGGAGCCCAGAAAAATAAAATCTGTCACTACCTCCATTTCTTCCCCATCTAAAAAAGGTATGAAAGGTAGTATTAAATAAATATGCATGGTCTTTTTGTACATTATGGAAACTAATCCCTACTTCCATCCTTCAAACTTAGATGATTAGCTCAGTAGAAATTTCATATGGAGTGATAAATTTAAGGTGGATAGCTTTACCTTGTTTTTGAATGTTATCAGATTTTCATCTTCCAAAATTTGAACCATACAAATGGCTATCACATGTGATTCAGTCATAAGGTGAAACTCAGAACTGTTGTAGAAGCTTTGAAAATAAAGAGCCCATCCCCATGGTCAGGTGATTAAAATTCAGATGCCTGGCAACCGACTTATATTTATGATGGTTGCAATATCTTGGGGTCAGGTGATCCCATTTTGCAACCTTCTGACAACAAAGTCAATGGCTAAACCAGACTCAACAGCCGTGTTATATTAACTTAACACTTGCAATGATTCACTTAACAACTGTGGCAAGAAAGGTTGTAAAATGGGGCAGAACTCATTTAACAAATGCCTCATTTAGCAACAGAAATTTTGGGCTCAATTGTGGTCATAAATTGAGGACTACCTGTATAGTCTACTGTTTTCTGTCACAAGGAGAATCAAACACTACTTTTAAAAAACAAAACAAAATTCAGAAACAGCAAGGCAACATCACCTTATCGGATGCATAGAGTATTAAAGGCTGCAAAAAGTGGTGTACTTTCTTTTTCTTTTTCTTTTTCTTTTGTAGATCTGCCTTAAAGCAACAGTGGCAGATAGCATCTCGGCCTGTGTGAACCCTTTTGATGGGCAGGGCTTCAAAATGCTTTGAATGAATAAAGACTGGTCACTTTTTTTTTTACCACCAGTATTATCTGTTGATGGCGATAACCAGGTTCATTTTGTTACCTAACTCCATGCTGGCAAAGTCAGACAGAAGGGACTTAACTCTTCAATAAAAAAAAAAGAGTGGGGAGAAAAAAGCCAATAGCAGTTCCTAATACATGAAGAGCCTTGGTTGCCTTGGAAACCCAGACAACTGTGCTTTATTAGCAGCAGCAAAGAGGTCTTTGCAGAATAAGCTGCACTGAATCTGTAATAGGATTATGGCAACCCGTTTTTCCTCACTGTCCCTCCCTCTCCTTTTCCTTGCCCTTTTTGTCAGAGATTTATGATTAATATATAATCTTCTGCTGAGCAAAAAAAGGAGAACTTTTTCCACATCTCAAATGGTAGGGTGGGAGGAAGAAAATTATACTGGGTTTCTCCCAGGACCAAGCTCAAGGCTTATTAATCAATTGGCCGCTTTGCCCAACTGGACATCTGCCAGAGATGTATAGATATATTAGGCAGGGCCTGTGGCGGTCCAGATTTGCTGAATTGCAAGTACTCTCAGCAGTTCCAGCTGACATGACTAATAGTAGTAAAAGCTAATTCTGCAACATTTAAGAAGGCCACGTTTTCCCCATCTGTGCTCTAATGAAGTTCCTTGGTCTATGACTATGGTCATTTTTCTGACCTGAAACTTGATCATATCGCTTGAGCTCCAGCGGCTTCTGCTTCATCTCAAGAACCTGTGATGACACCTGTATGTGAAATCTCACCACCTATAAATGTTCACCGTACAGTCTCCCATAAGGGATTTCTTTGATGAAAGTTTCCTAAAAGCTTTTTAGAAACACTCCAGTGTCTTTTACAATTGCCTATTTCCGAAATAAGACATAATTTTATGAAAACGGTATCTTCACTAATTGACAGTGCTAGCAAAGGTAATTGCTTTTGTAAGACAAGGAAATAAAGCCACACACAATGAAAACAATCTCATGCTAGTAATATGAAGGGAGAAAAGTAGATTAACCTCTGTCCCAACCCAAATTATAATTTTAAATAAATTCACTGGGAGTTATAGTTTGTTTAATTATTAAATTTATGTGCCACCCATTTCATCAGAGATGACTCTCCCAGTTCCTTAGGAGTTACCATTTTAATTAAGTTCCTCTTAAAAAAATGAGGCCTTGCTGCCTCATTACTGTACATATTGAATTACATACTGAATTGGAATGTTTGTGATTGCAAACCTTTATAGAGATTAAAAAAACCCCATACAACCTAATATATTTCAAGGAAGGGTGAAGACCTATTTATTTTCAGAAAATAGAAGTAGCAGTAACTTTTTCTTGAGGTGCATTTGCAATTTTGAGAGTTTGAGGTGGGTGAGGATAATTAGCCATTTACAAAATGGCTGTTTGGCATGGTTAGTTACAAAAAAAAAATAAATAAATTACCTAGCTCAACCAAAATGGGTCCAAAATGCATTCTGTGGATAGAGACGATTTGAGAGGGCAGTTCTTTGCTTTGAAGCATGTCACTTTTCTATTTTTTAAAACCAAAAGGCAGGGAAGAGGTTGGCACATCTGAGGCAAAAGTGGGATAGAATGGAGATTTTACAGTATCTTTCCCCTGCCACGCCCACCAAGCCACGCCACCAAGCCACACCCACCAAACCACGCCACACCCACCAAGCCACACCCACAGAACTGGTAGTAAAAAATTTTTGAAACTCACCACTGGATAGAATGGTATCATGGGTACTATGTTTTTTTCTTTTGACATTGTTTATGCTTTCCAATTTATCGTTTTATGTTAATGCAGCTCTTTTGACATTCCCAGCTCACTTCTTTAACATGCTGGCAAATGGAAAGAGTGTAATCGTTCGATAAAATACTTTTAAAATTATTTATAGACTTGCTTTGAGCCAGTAGGAATCTAAAATTGTGGGTAACATGGAAAAGATTACCTCCACTTGGAAGCAAAGCATGACTTTAGACAGAGTAGTTATCCCACAACTCAAAAAGAGCCATAAGATACAACATTCCAAACAACAAAAATAATACAGGTAAGCCCTCGACTTACAACCACAATTGAGCTCAAGATTTCTGTTGCTAAGTGAAACATTTGTTAAATGAGTTTTGCCCCATTTTACGATTTTTCTTGCCATAGTTGTTACGTGAATCACTGCAGTTGTTAAGTTAATAACACAGTTGTTAAATGAATCTGGCTTCTCCATTGAATTTGCTCATCAGAAGGTTGCAGAAGGGAATCACAAGACCCAGGGATACTCCAACTGTCATAAATTTGAGTCACTTGCCAAGCATCTGAATTTTGATCACATGACCCTAGGGATGCTGCAGTGGTTGTTAAATGTGAAAAACTGTCATAAGTCTTATGAGAGTTTTTCAGTGGCCTTATAACTTCGAACAGTCACTAAATGAACTGTTGTAAGTCAAGGACTACCTCTATATGTTGAGTGAAATAACTTTATATACATATCTTTATGTAAAAATAAAGTTTATAAATTTCTTCAGTTGCTGGCAGGGTAACTGAAGCAAAAATGCATTGACTTGAATTTGAATTCATCAGTGATGCATCATTTTAACTAGATAAAACTTTTTAGTTCACATACTTAAAAGTCCTTCCCTTGCTGGTTATTATCTACCTCTCTGGTGATAGTATCTGCTTCTCTGGTAGTATTAACTTCTTCTCTGGTGGTATACATTGCTACCAAAGTCTTAGAAACGTTTAGAAGTTGAGTTAGGTAGAACAGCTGTTAGTCATCATTTCTTCCAGTGTTTATTCTATAGCAGCCTCACTTCCTGCTAATAATTCCGGTCATTAATGAAAAACAAAAGGAATATACACAGTAAAGATTTATGACTGCATACTATAAGAGAAGAATATTTGGGTAGTGATATACTCTGATGCAGAATTCTATATCTCTAGGACATCTGTGTGTTGTTCAGGAAATTATTGAAGGCCTGAGAGAATAACAAGAGCAACAAACCTGGGGGCAGGGCAATTATGGAGCTTCCTTTTTTGTTCTTTTGCTTATTTTCTTTTGATCTGGAATTACTTTTCTGATTTGTTGTATCTTTTATATGTATTTTTGTTCCTAGATGTAAATACCCACAGGTTGCCATTACTAGTTTTCCTGTACCTGGTGTTTAATATTTTTTTTTAAAAACCAGCCATTACAATAAAGTAAAATATATATATATACTGCAACATTTGGATTAAATTTTTACTCTGTATTATCTCTAGGCATAACATTTGCACTGCCAAAGGGACTTTGAAACCATCTTTCTGGAGTTTTCGGTCATACAGCATCAAATTGACTTTGCTGAAGTAGCACAACTTAAAAATTCTAGCCCCAGCCTGAGTAAGAATTTGGGTTTAAGACTAAGATCTCTCATTCAGGTTTTATATAGGTACAATCCGTTTATCTTCAAAACTTAAGCAAACTGTGTGTAAACCTTTTCCCAATCTTTCCATCTTCCAGCTGTGTGGATTTCAACTGTCTCAGTTCTCAATAATGGTAATGTTGGCTGGAGAAACCTGGCAACTGAACTCCCTGTATTCAGAGAGTGCCTAAGGGGAGGGATAGATTGATTATGTGGCATCAAGTTCTTGTCAGCTCTTAGATTTTCTCCATGAAAGGGGAGGACAGTTGCTTTAAACATGTTTGCATCACAAAACGCATGAGCTCTTTCTTCAATATACAAAGGGCGTTTGTAAACAAGGAACTAGACCTGTTCCTGACCCTTAGTATTTCAGCCATGATTTTCTTTCTAATCCCTTTCAGTTCTAATGCTATTAAATATGCAGAAACCCTTTTATTTACCATTTTATGATGATGTCTGTGGCAAGGGGCGTAAGCATAAGTGACAAGATGTGCATCATGCAAATATGAAAGGCTGTGGTTTGTGTCATGACATTTTTGCACATGTTTTATCATCGCAGTATATACCAGATGCCTAGGGCTGGAAATTCATACATCATTTGTTATAACCACTCTACTGAATAAACTTAATTTGGCTGTGATCATGCAGCACAGTAAACCATAAATCATGTTTTACAAAGCAGAGTTTCTGAGTTCCCCACATCCAGACCAAATGAAAACTAAATGGCTTAAAACTTAATATAATATTGGAATTCAATCTGAATGATGTTTTTTCTTGTTCTGATTTTTTTATGCTTCACTGTGCCAGCTTTGCTCAGTGTGGTTCAGTGATTCAGGATTGATATCTTACTTACTTTAATTATAGTTGTAAGAAGATGATAGTACAAAGCTCACTTCAACCTTGGACAACGCTCCCTTCCAAATCTTGTCGTCTTTACATATGTTGGGTACTGCAGTGTCTGGAATTTTCAGCTAGAATAGAATTTATGAAACTTGCCATTCCAATGGAATGGAATGGAATGGAATTCTTTATTGGCCAAGTGTGATTGGACACACAAGGAATTTGTTTTTGGTGCATATGCTCTCGGTGTACATAAAAAGGCAAGATACATTTATCAAGAGTCATAATACGCCACTGGTACTTTTTCTGCTAACGTTTCCTCCATCGTCTGCAGAGGAAAGGAGGCATCAAATAACTTCCACTGAATCTTTCAGAGAGTCAAAACTCTGTTAAGAAAAAGGTGGGGACAAGGGCTACTATAATGTTTTATTTGTAATGTAACTCCCTCTAAAGAATTCAGCAACTCTTAATGATATTGAGCCTGCTTGTGATAAAGGATATTTTTGAAAAAAATCCAGAATTAATATACAGAATATATTTTAAAAGCATTTATTTGCAGTGGTAAACGTACATGTGAATTAGCTTATTATAATAATTGTGAACATGATTTTCTACAACTGTGATATTAAGGGAATCCTTCCTTCCTCAAGTTGCTGCTAACCATATTCGTAATTGCCTGGTTTTCATGCTGCTTTTGTCCACAGGAGAACATACTCAAAGGAAGGTTGGGAGGGAAGAACAAAAACCATTTTGTGTGGATTCATTCTCCATTCTGCATAGGCCAGTGTAATCCAGCTGTGAATGTTAGAAAGGATGAGAGGGAGGGCTCTTTTGGCGCAAGCTGGAATTGCATTCTGTGACAGATAGTTATTTTTCTACAGCTGTGTTCCTCAATTATAAAGCAAGATAACATTTTCTCTCTATGATAGGGGTAGTAAGTTCAATTAACATTCATCTAGAATTGTGAAGCATTTCATTCTTTAGCATTGGGCTAGCTAAAAATAGCCAGCCAAGCCATGCTGCATTTCTTAATATCTGAATTCCAGGCATCCATTTCTTTGTATACAACTTCAAGCTGCTACATGCAAACCAGAACAATGCTACAGCAGTTTTTCTCAATTAATTTGAAAAGGAGGGCAGCTTCTTTCCTCTAATACGTTCTTTAGGGACATCATTTAAAAGAACAAATTGCTGGAGAACTGTTAAATATTAATACTGGTAGAGAGAACATTTTGGGGGGGGGGAGGGACAGAAGAGTGTTTGTAGAATTTATGCAAACATATTATGTATTAATCTTGCTCTTCTTCCAAATGAAACAGAGCTGGGTATAACTACAGGTTCCCCATTAACCAGCTCCATTTTAAGGAATGGATTTGGCTTATTTAAGAACTTTTATTGAATTTCATATGTACATGGGAGGTTTATGTCATGCAGAGTCTATGGCCAGTATTCTACCTTTAATACCAGCCTTCTCCAAATTGGACAGCCTCAAAGGTGAAGTCTTCAACTTCTGGTATTATCAATATCCCGGGGCAGGCAGGGGAAGGTTGCTGTATTGCATTTCAGATATTTCAAGACTACAAACTTTAGGATTCTCAGCTAACATGGGAATGTTATACCATTATAGCTGGTGGATTTTCTAGGTTGGAAAGTTTGCTTTATGTCTGATGGTTTGAGATAATGTCAGCATATATTCTCAGATAAAGGTATCTGATTAATCCAGATGACATTTACTGAATAAGCCATAATGGCTTGGTTCATACATAAAAACTATGATAAAAAAAATCAAATGATCTATTTTGTGATTTAATCCAGTAGATAAACCTATTTTCACACATCAGTGTTTTACATTATTTGCAGCCTTAAAACTAGATTTCACTCCCACCAACAATGTGGTTCTAATTTTATGAAATGCTTATAATTACCTTAGAATTGTTTAACTTCAGTTGCCAAACGCCAACTCAAAGAGAAAGCATCTGAAGATAAAGCTAAGACTGGGTTAGATTTTCGTAGAAAACCGTTCTAAATCAAAAAGTTTGCTTGATTTTGATTTTGATTTTGTATTATGTGTTAAGCAAGCCATTATGGCTTTTTCAGTAAACTATAGTTAAGAGAAAGTATGTTTAAGAGTCATTAATGAATTCAGGTTATATATATATACCTACATTGTAACAAATATACAGTAATTCTATATGTTGCAGAGCCTGGCAATTTAAATGGATTCAATGAAATGGGTATGGCTACAATTATTGTCCTATTTTGGGAGAATTTGTTAGGTTAAGAGCAAAAGAGGCATCCAGTCAGCTCATTTTAGAGCCTTGAGTTTTTAAAAAGCACTTCCTAAATCATCTCTTCTTCCAACTCTTTCACACTGACCAAAACAGTTGGCCTCATTCCATCTAGGATGCTATGACCACTAAAATGGTACTGGCTGAGGTGATGAGAACATCTGGT
Source organism: Ptyas mucosa (assembly GCA_012654045.1). Classification (NCBI taxonomy): domain Eukaryota; kingdom Metazoa; phylum Chordata; class Lepidosauria; order Squamata; family Colubridae; genus Ptyas; species Ptyas mucosa. The sequence goes on along the minus strand of WNWU01000162.1, from coordinate 5,466,564 downwards.
GCAGGTTACAACTCTGTGGTAAGGACTATTAATCTTGCTAAATAATTTCCCATTGTTGCTGAATTATATTTCCCAGTGTTCTTTCAGATAGGTCATACCATAAGCCAGTATTTATATGGAAGACTGGCTGAATGGTTTTTAAAAGTTTAATCAAAAAATAAATAAAAATATCTTGCCTTGTTTTGTTTTGTTTTTTGCTTCTGATATAAAATAAAAGTAACTGCTATTGTAAAGGTTAATGAACAGGAGATCTGCTGTGCACAAACATATACCAGTCTCTGGGTTTTTGCTGCAAATCGATTTAATAAAACAAAGTGAAGCTTTGTGTGAGCAGCCTCAAGGGATATGGATTGTATTGTTCGTTAAAGAAAATCAATCCACCAGCATTGGTTTGCAATTTTGAAAAGCTCTGTTTGGTCCAGTCCTTACAAAAGTAATGAATGAAGTATAATGAATCAGTACCTTATCGATAGTGGGAGGATGCCAGAAACCTGAAAATAAAGTTGAACTTAAAAACAAAAGAGAAATAAAGCTTAAAAGTGTTGGTATGTACATGCTTTGAAGTTAATAGTTTGATATTTCATTAGCAATGTCTGCCTATATACTCTTTTTCATTTTCTTCAGGCTCAGTATTCATTCTTTTTTTTTTTAAAAAAAATCATCTGCACTATTAAGATACATTTATTACAGGGTAAAATACACATCTTTTAACAGGTGCTGAAAATAAGAACCTGTTATTTTATGGCTTGTTCTAGGACTCCTGTAGACCATGAAAAAAAAAAAAGAAGGCATTTGTGGTAAACATGGCTGAAGCCAACGTGTATCTTGCTTCTCTACTTGTAAAAGTCTGAAATATGAACTGATTCTCATTGTTTAGAATAACATGTGATTTGGAGAGATTTTGAGATTGCTGGGGGAAAGGCTATCTGTATAGTTTTGCTTTTTAGAAATGTGTGAATATAATGAAAACAATGATACAAATACTTACTTGCCTATCAGCTGCTATTGCCAGTGGTAAGCAGACATTGTAGGTTTTGAATCAGTGAAAAAATCTGCAGTTTAGCTAAGAAAAGTTCTTTTGTGAATTGGCTCTTTTTCCTTCCTTCCAAACTGGCTGCTAAAGTTTTAGACTGTGTTTGTTCAGAGACATTTGTTTCCAGCACCCAAAGTGAAAAAATGTAGAACATGCAATTTTAAGTGGTCTACATAATATACTTTCCCACTACTTGCTAGTGTGGGTATATGTGGGAGTGGGGGTAGGGGAGATTTTTGGGAAAAAAAATAAGTCAAAGTGTAGCAGACTTCAACTCTGGCTGGGGAATTGAAAGAAAACACATCTGGATGACATCAGAGTGGGTCAATCTGCTATAGATTAAACATGCTGAACGGTAGATTCTGGGGAAAAAAATCAAGAACGTAGGAAGAACATTTTACTGATAACAAGAAAAAACCAATTGTGTTTAAAACACTTAGTTTTTCATCTGAGAAATCATTTTGCTCATTACTGTATATACAACAGAAAGCTTGTCTCTGTATATTCTTTGCAATAACTTGTCTTGTACCAGTTCCTAATGCAGAATGTGAATCAGCTGCTCATAACCAATTCCATTTTTTAAAAAATCCCACAAAACATATGCATATTTGAATATTGTTTTAATTTTACAGTGGAGATGATTGCATGTATTTGAGAGTAGTTGTAACACTTAATATGTTCAGCCACATTAACTAGCTGAAAGAGAAACAGCTATTAGGACAATAGGGAGGGAGAGAAGGATGAAACTATTTTGTATTTCTGGGTAATGTGCATACATTATTTAAATTATATTTGTATAGTCAAGATTAGGATACAACAAATAAAAGTATTTTTTCAACTCCCCCACCCCTGCAAAAACATTTTAGCAACAAAAATAACAAGTTATGAAAAAACATGCTAATAGTTTTTGTGTCATAGTTTCACACTGTATGACGGGGTGTCAAACTTGATTTCATTGAGGGCCACATCAGGGTTGTGTTGGACTTCAGGGGGCTGGAGTGGGCGTGACCAGCTCAATGTCACTCATGTTGGGGGTGCCTGTAGTGGCCTGAGTGCTCTGCCAGTGAAAACAAGCCCCTGAGCTCCATTTTTGGCTGCAACGGCCTCCTGCAACCCTCTGCCAGAAAAAATGGAGCTCAGGGGGCCGTGTGCGGCCCTCGCACATTCTGTTTCTGGCTGCGACAGCTTCCTGCAATCCACTGCCAGTGAAAACGGAGCTTGCTCCTGAGCTCCGTTTTCACTGACAGAAGCACCGTGGGCTAGTACTTCGATGTTTCCAGGGCGGCCCCGCAGACCAGATCTAAGCACCTTGAGTTTGACACCCTTGCTGTATGATCTTTAGACATTAACTAAAACTTCATGGAATATAGTATTGGGGGATGCTATATTTCTATAGCATTGGGGCAAATTGTTTAAACAAAGATCTTAAATTAGAAAGTGGCAAGATATTCAGTTATGTGTGAATGAGATTTCACAGAACCAGGGCTGAGGAACATCTTAGCTTACATAGGTAGAACCTGGCTAGAAAGAAATTGCACATAAAGCCTACGAAAAAGGAAAAAGAAATATTCCGTTATCTATATAGTTGTATCTGTGTCCTGATTTATTGTACAAATCCAACATTCATAGCTGGACAATACATTATTGGGTTCAACCAATTCAACCAACATGGGGCAAAATAGTATATATTCTTTCACATTTATATACTTGAAAATTTAAGGCTTGCTAGGGTGGAAGTGCTGATTGTATGCCAGAAGCACCAGAACTTAAGCAAAACCTGTTTGTCTAGATTGTTGAGGTTGAATATGGATAGTTTTCAGGGCCATGGGGATAGGGAAAGCGGGGGGCAGAGATGGGGCAGGAAGGTATTGTGGTGATGACTGGCATGAGAAGGCATGGAGGGAGATAGAATGATCTGCTGTTGGGGAGTGATGGCCCCGGTGTTTAATATTTGTATTGCATTCTGTCCCCTGTGCCCCTGTGCACTGGATTGCATTCTGTCCCCTATATGCACTGGATCCTTGTTTTCCTCTAGGTTGAATTCAAGGGACTACTTATCACTTTTACAGCCCTACATGACACTGATTATTTGCAAGACTGACTCTCCCTAAGAATAGCTGCCTGTTCCACTAGATCAGATGGGGTGGTGGGTATGCTCCAGGTTTGCTCCCTGAAATCTTGTCAACTAGTGGGATCTTGGAAGCATGCCTGTTCTGTGGCTGCCCCTACCTTGTTGAACACCACCATGCAATTCAAGAGGCCTCATCCTTCTAGCTTTTCAAAAGACCCTTAAGCCTGGCTTTTAACTGAAGCACTGTGATTGAATGGATAGAAGGCATAGAAAGTGGGTAGCTGAGCCTGTTTGGAACATCCAAAGGGGACCATTAAGGTTTAGGGCTTTTGTTTTATTATTTTATTGCTTTTACTGTTTTAGGATTGCTTTATTTATTGGTTTTAGTGTTGTTGTGAGCCAGCCCAGAGTTGCTTAAAACAGGCAGCCAAATAAATCTTATAAAGTTACCTAAAATACTTCATCAAAAACAGTTTATCATCTCATTTTAGTGGATATGGCTTGGCTGCTAACCTTACCTCCCAATCTTAGTTACTATTTTTCAGACATACATGATGAAGATAATTATTCCCAGTTTCTTAATTAACAGAACACAGACTTGATTGCTGCATGTTGATGACATCTAATTCCAAGGCTAGATGGTTTCTCCCAATGGCTTCATATTTTATTAATTACATTGGTGATAATTACATGAAATCCTAGCAAATGAAAATTCTACTTCCCTTGAGTCGTGCTTGATGGCTATATGGACACATCTGAGCAGCTTTCTTGGCAACGGTATGAAAACAGTTTGCCATTGCCTTCTTCTGAAAGATTTATTGTCTTGATTTTCCAGTTCAGTCCACACCCCTGAGATATTTTTGTGGTTTTTAGCTCAAACATTAACTAGATATGAAACTACACAGCTTTTTCAAGGTCAGCCGATTTGATTAAGTGCTGCTACTGTTCGGTCATCAAAATAAAATGAAAAGATAATGATGAAAAAGAAAGCTAACCATCCCGGAATCCTTTTCAAAGAAGCATTATGGTCTTCTTTACTGTCTCATTTTGTTGTTGTTGTTTTAAATGTTGTTTGTTCTTGTTGAACTCCAAATAAAGTTTACTCCCTGGACCACTAAGAATGTATAGACCAGAGCCAAAATAGAGGGTAGATCAAATAATGGTTCTTCTAGATCAAGTGGTTCTGGTGGCGCAGTGGTTAGAATGCAGTACTGCAGGCTACTTCTGCTGACTACCAGCTGCCTGCAATTTGGCAGTTCGAATCTCACCAGGCTCAAGATTGACTCAGCCTTCCATCCTTCCAAGTTGGGTAAAATGAGGACCCAGATTGTTGGGGGCAGTATGCTGACTATGTAAAACCACTTAGAGAGGGCTGTAAAAAGCACTGCGAAGCAATATATAAGTTTAGTGCTATCGCTATAATATTTTGTTAACTTTCTTAGAAATGGGAGACTGGGAACAGGCCTATTTAACAAGTATATGCCTAAATTGCTCTCTCTCTCTCTCTCTCTCTCTCTCTCTCTCTCTCTCTGTGTGTGTGTGTGTATGTGTATAAAGTGTTTTCTGTTGAAGTACCTGGTCTACCCCAATATGGGAGGGAGCATACTGCTTCCCTTTCGCCTTTCAACTCCAAACCAGGAGCCCTGAAGCAGTCACATTCACGACAAACCATTTTGTTAAAACAGAAGATTTTACCTGAAAGCAACTTGGTTGTGAGATGGGTGACTACATAAATTGATAAAATAAATGAATAAATAAAATATTTTAGAGGTCCTAGACTTACAAACATTTGTTTAACAACCATTCAATGGTACAACAGCACTGAAAAAATGACTTAGGACCAGTCCTCACATTTATGACTATTGCAGCATTCCTACGGTCACATGATCAGCATTTGCAACCTTCCCAGCGAGCTTCTGACAAGCGAAGTCAATAGGGAATGTTGGATTCACTTACCAGCTGCAGTAATTTGCTTAACAACCACAATGATTCTTTAACCATTGCAAAAGTAGTAAATTGGCATGTCTCATTTAACAACCACATTGCTTAGCAACAGAAATTTTGATCCCAATTGTGATCATGTCAAAAACTACCTGTATAGCACACTCAGCAATTATTTTCTGACTAATGCAATGTGTACATTTCTAAATTTCTTCTACCTTTCCTTTCATTATTCCTTCTCTCACCTCTATTTATAATGTATAGATACTCCTTTCTCAGGATAATACTCCATGTATTTTACCTACGTTCATGCAGTAATTTTATAGAATTTAAGAGATTCAAGAACTCTTTTTGGGCTTTGTTATAATAAGTAATATACTTATCTATCCCTTGGAAACTCTTATTAGAGGCAAGAGATAGGAGTGCTCATGATAATAGGTAATGAATGGTAGGTTCAACCAGACCACCTAGAACAGTTTGAAAATTGTAATGGAAAGAAATCTATTGAAAACTGCAAAAAATCCCATCTTTTGTGTCTCATGGGGTAGCCATTACCTACACATTCTTACCTGGGAGTAAATTGCATCCAATGCAATGAGTCTCATGAGTGGTATATACACTTCTTTGAAATTCCTTTTAGTATAGCTGTGATAATTTGTTTTGAGAGTATGTATTATCTGAGACAGAATACTGTTAAGAGAGTTCAGTATTATATCTCATTATAGATGGGTAGCTAAAATCGAGTTATTTCCCAAAGCCAACTTCACAAAACAAATACATTTGATGTTTGGGTGTTTGGATCTCTGGATTAAAAAAAAATACTCATCATACTAAGAAAAGGAGCCAGGTATAGTTATGCCATCTGTTTTAGAGAAAGCCTGAGGTGATAGTGTTGACATAGTCAGACTTTGGCTACATTCTCATAACATACTAATCCACCAACCCTAGTTAACAAAATACACTGTCTATTGGCATATCACCTGTCAAGTCAAAATAAAGCTCATCATGCTTCCACAAACTGCATCCTAAGGGCTACTTTTAGCCCTTTTCTAACTAACTACTTTTAGTTTTCCATAGTTTTCCATAGTTCCAAGAGAGACATCAGTAACACTGATCAGTAACACGTTCTTGATTTAATATGATTGTCAAAGGACATATTTAAGACCCATGCATTGTTTGGCTTTAGCTTGGTCATTATGGTTTGTAGCTTAGTTGTTATGATTTATAAGCAAACCACATTTATGGTTTAAACGTGTTGTGTGAGTACAGCCAGAGACATGTTCTTTTCATGTGAACTGGGTGAAACTAGAAATTGACTGGGTCTACTGGTAAGACATCAAGAAGAGGCGCTGGTAGTACTATAGTAAACCAACTGCTCACATCAGGGGAATGAAAGCTGGGGGCTGTACAAAAGATGAGGTAAATGTCCTAGGGGAAGCATGGTTGCTAAGCAACTGGGAAAGGTAGAGACTGCTTATTGTTGAGGCAGGAACCTCTACTGCTATTTGCATACCAGGCCATTGTGTCTTCCTGGTTAGTAAATGACCTTAGTTCAGTGGATATATTTCTTAGAGATATGCAAGTTTTTGGTTTTTTTTAAAGATTTAAGGTGTGAAATTTATGATTACCTGACCTGGGTAGGTTGGAGGTGTGGCATAAATATGGAGTCCTCCCCAAAATGCATCATAGAAGTATATCAAGTATACCACATTGACCTAATGTGGTATATGAACTCAATGATAGCAATTTTCAGACCACGATATAACAGTGGATTAGGTTGCTGTTACTTTCTCATATAAGAATGGTTAATAAAACAATGATTTAATGGGATGTGAACCCAGTTTGTCTTCCTATTTCTAAATGGTTTATGCTTTAAAAATACTAAGATATCTTTACAGAGGACATATAATATAGACAATCAGATGTGTTTACACCAATTATGATTACATACTGAGAACTCTGAACTATTCTTATAAAACATAACTTTCTCTTGAAATTAGAACTCGGAGTGGCCCTTAGAGAATTGCAGAAATAATGTCGCACTAAAATGTGAACAGTACTGCCAGCATTGTCCCTGGAATACTTGTTATGAAAGGTCTCAGCAAAAATACTTTTAGAGTTGGGTGATGATGCCCTTAAGAAGGCTACACACCAAATGTTAAGGAAATGTTAGTGTTCCCAAAAATATAATACTAGGAGGTTCTTTTTAAATGATGAACATTAAATTATTCCAAAGCTTAGCATCATAGGAGTTAAGAGGATTTGGCGTTTAAATATATATTTGCTTAATTTGACGACAATTTTACTGAAAATAATTTTAAAAATTCAACAGGTCAAACTAAAGCTTGACTTGATTTAATAAAAAAAATGTTTTTAAAATACTAAATGTACACACAACACAGATGGAAATAGGCAACCTTTTGGGGACAGTACTGTGCCTTTTCATCAATAAAAAGACCAAATATGGAATCTGACTGGTGAGAGTGAAATGAGGCAGTTTTAAGAACAAAACAAAACAATAATAATTGAAAAAATGCTGGAATGTATACTATTTGAGCTTTGTGGTGATATGTTGATTGTTGAGTGGGAGAGCCTTTAGAATTTAATGAAGATTTTATTTATTTGTCTGGAGTCTTTTTAGTTGATATAGGGAGCAGTGTAGTCAGTCTCATTACTATGGCCAGTAATGGAAGGGGGAAGAATTGAATGGGTGAGATTAAAAATCAGCTGAGAACTAAGGTGGCTGAACATGTAGAATAACTCGGTCTAAAATGAAGTTCATTATTTTGTGACTCAGTGTGTGTCAGTTTAACTCACTTCATTTGAGCTGAGTACTTAGGAAACAGCATATCTCTGCTTGGGCTGGCACAATACAGAAAAGAAAGAAAGCATGGGTTACAAACCATAATGGCCAAGCCAAAGCAAAACAACACAACACACATGTCTTAGTGTGTCCTGTAAACCATCATATTCAACCAAGAGTTTAAACTTTATATAGAAGCAATCATCAGTTCAGTTATCATGATTAAATGGTAGGTAAACATTCTATATGAACACAATCCTTCATTCCTTTTTCAGATTCCTTTTTATAATTGTCTAAACTAATTTGCCCTCTGATATGTTGGTGACTCAGTTCTAAAGCCAAGCCAGTCCAAAATTTAAAACAAGAGCAGTAACAAAAACCCATTTTGATTGATGTTTCAAGCATCATATTTAGTCATAACAAAATTTATTTGCTTTGGGTTTATAGTCATGAACCCAGCCATAATTGTTTCTAAAACATTGCTTTTGGTTCCTTGTGCTGCCAGAATCAGCCAATTGTAGTTTATTCATCAAACTAAAGTTTGCAAACCATATGTTTGAACTCAGTCACTGAATGAGGGAAAAGACTTAGTGAGGAACCAACACCTGTTGAGGAATAATTAGGAGTTGCTTCCCATATACGGTTTCCTGGGTATTTACTACAATGTCAGAATAAATCTTGAGAGGTATGTGTGTATCATTACAGTCAGTGGAAATTATATCATCTTCTTTGACTTTGTGTTTTGAAGATTAGTAGCTCATGTTGGATGCTCAGAACACATTATGAATTCTGCTTATTTACCATTTCTTCTACCAGCAGTTTCCCAGGATGTCATTTTTTTTAATACGATACCTCTTCTTGTCTTTCTGAATTTAAGGATGCATACATAGCAACTGTCTGATTTATCCACATAACCTAAATCCTCTTGGTCTGAAAGATAGTAAATGTTGGTCATTGTCTCCCAATAACTTATGTCCTAATAGAGAACTTGAATGTGGATCTCTCCAGTCCTATCCAATATTTTAATTACTATCCTAAACATTGTTCTGGGGAAACCTAAAAATACATATAGAGACTGTTCAAAAAGGAATGACAGAGAACTTTAGAGCTGTCTTTATCACACCACCAGAGAGACTAGAGGAGCACAACTGTGAAATAAACAACTTCACTCTATTAGTAATGTTTAAGGCAATGTTCCTCAGATTTTCACAAGAACTATAAAATATGGGGAGTATCCAATTAAATGTTCCTATAGTTTCATGTTGGAAATCCACAGTTTGGACAAATAAAATAATGTTAATAATTGCATTGGTATACACCTTCCCAGTACCTCAGTTTTAAAGCCTTCGTTAAATTAAATTATGATGCATAATTTAATCTAAAATTAAGTATTGATTTACCATTTGAATCATTTATATAAGCTAAGTAACCAAGAGTTGAGTAGAACCCAACAAAAGTATATGTAATTTAAAAAAATATAAATAAAACCATAATGCAAGTATGAAAGCAGCTGCCCACTCCATCCCACTGTTTCTTAGCTTGTCTACAGCCCGCACAGGGCATCGGGATTGCCTGCAGTGCATTGGAATCGCCCTGTGCCTCTGCCTCTGTCTGCTGCTTGGACAGGTAATCAACTCACCTGTGCTGCATGGGCTGTGCAGCCCCAGAGTGCACTGATAAGGAACCGGTGTGCTGCAGCTGCTGCAGGACACCATTGGCCCCTGTGGCCTCACTGCCTCTTGTGTGCGTGTTGGGGGGTGGGACACCCAGCCGTGCTGATCAACCTGATATTATGCTTCCCTGAAAATAAGCCCTAATATGTGTTTTGGAGCAAAAAAACTCTAAGACTCTTATTTTCAGGGAAACACATTAGAATGGATCCCACTTAATAAAATGCATCTAGAAAAGAGACCTAAACAAGATGGATCAACAATATCAAGATGTATTGCAGGCCCAATTGGCAAAAGAAAGCTCAGGACCATATTGGAATGGAGAGGAAGAGGAAGAGGAAGAGGAAGGGGAGGAGGAGGAGGAGGAGGAGCAGCAGCAGCCGCAGCAGCTGCAGCAACTTTTTCTTGCTTCTATTTTTTTGTGAAGGTTAATAGCTGTAATTGCAGTAAAAACTATGAATGTGCATTGAGAGATTATAAAGACAACAGTAAATTTTGCCAAATGCAATATTTTTAGATTTTCTAGCTAATAGGCCACAAATGTTGTTAGACCAACTCTGCTGTTTCCACACTCTGTTAATTCCAACCCCTCCTCTTTCTCCTTCATTCTGAGAAAAACTATGTCGGAAAGAAAAACAGAAACATGGTTTTCAGCAGGTAGTTTACATACCTACAAGTAGGTCACAGAACTGTTCTAGATGGACATACTGTAGGTTATTTGGTTGGAACAACTTTAAATGTATTTTTCAAAATTCTATAAATGATACATATAGTATTAGAATGCCTGTAAATGTATAAATCACCCAGGAGAAAGTGAAATCTTGTTTCTTTTACAGTGGAACTTTTACAAGTTTTTTATTTTATTTTATTTTATTTTATTTTTTAAATTTGATTTATATGCCGCCCTCCTCCGGAGACTCAGGGCGGCTTACAATGGGTTAAGCAATAGCCTTCATACTTTTGTATATTTTATACAAAATCAGATTATTGCCCCTACAATCTGGGTCCTCATTTTACTGACCTTAGAAAGGATGGAAGGCTGAGTCAACCTTGAGCCTGGTGGAATTTGAACTTGCAGTAATTGCAGGCAGCTGATCTTAATAACAGTTAATGACACTGCTTTAGTCTGCTGATTGGTAGGGCTTACTATATGGAGGACTGATGTGAATTCTCATACAGTAAAAAAAAAAAAAAGGTTGCCCAAATTCTGGATTGTCTGATACAGTAAATTTTTCTCTCTAAATTGCTTAGAGTTGCATTGCCATTGAAATCTACTTTTCTTTGGCTATGACGCTAATAGCAGCAGAAATAATTGTATATTTTGTCTTACTCTTTCTCTGTTGATGTCTTATTGTGGAAGGCAGGTATTGTTGTGTTAAGGAACTCTCACAGTAATTAGTGTTTGTCACATATTCGCCAGGTGATCTTCCCTTTTCTGTTCCATGTTTTCTTGTCTCCTCATTCCTTTCCTTGTGATTCTAAAGATGGACAGCTCTTTATCTTCTGTTTCTTCATCTCTCCTCCTTCTTGCCAGATGCCCAAAACATGGTGTCATCTCTTGACCATAATGTCCCTCTTCTTCTCTTTCCATGTAGCATAATCATGCATTCAATGTAATTTAATTTATTTTATCACAGTGTCACACATTGCTGTTCTCACCTCAGAATAGTTTAGAATCCCTACTGGCTTCCCCACTGAGTTGTAGGAAACTGTTAGACAGTTTAAAAATAGGATTATGTGACCTCCTGAGGGCAAGACCAATCTACCTAATCTCCAAAGGCTGAAGAAAGCAATGGTCTACACCAGGGGTGAAATCTGCTTACCTTCCCAACTAGTTCGGAAGTGCATGCGCTGCGTGCACATGTGTGCATCACAGGTGTGCTTGGACCCTCTGCATATGTGCAGAGGGTAAAAAACAGGTTACTTCCTGATTAAAACCAGGAAGTAATGACAACTGGGCAGGTGGGCGGAGCCTCATGTCACCATCGCTACCGGTTCTCCAAACCACCGGCCGCCATTGCTACCGGTTCGGTTGAATAGATCCGAACCAGGAGCATTTCAGCCCTTTTCTACACTCAGTTTCAGAACTGGAATTATTTAAAAAATGAAACGGGATGGGCAAAGACTAAGGTAGCGGTTAATGTATTTGACTAACACCAGAGAGACTCCGTTTCTACTCCATTTGCAGCCACAGCAGCTCACTTGATGACTTTCAGCCCAAGCTATCTCAGAGTTGTTACGAAGAAATATAGGAGGATAGATCACTATGTAGGAGAATTTTTGAACAAAGATGGAATATAGATACATGTGCATGTTTATGTGCCAGAAAAGCAGCACGTAAAACAATAAAAATATCCAGGGTTTTCTTCATGGACCTTCAAGTTGTTGCTTTTTAAAGAGCCAGCCGATGAGTCAATTCCTTGCTGCTGGATGAGGGAAGGAGGGAGGAATTTTGTGTGTCAGGGAAACTGTGTGAAATGTTCAAAATGACAATCTCATGACCTCAGCAGCACCCGAACCACAGCGGCAGGCTGAAGCAGCCACAACTTTCCCAAATTTCATTCCTTCAGGAGTCCTAGGTTCTCACCATTCATGAATATAATCTGCTTTAAAAACACTTTTTTTTATTTATTTATTTTTTAAAATTTTTGATTTTATATGCCGCCCTTCTCCGGAGACTCAGGGCGGCTTACAATGCGCTAAGCAATAGCCTTCATACTTTTGTATATTTATACAAAGTCAGCTTATTGCCCCCACAAACTGGGTCCTCAATTTACCTACCTTAGAAAGGATGGAAGGCTGAGTCAACCTTGAGCTTTGGTGAGATTCGAACCTGCAATAATTGCAGGCAGCTGGTGTTAATAACAGGGTGCTTTAGACCACTGTACTATCCAAGGCTCTTTCAAGAAGAAATTATTATGAACAAAGTGGAATTTTTTGCACTTCTGTGTTAGATGGCTAAGGGGTCCTTGATAATTTTCCAGTCTAGCATAGTACAATAATATCTCAGTTATTCCCAGGAAATGTGAGGAAATTCCTTCCATTTATGTTTTTCAGTAACAAGACTATGGTCAAGACTAAGGGGAAGTCCTCTTCTGATAACATTGGTGGCAGTCTTTTCCTTCTGCAAGGGAAATTCTGAAAAATCACCCAGTCCATTTCTGTGCCCACAACTTTGATGGAAAATTTGGAAAGGCCTTTCCATCCAGCTAGAGTATAGTATTCCAATGCAGTGCCTTACAAATTAAATAAAGGAAGTTCTTTGTTAGTCTGTAGTATTGTAGATGAATGGTTTCAGACTGCAAGATTGTATGTCTGCTAAGTGCTTTGTTCTCACATGATGCGTAGCAGATGTCAGGCGCCAGCGGCTGCTGACATGCTACAAATAATTAATTACCTAAAAACACATGTAACACATGTCAGTTAATTGTTAGACCATTAGCTTCAAACAGCTGCACTAAGTGCATTTATGCAAGCAAAGAAGCTTGTGGTCTTTGCATGTCTTTGCCCTTTGCATTTTTACATTGCCAAAATTGGCTTGCCAAGCTGGAAGACCACTGGCTGTAGTTTTGCTCCTGAAGTGATGTCAGCAGCTACAACCAAGCCTGGGGAAATTGCAGTCTCTGATAATGTACAAATAAATCTGTAGAGGAGAAAATTGTTAGAGAGTAAAAGTGAACCTATAGGTGATCAGGTGCAGTCTGAGCTCGAGATGCAGGAAAATTGAATTCTTACAGAAGGGAACCTGGCTAGCTGAAGAGTAGTAACTCATGGAGCAACTATTCATCAGCATTTAGAAATCCTCAAATAATAAAATTGCTTTGGTGATAGCATCAGGGGAATATACTATAGAATTTCATAGATGCTAGAAATTACAGTGTTTTCTGACAATATTATATGCACTTATGTGTTTGTGTGTTTGGTTTTGTCTTAGCGTATGAGGTGAACCCAGTCATGGTGACCTATTCAGCAAACCATTCTTATAAGAAAACCATGATTTCTTATAATATTTGAACTCTAGAGTTATGTCATTCATTTATGTTAGGATAAAAACAAACTATTATGACTTAGTGTAACATGTACGTCAGCCATTGTAGTTAATTAATCATGGTTTATGAATTACATATGAACCATTTAATTAAGGCTTCTTGTTCCTGAAAGGATAATTCAGTTTTATGAAATGGATGTATTATTAAAATAGGACCTGAAAGATCCAGATTGATGTCTTAATGTTAATGTTAAGAAGGTGACTTTATCTGAATCCAATTTACTTTCCAATGTGGTTGTTATTGGGATAAAATGTGGAATCCCACATATGCCTGAGCTCTTGTGTAAAATGTTTATATTGTGCCTAGATGCTTGTTATTCTCCCACAATTTGCATTTTATTTATTTTTATTTATGTTACATTGTTTTAGTTGTTGTTAGTTGTACGTTGCCCAGAATCACGTTTAGTGAGATGGGCAACCATATAAATTTGCTAACAAATAAAAAAGGTGAAATATAAATGCAAATTCAATAAAGAAATGATGTCTAAACCCAGGCCCTAGGTCTACATGGTGTCATAATACATATTATAAATCTATGAAAGAGAGGGAAAATTTCTGTGATATTAAAGTACTTGGAGTCAGTGCATATATTTGATTTCAGATATTCTAAAGTCACTTCCAAATACCTCTCTAGCTTTGTTAAGATGCCATTTTCATATCTATTTTTGCATTCCATGGGTCATATAAAATAGTTTAGAGGACTGACTCAAGTTGGAAGATAGTAATTGACCCCTTTCCAAAGAAACGAGATGGCAATTGCAGCTCCCGGTGATGTTTGTTTGTTGAAAGCTGTCATATAGTTTCATCACCCGAACAGAGGGAGTGTTCAGTTGACAAGTAAAGAATGAAATAGCTGCAGTGATTTTTATCTTTAATATCACCGAAAATGCATATAAAAAATATTATATACTGGAGTCTAAAAGCCTTTCAACAGAAGGCTGTTAGTTATTCCTCTTTCTTGCTTTCTAAGCGCTAAGCCAAAAGGAAAAAAGGAGGAAAACTTCCTTAAAAACAATGGAATAAGGTGTTAAAATCAATGAACTCTGGCATTTGTCTTCATTGTTAATGCAGAGTGATTCCAAAGTTGCCTTTCTACAGGCGATATTACCAAATACAACAGATCTATAAACATATTCCATAAACTATTATGCATTGGATCTGCCTGTATATGTGTTTGTTAAGCATTGTCAGCAAATTCTATTTATAATCTTGAAAATATTTGCTTCAACTTTTGGGTGTGGCTCAGTGGGGAGACAGCTGGCTCATTTATCACATATTTAGCTTGGATGTGTATGTTAGTCTTACTTTGGAGGGACACTGAATACTTTTAACATTAATTATGGTTTTACATAATTCTGCTTCTAATTGGTTTGACTTTGTTAAAAGTTTCAGTCCAATAAAATATGTTGCTCTATTGGATATAGTATTTGACTTAAAATAGAGAGGGAGTAGGGAGATACTTTATTAAAGGAGTGCATAAAATTGTTTAAATGTCTGAAGTCTTACAGAAAATAGAGCAAACTTTTTGCTTTCAGTGAGTTTTTGGTAAGCAAGGTTGCTGGAACCATTCTCACTGCAGAACTGATCTATCAGAGGCTTAGGTATGAGTCAGTATTAACATTACAGGTAAGGTAGAGTTGATATTTAGATAGTGACCATTTGGGTACTCTTTGTAAAGCATTCTGGGAATTGAAATTTTGTGAGAAAGAGATGAGATTCCCAAAGAAAGACAATGGAAATGTGTAGAGCTCACAGTTGAAGTCTTTGTAAATTCAGTTATTGTCTTTGTGATATTCTTATGTTTTCTCTCTCTCTTTTTTATTGTATGCCTTTTAAATTATAAAATGTTCAGACAAGGAGCCTATCTATTTCTGTTTCTTTCATTATTCTGTAAGATGTGATGAACATCGTTAATGTTCAATAGTCTACCAAAATCTTAAATTAGTGTAATTAGCTCAGCTATCCAACCCTCCCATTTGTCTAAATTAATCTTAGTTGTTTTTGGCACTTAACCAATTGGATTATACTGCTATGTCTCTTTCCAGATTCCAGATCTTCTACTTCTTGTCATTACTGAAACTTTACTTTATTCTAGATATGGCATAAACTAGGGTACATAGATACGCATGTGCATGTGGTATTTTGACTGCTCTTTGTTATTCATTGACCTAGTCATTAGATGCATTCAGGGATACTAAGCTTGAAGCCTAAAGTGTGACAGATGCTTGTCTTTGGTAGACCATAGCTTACTGCCCATTGTACTGTTTTACTCTGCATTTAAGGCAACAAAGGGCAACAAAGACATCTTTGTTGTCTTTGTTCACTCAACACTCTGAACCACAGAATAGCCAACCGTATTTTAGTTTAATGCCTGAATCTAGCCTGTGTGGTCAGATTATTCTTCAATCAGTATGTCACAAAGACTCAGAAAAGTGGGTTAATTGAATAAAACATGGATAAGCTGGCATGGATAAGCATTTTACACAAAAACAGCCTTTTGGTGCTTTTTTTCCTACTCACTGTGATTCCCAAATAAACAGGAATGAGGTAGGGTCTTATTTTTTAGATTTTCCTTATGCATCTATTTCTTGCCTTTCTGGAATTCCAACCTCTTTATTTTTTGCAAGTATTGCATTGCCAATAAATTCAGCAGTCAAATTGAATACCGACAGTGTTCATGGTATTGAACATGATGGTCATTTGGTCCCTTCCCACTATAGGAATGGCATCTGGCAAACCACCTGCAAGACCTCAATATGCTATTAAATTGATTCTGAATCACCACTTTGGGGATTGCTCTCTAACTTGCTCCTCTGGGAGAGCTGTTTTATTGTAGACAACTGAGAATGTACAGGATCCCAAACCATTGCAATAATTAAAACATAGGCATTTCTGAATTGTAGTGCTTCCCACAGCAAATATAATTCAGCCAATACAGCCTCATTTTAATGTTCTCTATATCATTCAAAGCACTACAGTGTATAGGAGGAGGAGGAGGGCTGCAGTAATGAGTTTATTTGGATATTCTTGCAAAACATCTATGTCTGTTCCCCACATCAATCAATCATATGCAGGCAGAAGAATTTAAAGGAAGAAAGAGGAGACTTTGTCCTAAGAGTCAAGTAAAGGATAGAGACCAATAAAAAAGAATATACTGTACGGTATGTTGTAAATGGGATTGAACAGAACAGATACAATCTAAAAAGTCTGTCACATTGCTCTTCTGTAGTTTGCTTAGCCAAGAACATGCATATTTCATCCAAGGCAAGAGATAATTATAGCCAATGTCACATTGTTTGAAATGTAGAGGTTAGCTAATGCAACTTGGTCTTAGATGCTAAATGCAATTTGAAAGCAACATCTAGTCCAGGGGTCTCCAACCTTGGCAACTTTAAGCCTTGAGGACTTCAACTCCCAGAATTCTGGGAATTGAAGTCCTCCAGGCTTAAAGTTGCCAAGGTTGGAGACTCCTGATCTAGTCCACCCTCATAGAAATCTTTATAATTCAGATGAAGATTAAATTACGAACCTCAAGGCCTATATTGCAGGTCCTAACTGAACATTTGAACTCTGAACACTCTTCCCCACATTTGCTATATATTTTTTAATTACCTGCTTTGACAGTAAACCCAAAATCTTGCATGATTTTTGTGCCAATTCAGTTAGTTTGGTCTTTTATGAGATTTATAGGTCAGCTCAATCTATTACAACTCTGAGAATAACAGATAGTAGATCTTTATAAAGGTTATTTCCCAGCAGTGGATTTTGGATTTAATGGATCAGCATAGCTGTTTTTTCTTTAATAAGAAATGAAATTTTGCAATGCTGAACTAGATATGACCTCAAATGTGCGCATCTATTTAATATACACATTAAAAAATGAAATAGCATAGATAATGCATATGTTGAACTCTTTTCTCCCTAATGAAGATGAGCTCTCTGAAGCTGCTCTTGCATTGGAGCATGAGAGAGGCTGCCAAAAAGCTGATTCAGAGAAAGGTTTTTTTTTTGCGCTGAGATAGCAATTACTATACTGTATCCCCGTCTCTTGTAATCCTAATAATTATAATTCCTCTTCCTGTAGCTGTTTCTACGTTTGAAAAAAAATGCATTATGCATTCCTTTGTTCCTGAGCTAAATGAAAAATAGATTTTAGGCTTTATTCTTAGAATAAAAGAGCACCATAGTTTTTCTCTGTAATTTTAATAGGCAGCCTACTTTTTTTTTAAAGAGCAGCCTCAATAGGGACAATTTCATTAGGCCCCATCAAAATATTACTTACTGTCAGAAATTATCAGATTGCACAATAAATTTTATTCTAGACAATAAACTAATATGTTCCGGTGAAATTAAATTAAATCCCACTTCCAATTATAGACCACTAACATCTGTGGACAATAAACAATGAAAAAATATATTAATAAAATGAGAAGAAAGTATGTGTGAAGTGTTCACATGAATATTCTGATCCCAGGCGTCTCAGACACTACATTCAGAGAATGAGCTAAGCCATATGACTTTGCTTCTTTGAGATTTGGAATAGCCTGTATTTCAAATTTCAAAATGTGTGAATTCAGCCAAGTGTAGTTTATTCAGTAAAACATGGGCATGAAATCTAAGCTTAGTTTATTGTTGAAACTCTAAAACAATCCCTGAAGCCATGACCCATTTCATTACAGGAATCTCTAAATAAATAAAATAAATAATATAATATAATGTCTAAATAAATTAAATAAATAAAAGTCCAACATTGATTTATATTATTAGACTCGTATCCACTTTGTTGGAAGAAATGTCTATCTGGATATTCTGCCTTTTTAATATTTCCTAGAATATTTCATTCTCGGAGAAGGGTGGGCGCTAACTTCCTACACCATTTTTAAGCAAACATTTTTTCCTCCAAGGAATTGTTTTTCTTCACTGAATTTAAAAGGCTGCCCATCTTACTTTCATGTGACTCTGGGTAGGCTACACAATTAAAACACAACTAACAACCAGAACATTCAACTGCTAAAATCAATTAAAAAACAGTTAATTTAGAAACATAGAAAAAACTGATAGCAGAAAAAGACCTAGTGGTCCATCTTTTGCTTTTTAATTTATTTTTTAAAATTTTTATCATATGATGGACATAAGTTTATCCCAAGCATGTTTAAACTCAGTTACTAATGACTGACCCACTATCTCTGCTGAAATTGGTTTAACTTTAATAACAGTTTTAAAAGACTAAGATAACAAGGGGTGAGTAAGTCTAAACTTTTAGTTAGTGCAACCATTTAATGGGCTCCATTTATACCAGTATTAGTGATATAAAATGTAGTTTTTCTTCTCAATTTCATTTTTTCCAACTGTAAAGATAGAGTATAAGTTATAAAGAATAGTGGAAACAAAACTGATTGGACTAAATGTTCTTGAAATACTAGGCAGTTATAATTCCATTATAAAAGAGTCAGCAAAAATCTGGTTCCCAGTTTCTTTGCTCTTGGGCTGCATACAAATTTGAACTATGTAAAAAAAAAGCCAATGTAGACTTCAGAAATGCTCAGGAGCTTGTAAGAAAATAGAACACACCAGTGATGAAATCCAATTTTTTTTACTACCGGTTCTGTGGTCGTGGCTTAGTACGTGTCGTATGGCTTGGTGGGCGTGGCTTGGTAGGCGTGGCAGGGGAAGGATACTGCAAAATCTCCATTTCCACCCCACTCCAGGGGAAGGATACTGCAAAATCCCCATTCCCTCCCCACTCCTGGGGGAAGGATATTGCAAAATCTCCATTCCCACCCCACTCTGGGGCCAGTCAGAGGTGGTATTTGCCGGTTCTCCAAACTACTCAAAATTTCCGCTACCAGTTCTCCGAACTACTCAAAATTTCTGCTACCGGTTCTCCAGAATCTGTCAGAACCTGCTGGATTTCACCCCTGGAACACACTGGTAACATTTGCTGAGTTAGAAGATCCTAGGAAAATTTTGTCAGCAATTCCATTGCAGTTATTTCATCTGGACTAGGTAGAAAACTGCACTTTGGCACTTCTTAGAGTGGGTATGTATGAGAGGCAGCGGTAACGAGGGGAGGAGGGGTGAATTAAGCATATAGTATATTCCTGTAATTTCATGATGGCCTCATTGAAGTAGTAAGTGGGCATTGCAACTGCAAAGACATGTATCATAAACTTTGTTCACATACATAAGAATGATTCTGGGCATGTTATAAAGCAACTCTGCAAAGCCAGAGCAGTTAATTTTCAATAGCTTGGAGAATAATGGATGAAACAGGCTTTCAAAAATAAGCTATCCACTTCAAAGGAAGTGAGTTTTGTCTGCCTCTCTCTCTGTGCCTCATTTTAGCCTCTACTTTGTATTCTTTCAAAGATACTGCAGTATATTGCTTTCCTTTAGTGTTGCTGAGTCTCTTTTCTTCAGTAGTTGCTGAATATAGCCTATTAGTAATCCATGGCACAAATCTCTACCCCTTTTAAGGGTGATTTTGCTCTTTGTAAAAGATACTCTGGTAGATTTAGATAGCAGTTTACCGTATATACTCGAATATAAGCCGAGTTTTTCAGCCCGTTTTTCAGCCTGAAAAACGGCCCCTCGGCTTATATTCGGGTCACGAAAAAAATGCCTTTTTCCCTGCAACCGTTTTGGCTCCCGGGGTTGCAGGGAGGCTTCCTAAAGCCAAAATGGGGTGGAGGGGGGTGCGGCGCCCCTCCCCCATGCCCCTTTTTGGCTGTAGGGGTCAGGGAGGCTTGCGCCGGCAGCGCCTTCTGCTCCTCTTTTGCCCCTCAGCAGCTCCCAGCAACTGAGCAGAGAGGTGGCCGATGCCTAACGAGCGGAAGCCAAAGCGCCGCCGCGGCATGTTGCTGGGAGCCGCTGAGGGGCAAAAGAGGAGCAGAAGGCACTGCCGGCGAGCAAGCGAGCAGCCAGCCATCCCGGGGGCGCTTTGGCCACCGGGCCCGCCCACTGTGGCTGGAGCTCGCCACTCACCGAATTTGGCCTCGGTTGCAGCCGCGGCTCCAGTGCTGAAGAGGGTCGGTGCCGGGTGATGAAGAAGAGCAGAAGCAGCTGCTGCCAGGCAAGCGGGAGCCGAACGACCGCATGGTCATGCGTGGCCCATGGCAAGTGCCCGCAGCTGCCTGGTACTGGCCCCGAATACCAACGCTGTCCCTCGCCCGCCTCAGCTCCCCGCTCTTTCCTTCCCCCCACAGGCGCCTCCTCCCTTTCCTTGCCCCGAATGGCCGGCGGGCGAGGCTGCTCCAGTCGCCGTGAGGCTGCCCGAAGCGTTCCTTTCCGAGGGGCTTCTTGGCACCCGCGCCTCAAATTCAGTTCAGCCGGGGGAGGGAAGCGGGGAGTTGAGGCGGGGTGGGGGACCTGCGCCCCTCTCCCTCTCCCACATCGGAAAGGAACTTTCCGCTTCATCTCCCCACTTCCAAGAAGCCCCTCGGAAAGGAACGCTTCGGGCAGCCTCGCCCACCGGCCGTTCGGGGTGAGGAAAGGGAGGAGGAAAAAAAGGGGTGAGAAAAAAGTTTCCCAAAGTTTATTTTTCAGCAAATGCTTCCACTAACCCTAACCCCGCCCACTGCCTTCTCTTCTCTTGCTGGGAGTTGCTGGGAGTTGCTCTGAGTGCGGAGGGGAAGCGTTCGCTGAAAAAGAATGGGGTGAGAAAAACATTTCCCAGTTTTAACAGGCGAGAAAGCTGAGAAAGGGTGAAAGCCTCCGCTGGAAGAGCAAGGGAGATGCTAACTCCGCGCTCGGAGCAACTCCCAGCAACTCCCAGCAACATCCAAAGTCATCATTTTTTCTCGCCCCTTTTTTTCCTCCTCCCTTTCCTCGCCCCGAACGGCTGGCAGGCGAGGCTGCCTGAAGCATTCCTTTCCGAGGGGCTTCTTGGAAGCGGGGAGCTGAAGCGGAAAGTTCCTTTCCAATGTGGGAGAGGGAGAGGGGCGCAGGTCCCCCACCCCGCCTCAACTCCCCGCTTCCCTCCCCCGGCTGAACTGAATTTGAGGCGCGGGTGCCGAGAAGCCCCTCGGAAAGGAACGCTTCGGGCAGCCTCGCGGCTACCAGAGCAGCCTCGCCCGCCGGCCGTTCGGGGCGAGGAAAGGGAGGAGAAAAAAAAAGGGGCGAGAAAAAAGTTTCCCAAAGTTTCTTCCCCTCTCGCCCCCCGCCCTCTGGGCCTCTGGCTTCCCCCCCACACTCAGCCTCCCCCCCCTCCACACGTTCATGCACACATACACACTCACCGACACACGCAGCCACACACCTGCACACAGACGGCTGGGCTAGCCAGCACTAAACAGAGTCAGATGTTCTCCGGAGCTGAGCAGATCTGCAAGGGAATCTGCTTTGGGATCCCCTCGGGCTGTTCCTGTCACTTTCTATAACTAAAACTTGGGGGGTGGGGAAGTCCCTGCTGGGATGAAGGAAAGAAAAGAAGGAAGGAAAAAATGAAGGAAAGAAGGAAGGAAGGAAGGAAAGAAAGAAAGAAGGAAAGAAAAAAAGAAGGAAGAAAGAAGGCAAGAAGGAAGAAAGAAAGAAGGAAGGAAAGAAGAAAGAAAGATTTCTTTCATTCTTCTTTCGTTCTTTCGCCTTCCTGCCTTCCTGCCTTCCTTCCCCTTCTTCCCTTCTTCCCAACAGGGACTCTCCCCCACTCCCCGAAGTTTTTAGTTGGTTTCAAAGAATTCAACAGCTGGAATGCAAGCGGAGGGGAGGGGAGAGAGAAAGAGAGAATGAGAGAGGCAGAGTGCGGGGGGGGGGAGAGAGAGAGGTGGAGAGAGAGAGAATGAGAATGAGAAAGAGTGGGAGTGACAAGATAGGGCAAAAACGTAAAATGTGAGGACAGTCGTAAGTTCGAGGACTGGTCACAAGTGCGAGGACCAGTCAAAAATTACTTTTTCAGCCCTCTGAGTAGTCCATATGCACAAAAGGACTACCCAGAGGGCTGAAAAAGGTGATTTCTGACAGGTCCTCGCACTTTTGACCGGTCTTCGCACTTACGACTGGTCATCATTTATGCCCATTGTAGCATTCTTAACAACCATGTCACTCATTTCACAACTGCTTCTCTTCACCATGGTGACAAGATAGGGCAAAAACGTAAAATGTGAGGACAGTCGTAAGTTCGAGGACTGGTCACAAGTGTGAGGACCAGTCAAAAGACCAGTCTGAGTAGTCCATATGCACAAAAGGACTACCCAGAGGGCTGAAAAAGGTGATTTCTGACAGGTCCTCGCACTTTTGACCGGTCTTTTTTTATTTTGAAATTTAACAGTAGCCGCTGCATTTCCCACCCTCGGCTTATACTCGAGTCAATAAGTTTTCCCACTTTTGGGGGGTAAAATTGGGGGGGTCGGCTTATATTCGGGTCGGCTTATACTCGAGTATATACGGTATGTAGTTCCATCCTTTCTTGTTTTTTCCTCAGTTAAATGGATCTGGACATTGGAAGCATGAAAGCAGATCTTGATTTCATGTTATTGTTGATTGTTATATTAGTATCAATATAGAATCCATATCTACCTTTGTCTTTGTGTAAAATCTCTTGTGGATCGTATGAAAATATAGTATCCTGTGCCTATAGGGTAGGGACATAGATCAGATAACAATAGTTGGAGTACAGATGCTTATGGTCAAGATTTACCCTGACTACAGTAATTAATTTTTCTTCCTATTTCACATGCATTTTACATGCTGGTCAGTTTAAAAAAAGAGGGATAGGGGGAAGTAGAAACTAATTGAAAGGGAGGGAGAAAAATAAATTTACCCAGGATTAAGCCAGCCGTCTCATACTTAATATCCTCTGTAATGGACTATCAGATAACTCTGAGAATTTTAACTTCTATTGGGTTTTGTGATACTCCATCTATCTTTTTGTATTTCCATATATATTGATGTAGTATCAGAGAGAAGGATCAAGAGCAGGGATATCATTGGCTTGATTAGGAGAAATTGGGCTGTCTGCCAAACCTGTTGCACACCTGAGAAATGTTCTGAGCCACTTGTGCAGCTAGAAACATTAACCCTGAAAGAAAAATCAAAGGGGAGAAGGGAGGAAGAGACAGTTGCTAGCCCCTCCCCCTTCGTGTCTGGAACAATTGTCAGACTCCTTCTTTCACCCCTCTCGATATCAATTTTTAGTGAACAATGGACTTGCTTATGTGGGTGTACACACACACACACACACACACACACACACACACACTGCCTGGGCCGCCATCTTTTTTTTTGGAGAAGGCTGTGGACTGTGTCCACGTGCACAGATTGGTTTGTCAAGTGTTTTCAGTCATTTTGATTCAGAAGTTGCCTTGAACTAGAGGGAGACCCTTTTGCTTAAGGCTGCCCAAGATAAACTACTTAGGGTTTTAAATTTTGAAGAACGGGACTTATGAAATAGCAGCAGTGGTAAAATCCAAATTCTTTTAGTACTGGTTCTGTGGGCGTGGCTTGGTGGGCATGGTGTGGCTTGGTGGGCGTGGCTTGGTGGGTGTGGCAGGGGATCCCTTGTTTCCACAAGAAGAGGTTCTAGTGATGGACCAAACAGGGAACCCGTTGAATATGAAGAAGATGCGAGCTGCCATTTACTCTTCATGTCTGCGTTCCAGTTACGCAGCCACAAAAGGCGGCGGGATGTGACATTGGTACCAAGGGCTTTGGCCGCAAACCTAGTAGCATTCAGGGTAGCATCCGCCGAATACTCCAGAGCCGCAGAGATCTTATTTAAGTCTTGACGGGCGCGGGCATCGGATGGAGGGAGACGCTCCTGCAGCTGCCTGATCCACAACAAAGCTGCCCTGTTAAAAAAGGAGGCCGAAGTCGAGGACTTAATGGCCCAGGCTGCGGCCTGGTGGCCTCTGAGTAATGTCTTTTCAGCCCGACGATCTTCCGGGCGTAGAGAGTCCTCCGCTGGGCCCGCCGGACGAGAGGCATTGCAAAGCGCCACGATGGGAGGGTCCACAGCTGGAGGTTGCAAAAGATCCGAAAGTGCCGGCGGGGAGTTGTATAGTCGCCTGTCAAGGCCGTTGGGGCTGGGCCCAGCCCCCGGCAGAGACCATTGCCGGTGCAGAACATCCCCCATGGTGACTGCCATTTCCTCCATAGCGAGAACGGACGTATCAGGTAAGACCAACGTCCATTCCCACCCCACTCCAGGGGAAGAATACTGCAAAATCTCCATTTCCATCCCACTCTGGTGCCAGCCAAAGGTGGTATTTGCTGGTTCTCTGAACTACTCGAAATTTCTGCTACTGGTTCTCCGAACTGCTCAAAATTTCCGCTGTGGGTTCTCTAGAACCTGTGAGAACCTGCTGGATTTCACCCCTGAGTGGTGATAATAATAGCAGCAACAATAATATAGTGACTTAGGCAGAATTCTTCAGTGATGTAGTTCAGGGGTGGGTTCTAAATTTGTTTTACTACTGGTTCTGTGGGCGTGGCTTATTTTGTGGGCATGGCTTGGTGGGGGGTAATGTGACTGGGTGGGCATGGCCAACTTTTTTTTTTTTACTTTTAAAAGCATTTTTTCTACAACCTTAAGAGGTTACAGAAAAAAATGTTTTTAAAACCTCTGATGATCCCAGCTGAGCCACGCAATCATCAGAGGCTTTTTTACTTTTAAAAGCATTTTTTTCGGCAAAAGAGGTTGTAGAAAAAATGCTTTTAAAAGTAAAAAAAAAAGCCTCTGATGAGGTGGGTGGGATAAGTGACCGGACCGGGGACCAGTTCGGGGGCATGGCCAGCCAATGTTATTACCGGTTCTCCAAACTACTACAAATTTTTACTACCGGTTCTTGTGAACTGGTGCGAACCGGGAGCAACCCACCACTGATGTAGTTCCATTCGCAGTTCCATTAATGAAGATACAGCAGGGGTGTCAAACTTGCATTATCATGGATTCATCATGTGATGTATCAGGAATTTCCCCCCCTTCACTATACTGGGCGTAGGTGTGGCCAGAGTGTGATGCATCCGGCCCACGGGCTGTGAGTTTGACATCCCTGAGATACAGTACAGGATACAGAAATCCTCAAGTTACAACCATTCATTTAGTGATCTTTTGAAGTTATAATGACTCTGAAAAAAATGACTTTCGACCCATCTTCATAATCATTGCTACATTCCCATAGTCTAGGGGTGTCAAACTCGCCACCCACTGGATGCGTCCCATGCTGACCACGCCCACCCCCATTTTAGCAAAGAGAAAAAGCCACAATACATCAATTGATGTGATGCCGCGAGTTTGACACCCCTGCAATAGTCAAATGTCAAAATTTGGGCATGTGACAACTAGAATGTACTTGCAATACAAGTACATCCCAGGGTCATAAGATTACCATTTGTGATCTTCCTGGCTGGCTTCTGATCAGCAAAATCAATGAAGGGAGTTGGATTTGCTAAACATGTGAATCACTTAACAACTGCAGTGATTTGCTTAGCAACCTTGTGAAAAAATATCATAAAATTTGCTGCAACTCTCTTAATAATGGCCTTGCTTAAGAATGGAAATTCTGGTCCCAATTGTGATCATAAGTTGAGGACTACCTGGAGTCTCATAATTAACATTAAACTTTTTTCTATTTAATTACTTAAAAATGTAAAACCTATTTAATTTAAACCCACCTAGGACAAAGGCCTTGTAACCACTATTTTAGAATCTCAAGTAATGCATCCTATTGAAGAAAAGTCATCTTTTTACAATGTACACACAGTATGAAGTGTTTCTCTTGCCATACTACAGATACCATCCTAGCCATCTTCTCTGAATTGTTAGGGACTTCGACAACCACATTTTCACAGATCTAGAACGGCAGCATAAATAAGATTTATCCATTCCATTGTATACCATCAAACACAGTTAGTTGGCTGCCTTTGATTGGCCTGGCCACAAATTATGTGGTTTTGCCTAGCATAAACAAGTAAAAGAATTTAACAAAAATGCTAATGAGGAGCTGTATTCACTCCCTTGTGTGCTGTTACTTCTGTACTGAAGGTGCATGAGACAGAACTGCTAATTCTGCCTTTCCCAGTTTTCCCACATCTGCCATTGGTGTACACACATTGCATGTAGAAGCTTATGTACACAGAGTTCAATGTGAGGCAGAACTTTAGAGATCTGCAAAGTGCAGACATCAAGAGTACAGAAGCTTCTCTTTTGAGAACAAAATCAAGAAGATCATGCAGTATTGGGGATGAAATCAGCAGTGCTGCTCTTTCAACATACGTACCAAGGGAATTACAGACCTGCCCAATTTAAAAGGTTACCAGAAAGGCAAGAGATAGTAATGTAGCACAAGACAACTGAACTAGAGCTTGAAAAATCAAGCTATTATATTGGATTATAAATGTTATATTGTTTTGTTGGTCTGAGGGCACCTTACATGGGGATTGATTCCCCCTCCAATAACACATTGCGGCTAAAAAAGGAAATGAAGGTGGACCTTGACTTACAACAGTTCGTTTAGTGACCATTCAGTTACAGCCGCACTGAAAAAAGTGATTTATGACAATTTTTCACACTTATGACCATTGTAGCATCCCTATAGTCACATGATTTACATTTGGTTGCTTGACAACTGACTCACATTTATGATGGTTGCAGAGTGCCAGAGTCAGTTATCATTTTCTGATAAGCAAAGTCAATTGGGAAACCAGATTCAGTTAAGAACTGTGTTACTAATTTAACATCAGCAGTGATTCACTTAACAAATGTGGCAAAAAAAGTTGTAAAATGGGGCAAAACCCTCTTAACAAATTTTTCACTTAACATAAATTTTGGGCTTAATTGTGGTCATGAGAAGAGAACTACCTGTTCAAACATTGCAAAGGACTGCTCAGTCTGATGATGCATGTGCTAGAATTTGCTTCTCAAAAACAGCTCTGTTGCCTCAAATAGTTGATTGGACTTGTGGATTTTTATTTATTACAAAGAAAGGGGCATGAGAACAGAATACAATAGTCATTCTATCAACCTCCCTTAACTTGACTGCATCCAGATGTATTGAGACTGCAAATCAGGACAAGTAATTTGGGCAGCTGTAAATTCTTGGACATCTCAAGTAGGGAAGATTGAACTAGAACAGTGATGGCTAACCTTTTTGCCATCGAATGCCAAAAGTGGGGAGAGCATGGGGGGGTCACGCGCACGGGTGCCCACACCCATAATTCTATGTGCCCCACCCCCCTGCGCATGTGCACATGACCCACCCCAAGCTCTCCCTGCTTTTGGCACGTGATAGCACGGTGGGCCACTGGATTTCTGGTGGAACTGGAAGTTAGGAAACGGGCCGTTTCTAGCCTCCAGAGGGCCTCCGGGGAGGGGGTGAGGAAAGCCGTTTTCACCTTCCCCAGGCTCCTAGAAAGGTTCTGGAGCTTGGGGAGAGCGAAAAACAGGCCTTCCAGTCCCACCGGAGATCCTCAGGAGGCGAGAAACAGTGTGTTTCCTGACTTCTGGTGGGCCCAGAAGGCCTGAAAATCAGCCGGCTGGTGCACACATCTGCACCGGAGCTCAGCTCGCGTGCCCACCAATATGGCTCTGCGTGCCACCTGTGGCACGCATGCCATAGGTTCGCCATCACAGAACTAGAATATTTGATAGTTTGAGATTATACGTACCTACTAGTTTTGTAAATGGTTGAGAAAATATGAATGCGGTATATACTACAGTGCAAAAAAGATTCCTTAGTTTGATTCATAGAAATACAAAACTTTTTTTTTTTGCTGTGCAGTAGAAGAGTTACAAAACTCTGAAATAACAGTATATTTACCAAAGCCAAAGAAAACAATAGAACAGCAAGTTCAGGAGTTTGACATTTTTAGGCACTTCCTGTTAAAGTGATTCTTATGCTATCTATTCAGGTCTGGCAATAATAATAATAATAATAATAATTATTATTATTATTATTATTATTATTATTTTATTTCTATACCGGCCTTCTCCCGAAGGACTCAGGGCGGTGTACAGCCTATTAAAAGCACAAGACAAAACATCAATTAAAATTATTAAAGTTATTAAATAATTTCAGCTCAGTTTAAGACCCCAAAAAATTTAAAACACCCAATTTAAAATTATTACATTGATAGCCCGGCCTGGCGGAACAACAGGGTCTTAAGGGCACAGCGCAATACCCGGAGGTCGGAGATCTTACGCATTTCCGGGGGCAGTTCATTCTACAGGGCTGGGGCTCCCACAGAGAAGGTCCTCCCCCTGGGTGTCTCCAGCCGGCATAACTTGGCCAATGGCACCCTGAGGAGACCCTCTCTGTGAGAGCGAACTGGCCGGTGGGAGACTATTGGTGGCAGAAGTCGGTCTCGAAGGTACCCGGGTCCTATGCCATGGAGCGCTTTAAAGGTGGTTACAATGATGTACTAGGCAGCCTCGCGTTGGTTGATTGAAGCATTCTATTGCTGGGCTTTAGAGATGTTTCAAGGAGAATTTTAAATGTAAACTAATTCTATTTTAGCCAATATTCCTGTGTAGAATTTTGATATTGAGATATGTTGTAGGCTGGGGGTGTCAAACTCTCATTGTCACTATGTCATCACATGACCTATCGGGACTTTTTCCCCCCTTTGCTAAACTGGGCGTGGCCAGCATGTGACGTATCAGGCCCATGGGCCGCAAGTTTGACAGCCCTGTTGTAGGCCACTGTCTTTGTTACAAAGCTTCCTAATCATTTAAAAGCATGGCTGATTGTCACAGGGAGGCTAAATGATGGACTCTAGCAGAGCCTATAAAGGTTTAAGGGCACAATAAAACTATTGAGCAACCATTTTGACATAGCTAAGGAACAAGAAGAGAGATGTAAATAACCTTTTTGTCAAGGTTAGTTCTTAAGATGCTTAATTTTGAACCCAATTCTTTCCACCTATGGTTCTTCATTGGTAGCAGTTCTAATTTAAGAAAACCATTCAACAGCAAAATTGGGGTGGTTTCATTGTCACAAGTATTTCAGAACATGTTGAGGTTCAGCAGACATAATTCAGATATCCTTGCTCAGAGATTTCAGAATTCCCTTGGAGAGAAGCCAGTTCAATTCAGTGTGAAATAATGCATGGAATACTTGAAAGGTTTGCTACAGCTGACCAATGTCACTGTTATTACCTGACACATATATATTCCAAGTATGTGGCAGCTAATAAGAACTGAACTTCAAATATCATGCTGAACTATGCCTATCTTACTTTAATGGCACCCAAGCAAATACCTCATTTGCAGCTCAGCTTGGTATAGCATATGGCTTTGCCAGCCTGCTGTGGATAGCACATAGAGATTGTTTACTAGGAGATTTTGCTAAGGCAAATATATTGTCTCTGTACAAAGCAATTTTGGGGGCCTTTTGGAAGCACATGATGTGTGTGGTTTAGAATGATAAGTAGTGCTAAATTTTCATTTTTTATGGAACAATTTTTATGTGAAGTTGCAAATTCTTTGCCAGCTATGTTTTCCCTCCTAGCAGCTCTATTATCTCCCTTTCCAGATGGGAAACTTAGGCAGAATCATTTGCTAAAAGCCAAAGAGTACATGATGCTAGAGAACAAAATGGTGGGGTTCTGCCTCAGAGCTATAGTTCTCCAGTAATTTCCCCCACGATCCTTCAGATATGTTGAGACTATAACTGTCAGAATTTCCAGTATGTTGGCTGGAACATCTGGCAACCGGAATGCCAACAAATCTGGAAGACGTTGGGATAGGTTGGTTTAAAAATGGTGTTTGGTATGGAGCCCAGTGCAACTTTGCCATTCAGTTGCTGAGTAATGCTCTGGATACTAATATTATAATACTAATATTCCAAGAAACTATCAGATGACTATCCCAAAGGTGCTTTTTCAAGAGGCAACTGGACTTTCTGGTTTTTCTTTGAAGATGTTTTGCTTCTCATCCAAAAAGCTTCTTCAGCCAGTTGCTTCTTGAAAAAGCACCTTTGGGACAACCATGACCTGGATGACTGAGAATCTCCATAGATTTCAGATGAATACAATTCCACTGTTCCTAGCTGGGCAATCAAGTAACAAATAGGTAAAGCAAGTTAGCCAGGATACTGGTGAGTATTTAGAAGACAGCAGGAATAAAATATGGAATAAGCAAGAGCATCAGGGAATTAGTGAGCACACCATCCAAATGGTCAAGACCTTCAATAGTCTTTGAAGTTTGAGTGGATTTTTAAAAAGGAGAATTAATGAATAATTCATTGGAATTTGTGGCTACAAACTTTAAGGGTTGAAAACACTTAAGGTTCATTTCTTCATTGGGCTAAACTGCAACATAATTTGTGATATTGTATGCTGTATAAATCCAGCCATTGTAGTTTATAAATTACTATTTATTACTTAGAATAGCCTCCAGCCTGGTGCTTTACAGATATTTAGGCCTAGAATTTAATGTTTGGGAATTTTAGAGGCCTTAGTCGAATTACATATGGAGGGCAACAGATTGGACAAGATTGCCCAGGAGATCGATGGGATTAAGGAAAACCAGGAATGACACATGTTTCATGGACTGCTACTACTCAGTGTAATGTTTTCATTTCTTGTGCTTTAGGCACCCAGCTAAACTGGAACATGACCCATTCAACCCTTGCAAAGCTAACTATCAAAATGTTTAAAATGATTTCCCCAAGTTTGACAGAGGTTAATATGCTGAAAAAAATGGATAACCTTTTGCTGCTTTAGGTATGGAAAATATTCATTTCCCCTGAGCCTTTTGATTCCAGACAGCAATCAAAGCTCTGATCTGAGAAAAAAATTGCATCTGACAGAATACTGTAAATTCCTTCTCAGGCAGCTTGTTTGTGATGAGACCACTAGTAGATTGCCAAGTCATTGGGATTGCCTGACTCAGCTTTGAGGCCTTTGTCTGAGTTTATAATTAGAGCTATTAGAAAACCACTCCAGTCTTCCTATCCCTACCAACCTACTGAGCATCATGACCTTGATATCTTTGTTCTCCATCTGTCCAGTTTTTCCACATCCTCAGAGCACAACATTTCTTCAAGCTGCTTTTGCTTATTTATATCCTCCCTTTATTTCTACAAATAACTCAAGGTGGTGAACATATTCAGCATACCTTTCTCCTATTTTCACAACTCTGTGAGATGGATTGGACTGAGAGTGACCAGCTCAAGGTCACCAAGCCGTCTTTCATAGTCTAGGTGGGACTTGAACTCATAGTCTCCTGTTTTCTAGCCTGTGCTTTAACTACTAGACCAAACTGATCTTAATTGCCCCATCAGTTATCCAATGCTAATCCCATTGCCTTGTTGAGCAGCTGGTGATTATCTTCTGTATTGCCTTGAATTTTTTTGTTTCCAATTTTTTATATCTTCCCTCCAGCTTGATTGGCCTTCTGTGTGTCTCTGTCAGACAAGCTTTGGACACCCTGAAATTGCAGAGAGAAATACTGATTGCTTTCTACCCCAAAAGCAGAGTAAAATACAGGGTTTGTCTGCTTTAATCCTACAAAATATTCATGAGAGCAAAATTTCTCCTTGTTGTGTTTTTATATATGGTCTTGCAAACTGGCAAGTTTCAAAGTAATGCAGAAAACCCTGGATTGGTGGATAGTTTAGCACAGGGGTGTCAAACTTGCATCATCATGGCATCGTCACATGACGTATTGTGACCTTTTTCCCCTTTGCTAAACTGGGCGTAGGCATGGGCAGCGCGTAATGCATCTGGCCCACGGCCCGCGAGTTTGACACCCCTGGTTTAGCATCATTGTTGGTCCCAGCTTTATCTGCATATGGTAATTACATAAATGCAAATTTTAAGATGTCCATGTTTTTTTCAGGTTTTTTAAAAAAATGTTTTGTCTGCATTAATAAGTCTGATGTGATGTATGCCTTCTTCCTTGCACACTCTTGTAATTTATCAACAAAAGAACTCCCCTAAGAAGTGTATGTATTTCCTTTCTCTTTCTGCTTTTTTTCCTTTTAGAAAAATAGAAAATTGAGTCTGCTTTGCATCTGAAAAAGTAGCCCGATTCAGGTAGCACCAGGGAATGTAGGCCAGCAAGGAATACAAGTAAGAATTTATGTCTGAAGAGTACAGGAAGTTTAAAAAAAATAGTATTTTCAGTTGTCGGGGGAAAGCTGACATTTTATAAAACAAATGTCAGAATTCCCATATCATAAATCCTAAACATCAGTCTTGTTGTTTTGCATATCTTATGGCACAATTGCTGCAGTTTTACTACGTTTCCTGTGCATCATGGATAGGTGTCTTCCTGGGTGTCAAACTTGCCGCGTCATGTTGCCATCGTGTGACGTTTCATGATGTTTTCCCCATTCACAGAGCTCGGGTGGGCGTGGCCTGCACGTGACACATCCAACCTGCGGGCCGCCAATTTGACACCCCTGATTTAGACTTTAACTTCCACAGTCTTTTGTCATTGGCTATGCAATAGTTATGTGTTGTGACTTAAAAACAAACAAGCAAAGTATGCCTCTTTGTTTTAATCTTGATTTTCTTGTTTGATTTCCTCAGCCTTTCTCCATTTTCAAGATTACACTGTATTTAGAATGCAGATTTTGAGAAATATTTTAATTAATGTCATCCTTGTGATAGAAGGCCATGACATGAATAATGTGTGCTTTTTTGTGCACCATGATTCTTTTAAAGAAATTCACAAGCATTAAACAATTTTGTGAAGAAAAACTATCAGAATAATTTAATATCAGTATTATCAATGGCTCATCCTTATGGTGGGTAAGAAATAAAATCATTTCATTGCAAGTAGACAGAATCAAAGCAACCCAACTTTTAATGGGCAGTGTGAGCTTGCTAATGTTTATATAATTCCTGAAATTTGGGTATAATTTTGAAGGCAGATGTTCTGGTTCCACCGAAGTCAGGAACAAAAAAGACAAAAGTATTTTTGTACCTTAAATGAGCATCTCTTAAACTTCTACTGCTTACAAAACATTGGCAGTCTCCAAATTGCTTTTGGTGTTCTCTCTTAGCCATCTCCTTTCCCTTCCTCCTTCATCATAAGCAAAGGCCACTTCAAATGATCAGAAGTTTTCATGCTCTTGGGAATGATTACTTCTTCTTTGAAAGGCAAACTAAATGTGTTAAAAGATGAAATAAATAGGAGAGAGAGAGAGAGTTCTGGGTTTTTTGCAAGGCTCTGAAATAGTTGGGTTTCTTTGGATTCAACATCCTTCTATATCAAATTGTTAAATCTGCTCAACATTTGTGGGGAGGGCAGTTTCTGGAACTGTTTCTCCATCAATTGAGTTTTGACCTTCCTGGAAATTGCAACCCACATTTTAAAAAATGCTGGCTTATTTTAATGTGTATGAATCAGCCATGGTGGGCTTTTTATCTTTTCAACTTGTCAGATTGACCAGATCTGTTAAAAATATTCTGCAGTGATACAGCATTTTTCTACATGGAAAGTCCCAAATTCAATTTCCAGTTAAAACAGTCAACTTGTAGCCCTGGGGCTTCATATAACAGCCAGTCCTCCTTTTTTTAAAAAGCTCTTAAAGTACCCTCTGGAACATTATCAAACTAAACTGGTGTCGCAGTTTTCTGCCATTTGGGGGAAATAAATGAAACTGAAATGTAAGTGCCAAATTAGAGCTTAATGTAGTTTAGAAAATAAAGCAGTCCAGCAATTTCTCCTCTCCATAAACCCAGGGGAAAAAAAGTTCCAGCTTTACTCAGGCTTGTGTCAGTGTCCATTTCATTTTTTGTTGCATTCATGTGGTTCTTGATGCACTCTTTCCCAGTATCCTTTTTCTCTTGGTCATCAAAAGATTACTCAATCCTGATATTAAAAAGAACAAGAACAGAAACACGGGAAACATATAAATGCAGTGGTATTTTTTTTGGTTGGGGTAGATAGTACTGGGGGGGGGGAAACATTAACTGTTAGCAAAAGGAGGAACCTGCATAATTTAACATGTAAATACATTTAACAATGTAAACATATGTAAATTATTTAACGCATTCCATATGCAATAATAAATGTTGCATCTGAAACAAGAGGACAGACACAAAATCTCAGAAAATAAAATTCTACAGAAATAAATTCTTGTAGGTCTTTGGGGAAAGCACAAGGATGGAAAATTAGATTTAGTAAAATCCTGCTCTAATTCAGAGGTGAGGTTTAAGGGAAACAAATATCCTTCAGGTTGGATAGTCATATCAGGCTGCTGAGGAAGAGCTGAAAATCTTTTGGGTTTTAGGCATCAGCAAATTGAAGTGATCTGGAATTGGATACTTCCATTCAGAAGACCTTACTGAACTTGGATTGGTTTGCTGTATAATTCATTTGTTTGTTTTATGCATGGTATTCTCAAGAGTCCAGTGCCAAATTGCAAAAGCATCAGTCCTTTTTCTTTTCTATTTCTTCAATGTCTCCATTTCATTTCAATGGAATATCACAGGAAGAAACATCTCGGAAGGATGGAAAGCTGAGTGAATCTTGAGCCGGTGAGAATTGAACTGCTGGCAACTGGCAGTCAGCAGAAATAGCCTACAGTACTGCATTCTAACCACTGCACAACCACAGCTCTCATACAATCCTTGGTTGTATAAACAGAAGCATAGAATAAAGATCAAGTGAAGTATTAGTGACCACTTTATAAATCCTTAGTAAGACCACACCTGGAATACTGCATCCCGTTTTGGTCACCCCATTACAAAAAAAAGATATTGAGACTTTGGAAAAATGCAGAGAAGAGCAACTAGGATGATTAAAGAGTCTAAAGCATATGAAGAACGGTTGCAGGAACTGGCTATGACTAGCCTAGAGATAAGAAGGACTAAGGGTGACATGATAGCAGTATTTGAGGGGCTACCACAAAGAAAGAGGGAGTCGATTAATTTTCCAAAGCACCAGAAGGCAAGACAAGAAATAATGGATGGAAACTAATCAAGAAGAGAAGCAACCTGGAATTAAGGAGAAACTTCCTAACAGTGAGAACAATTAGACAGTGGAACAGGTTGCCTTCAGAAGTTGTGGGTGCTTCATCACGGGAGGTTTTTAAGAAGAGACTGGACAGCCACTTGTCTGGAATAGTATAGGGTCTCCTGCTTGAGTATGGGAGTGGACTAGAAGACCTACAAGATCCGTTTTAACTCTGTTCTGATTTATTGATCTTTTCCAATCACTGCTACTCTAACAAGTGCTCATCTGGAGCATATTTCTTGATGGCTGGTTCTTTTAAGTTGGCTTGAAAGGCAGAAGCTCTCAATCTCCTCAGTATAATCACTATCAAGTAAGTTTGGTTGCTATACCCATTGTCCCCAATTTTGTCTTCTTTATATTTAAAACTTCTTCCTATTTTTTTTTACTGTGCTCCTTGACTTTCATTACAGGTAGTGCTTGCTTATTAATCACTTGTTCAGTGATCGTTTGAAATTATAGTGGCACATGAACATGGGGACATATGGCCAGTCCACAAAGTACTACAGTGGGCATTGCAGTGTCTCCATGGTCATGCACTTGCAATTTGGACGCTTGGTAACCACTGCACATTTATGTTGGTCACAATGTCCAAAAAGCAAACTGAATGGGGAAGATGGCAGGAAGTCACAAGTCATGGTCATGTGATCTTGCACTTAACTGGAACACACAACTGGAACTGGCATCTTAAATCAGACTAGCTCTTGATTCTTTTGCTTTATAACTTTGTAACTTAGCAATGGATTTCTCAGTCCCAATTATAGTGTTAGTAGAGGATTATCTGTACCCGAGTTTGCAGAACATCTGCATTCTCAGCTATCAGAATAGATGTTGATGTTTCTTTGTCCAGTTTTAAAACCATGCTAATCTTTTTCCAGCCTCTCTTAATTTATATTCAGTATATAGGCTGAATAAATAAGGGGAGAGTTTATGGCCTTATCTTACTCCTTTCCTGTCTTAGAGCCAGTCTGTTTTGCCATGTTCTGGCTGGACTATGGCTTCCTGTCCTGCTGGAATATTGCTGGGCAGACCTTCCTTCTTCCTTTACTCAACACTATCTCTGCAATTTCACAGAAAGTAATATAGCAATAGCAACTGACTATTGCTTTGCCCAGCTGAAAAAACTATTCTAACTTTCATGCCATGGAATAACATAGAATATCAGAAAATTACTTATGGACTAAACACATCATCTTCTTTTTCAAAGGAATACTTTTGAGGAAACAAAGGTTGAATTCTTCCTATTCTGTATTTTTCCCTCATTCAGCTTCCTTGATGCTTTAAGAACAGTGGACTACAGATATTTGTTACACCTTGTTGTCTTTTTTTTATATACATACGGATCCAAATTCACCTATTTGGATAACTTGCATATCTTTTGATGGTTGAAATATACAACAGAGTTTTGACTACCGGTACTTCCTAAATGATTTTTTTGGACCTTTGCAAAATTGGACCTTTTCTGGACTTGCAATTACAATCCTTTGATATTAAATTTATACAATTCAGACAAATACACAAACCTGAAAAAAGATACTACTGCTTTACTCAAGGAACCCAATCAATAAAGTTAACACGGCTTTCAAAGCAGCAACATTTTTTCACCCTCATGTGGAAATTTGGAAAAAGTCAAAGTGTGTAGAGCCATAATAGAATGTCCACTGTTAGCATTATGTGTGAAAGCATAAATGAACAGTATCTCTGCTCAGCATAACACCAGCCAAAAAGGCGATAATGAACATGAGAGCTTTGCTGGCAACCCATTGAGTGCTTTTTTTTTTTTTTGTGGCCAGAGCACACAGCCATTTCTGATTACAAAGCAAGCTTCATAAAGGGGTTGTTTTTATCTGTCCTGTTGGGTTAGGACTGCAAAAATCAGTGAGTGGAGGTCAGAAGAACTCATATAAGGAAATCAGTGGGAAATCTGGGACTCCAACGGAACAGCTTGCCTTCAGAAGTTGTGGGAGCTTCACTACTGGAAGCTTTCAATAAGAGACTGGACCAATGGTGGGTTGCCCCTGGTTTAGACCAGTGCGCAAGAACAAGTAGTAAAACTAGTGAGAGGCTCCGCCTACTGACCCGGACGTCATCATAGGCGATCTGCGCATGCGCAGAGGCTTCTGCGCATGCGCAGAAGAGCGCGTGGGCAGGCGAGCGAAACACACATGCGTGTGCAGGCACAATGCGAACCGGTAGTAAAGGTAAGTAGAACCCACCCCTGGACTGGACTGACATGTCATAAATGGTGTAGGGTCTCCTGCTTGGGCAGGGGGTTGGACTACAGGGTCCCTTTCAATTCTGTTATCTGTTATCTTTGGAAGTTGTACAGTCAATCCTGATGCAAAATACCATGGAGGAACAAGAAAATCTAGAGGGAATTATTTTCTGCTTTCAGGAGAAACAGGAGGAATAGATGCTATGGTCCATACTTGTATATCAGTTACAGATTTTTGTAATATGCACAGAAGGGAGGACTATAAAATTTAATATATTGTGCAAATTTCTGTGGATGCTCAAAACTCAATTTATATATCAGTATGAAACAGATTTGTCCTATCTAGGGTTGTTTTAAATACTTTCTTCTCACCCTGTTAAAAAAAATCTATGAATAAAAGTAAACCTTAATTTCTGATTGTTCATTTAACTATGAGTGTTTAATTATGATTCAAAGTTGCAATGGCCTCAGGAAAAGTGATTGATGACCATCTTCAAAGGTAATGACTATCACAGCATTCCTGTGGTCATGTGATTGCAATTCAGGTGCTTGACAGCTGCTCATATTTATGATGGTTGTGGTGTCTTGTCACATAATCGCAATTTGTGACTGACCTAGCCAGCTTCCAATGACAAGCAAAGTCAATTGGGGAAGCCAGATTTACTTAATGTGATTAACTTAATGATCACAGGAAGTCACTTAAGATTACATTAAAAATGCTCATAAAGTTGGTTCCAGTCACACTTGATGGCTGCATTGCGTAGTGACTGAAATTCTGTCTCCAATTGTGGTTGTAAGTCAAGAACTAGCTGTAGATGTCAGTTACATGTTGTCTATGTAGATTTCACTGGTCATTTTATTGTGCCTGTGTAAACATAAACCGTAAGAATAGGATAATGAAAAATCTAAAATTCTTCTGTCAGCATTTTCAGATTTCTGTCTATCTACTGGTATAGTTTATACATTGTTATAAGCCACAGTGTGGATTGTTAGGTTTTGGCTTAGTGATATTGACTGACTCTAACCATAGCTGTAAGTTGGGGTTACTAATGGTATATGATATCTGCAGTTGTAGCTTACTGCATAAAAGAAGGCAATCTAGCCATTTTGTTCCTGTCCTCTGGCTTAAACTTTTAGATTATAATAAATAAGTAACAGTACGTCTTCTGGCAAAACATACTGGAAGGGGAACTGGTGAGAATTTAATATCTAGTTTCTGTGAATGGTAAATAGCTTGAGATAGTGATTTCATTGCAGTTTTGCCTAACAAAGTCTCTTAGTGACTCTAGATGTGTAACTTGATTGTTTGCAGTCACCAAATAGTCTAAGACCTGGTTTGTTTTAAAAGCCATAACGGGCTGCATTCACCCACAATGTTCTATCACATAAACCACACTTCATATACGGCAGTGGCTTGGAACACATAATCCTCTAAGTTAAACAAAGCAGTTTGTCTCTAACTTACCTAGTTAGAGACTGCTTCTATTGGGGCTTTTACAGTATTTTAAAGATACTGGTTTAACTATTAAAGCTCTAAGTAGATATATATTTTTAAATAGATATATATTTTTAAATATATTTCTATATTTCGAGATATATTTTTTTAAAATTTTTAACACTTTATTATAACACAATATGACAAACACATAACATACAACATATAAATATATCCTCTTTTTAACCAATGTTTCTTAGTGGTCTTCTTTCCATTTTGTACCTTTCCCCCTGTATCTCTTTTACTGTTTCATTTTAATTGGAAGTCATCTGGATAGTAAGATCAATTTACAGGAGGTGCTTTTAAAGATACTTTCACTTCCCAAACCTGTTTATTAGATACATTAGAGAGTGAAATTTAGTTAGCTCCCAAGTTGTGGAATTGTTTTCTCAAGAATGGTTTTCTCTCCCTACTTTCTGATAGTAAAAACTGGTCATCAGTAGTAGATTCTTCTCATCAGGAGTGTTTAAATGGATTCTCCATGACCATCTTCTGCTGATAATTTTAATAGTGGGCTCCTGCACTGGACAGAGAGTTGGACTTACTGATCTCAAATGTTCCTTCTAATTATTATATTTTGTAATAATCTGCTTTTCAGAAAGGAGCCAAGTTTTTCTTTTTTTAGCCAGTTTTTTTTTGTTTGAATTAGTGGTGATTGGTAATATTCTTTCTGAAAATTGAATTCTTTATACTTTTTCATGGCATATGATTTGTTGATTGTTGTAAGAAATGAAATTCTACATCACTAGGAAAGATAATTTGCATCATATTAATTAACAGCTAGTCCTTCAGATTCATAAGAAGTTATAAGCAAAATAACTCATGACTGTATCACTAGCCAAGATAGATTAGAAGTTCAGGTTGTCTTCAGAATACGTGTGATATTATTTAGAATATGTTTCTTAGGTCAATAGCCTGTATTGATGAACATTAGCAGGTGTGCTTGTAGAATCTCTATTTATAGTTAAGAAACCCTTGTCAGAAAAACCTGACCAGCTACTAGTTAGAACAATTCTGCAGATAAATGGCCAGATATCAGGACCACTGAAAATATTTAATTAAATCCCACTGAACTCCACGAGTATTGGGATCATAACTCTCAGAATTCCCTATTAGCATGGTTGGTTAGAAATTCTGGAAGTGTGTCAGGTTGGTGAAGACTGAAGTAGCAGATCCACGGTTTCTCCATAATTCAGTTTCCCAATTTCTTTACTCACTTTACTCAATTTCTTACTTCTTTACTTCTTTCCTTACTCACCTATGAATTTCTGTGCTTAAGAAAAACTGGGTTATAGCAAATTTCACATAGTATATTTAAGGTAAAAGCTTTTAGTACTAACTTGCATCATCATACCTTCTTTTCCCTTTGTCACATAGTGGGCATGCCAGCTCCTTCACAAAATACTGAAGCTGATCTCACTCAGCTGATTGTGCAAAAATAAAAATATAGGCTGTAGATACTCTATGGATCTCCATCCCCCACTTTTGCCTTCAGAGCTCACCTACTGAATTTTTGGAAAAAAACTGCCAAACTATAGTGTTGCAGTTTCTTATTAAATTTTGGAACAAAAGGAAAGTCATGATTTTTTGATGTGCAAAAACTTGGAGGAAAATACATGCATACACACATTTCCTCGCTCCCAAATAAGCCAAAAACCTATTAATTATATCATTGTCCACACATCTAGTTGCCAAAAATGTGCTTGTCTCAAACCACATAGGGATTTAGAGGCTAAAATTGAGTCCTCAATTGTGGCCAGAAACAAGTTTGGAGCCAGCGAACATATATCCATGCTAGTTGTTCCCATTTATTAAACTTTGAGAATTAGTAAGATAATTAAATCAGCAAACCAATGATGAGAAAGGGGAAACTACACATCATAATCTCTATCTGACCTTTTTCTGGATGTAATAGTGCTAATAGATCCAAGTTCACTTTTTAACTCTGTGTTTCATCTGGTTTAGACATTTGTGTATTGGGTTCTACAGTAATGAATTGTGAATAGGGACTATATACCTAATAGGAAAGCAATCTCTGCTGTGAAATACTTGTTGCTTGGAATTTCAATATACAGGATATTAATAAAGGGTGAGATATGATTTGGCAGATGATTTCGGATCCTCTATTAAGCTTCCACAGAGGAACTCATAGCCCCATCTGAGTTTAGCTGAGTTCATCTAATCACTTCAATAACAATCATGACCTTTCTTAAGATAAATGATCATCTTTTGTACGCAATAGCTTTTCCATGTTAACTGCCTTTCTTCCTTCCCTCTCTTACTCCCACTTCGTTCTTCCTAATACTGTGCAATGGCACGTGCTAAGGATGTCTGAAAACTTGCTTGTTAATTAGATTGAGGTAATAAATAGGAGTGTGACAAACAAAACCAAACATTAACAGAGGCATGGGGCCTCTTTAGAGGCCTGGAAAGCAAACATTCAGGCACTTTCCCTTATTGTGTTTGCAGCAATATGCAGCATATAGGAGAAGGAAAACACAGAGCTGTTTTGTTCATTGGAGGCTTCTTTGAAATGAGCCAGATGTTTACAGCTAAGGAGGACTAAGATATGTTATTTGAAGGGGAGAGGGATAGGGTAGGCTGAATGAATACCACTGGGTGCCTAACAAGCATTCCTGCTGTTAGTCTAAAGCCATCTGCTATATTTGTGTGAAAAAGGGAAATCCTTCAGGGACAGAGCGGGAGGGGGAGAAGAGTGAGTCATGGAGAGGCAGACAACTCTATCATTGAGGTTCTGCTAGGCAGCATGGGAGACGATCCTAGACTCCCCACTCCACCCCCTCCAGCTGTGGGCTACAAGGTTTGCAGCGACTGCAGTATGCATCAATCAATGTGTGGGGGTGTTAAAGTTGCTGGAGAGGTTGCTGTGCAGAAAGAAACGCCATTGTACAAACAGCACCAGCCCAGTCCAGACGAGTGACACAGCAGGGATGGGGAGCACTCACAAAGGTAGGGCTGGCTAAGCCAAGGAGGGAGATGAGAAATACTAGCTGGTTTGTTTCCTTTGGCTTGCGACCCAAGCATTCCTCAGAGGTTTTAGCTTTGTTGTTTATTAGCAGAACATTAGTATTGTCTAAAAAGTAATAAGATCTAGTCTGTTCGTTTCCAAAACTGCTATCTGTATCTCTATAGCCTCGAGCCAATAAAATGTAGTTGCCTAAGTTTTCACTGCACCAAAGACAGGAAAGGGGAGAAGGATGTACTTTTCTGCTCTGTGCATTTATGTTTTTTTAAAAGAGGATGCTGCAGTCTCTGTGCCTGGTTCCTTATGCCAGCAGTAGAATTAAAATGCTAGGTTATGTTGTGGCAATGACCATTTAGAAGGTGTAGCAGCTGAAATTTTACAGCTGTTTTCATCATCTCTCCACTGTTTTAAGGTATTTAATAGTCCAGGTGGAAGAACACCAATCCTTTAAAATGTTATCTATAGAAGATTTATAGAGGGAGGAATTAAAGCATGGGGTTTTGGGATTCATGAAAGACCCCTTGCATTTTTTCTCCTCCTATACTTTATGTACAGCACTTGCCTTTCCTATTAAGAAATGCTCTCTTGAAAAGCTAGGTAATCCAGAAAGGGCTCATTTTTACTCAATGCTCTGGATTCATTATAATCCGATTTTAAAGCAGTCTTCTGAAACTGAGCATTGTCCAAAGAAGTAATTACATCTCCCAGAATTCCTAGCTAGCATGCTGTCTGGGAGATGTAGTCAAATCCCCTTTAAAATACGTTGGGTTGTAAAAAGTTGTACTGGAGCAGTGTCATAATGCAGAATGATCATTGCTGTGTTTTGAGAAGCTTAAGGAGCTCTGGGATAGAGAAGGGCCATCCACTCTTAGGTGGAATTCCTGTGAAGTCTTTGTAGAGACTTCATGGCTACTTTCTAGGCTATTTCAATAATTGGAAACCTCACCTTGAAAAGTGCCCCTAAGCTTTTAATAGCCACCGTGCGGGAAGTAGAGGTGATCAAAATGGTTTTGGGAAGATCTTACCTGTCTAACATTGTTGCAGGAATGATTAAATACAAGGGAAATCTCTCCTACCCTGGAAGTCTTTTAATAGAAACAAAAAACAAAAACCAACCACCTTCGATCAGGAATTAAATGATCTTTATACTGTCTCTAGGAAGATCAAGTGCAATATTAAAGGTAATATTAATTATTTGTTTCTTGATGGAGGGCAGAGAAGCCTTTTGGCTAGAACAATATAGTGGGGTACAAGTTGTTTTGGAGAGGTTAACGGCAAGTGCAGTTTTACTTAAACCTCTGTCTCGAGCTGTGCCTGCCAGGTTTTAAGTTTTAAAAGGGCAGGAGCCTGGCTCCTCTGCAGCTTGGGCACTCTGTCAAAGGTTTTTGGCATTTCCTTGCATTGTTTAGCCTAGGGCTTTCTCTGTATCGCCAGTGCCCCCTCCCCTGAAGAAATGGAGCCTGTTCCATTTGACAAATGCCTCAGCTATGAGGAGGGATGAGAAACGCCTTTTCTTAATCAGTTTCTCTGTCAGTCTTTTGGCCCACTTGCTCTCCTTACCACAGCCAACAGGTAGCTATGTTGCCCTAGCCTAAATGGGCAGATAGATTTGGTTGAGAGGAACAAGTGAAAAGATGTATTTTTATATTCCTCATTGACTTGGCTCACATATCACACTGTGCTATTGCTTGCTTTTTGATGATTTATTGAGTAAACCACAATGAGCTTAATTTGTACAAAATGCTAAGTCATAAACCATAGTTTAGAGTAGAAAGGCTGGTTTTACACAACATGCCAAATCAAAATCAAATAAAGTATATTATGGTCTACTGCATTATGTTTGAACCAGCCCACTGCCTCTCCTAATTAGTTTCTCCATAGCTTGTTGATAAATCATAATAGCCTGTTCCTCCTCCTATTTTCTCCACAACAACCCTGTGAGGTAAGTTGTGTGGCTGAGAATGTGTGGCTGGCTGAAAGTTACCCAGCCAGCTTTCATGTTAAAGTAGGACAGAACTCATAGTCTCCTGGTTTCTAGGCTAGTCCTTAATCATTACATCAAACTGTACAGTAGATTTTCCTAAGAAACCTTATTTTATTTATTCATTTACTAAATTTATATGCTGTCTATCTCACTATCAAGTGTTGTACCTTATGATTCTTGATGAATGTATATTGTCTTTTTATGTACACTGAGAGCATATGCACCAAAGACAAATTCCTTGTGTGTCCAATCACACTTGGCCAATAAAGAATTCTATTCCTATTCCTATTCCTATTCCTA
Source organism: Ptyas mucosa (assembly GCA_012654045.1). Lineage (NCBI taxonomy): Eukaryota > Metazoa > Chordata > Lepidosauria > Squamata > Colubridae > Ptyas > Ptyas mucosa. Next base: position 5,422,117 of record WNWU01000162.1, on the reverse strand, counting down.
TTCCTATTCCTATTCCTATTCCTATTCCTATTCCTAGTCCTATTCCTATTTCCTATTTCCTATTTCCTATTCCCATTCCCATTCCATTCCATTCTGGATGCTCAGCTTTGCAACCAGATTATTTAGAAATACAGCTCCCCAAAGGATGTTGCAGTTCCAACATCTCCAGAGGATTCTAGATTAGAAAATTCTGTTGCGAAGTAAAATTACATGAATTCCAGGCTTCTTAGGTAGCTTTATTCCAGAAATGGAGGAAAGAACAAACATATTTTTAAGGAGACTTCAGGAGAACATCTATTTTGTTCAGCAGTACAGGCTAGGTAATGGTCCCCACATCTAGATGACCCCATGTAAGAAGTTGAAGTAGAGGTTATCATCTTTGGCCTAGAGTGCTTTTTATCAGTAGTTTGACAGGTAGGCTAGCTTTCCAAAACAACCTAAAACTTAAACCTAGTTTAACTGAATATATGATACCTGAATAAATAAATAAAACTTATCCTAACTTTACTGTGCTATGATAAGGCTTATCACAACACAACATGGTGAACCCCAAACTACCCAAACCAGTCTTTATGATATAAAAAAGATGAAATGTTGAGATTCTAGAAAGATTGCAAAGAAAGGCAACAAAGGATTAGGGGAGTGGAGGTCAAAACGTATGAAGAACGGTTGCAGGAATTGGGTATGTCTAGTCTCATGAAGAGAAGAACTAGAGGGACATGATAGTAGTCTTCCAATATTTGAGAGGCTGCCACAAAGTACAGGGGGTCAAGCTATTCTCCAAAGCACCTGAAGGCAGGACAAGAAGCAACAGATGAAAAGATCAAGGAGAGATCCAACCTAGAAATATGTAATTTTGACAGATCAATTAATTAGTGGAACAGCTTGCCTTCAGAAGTCATGGGTACTTCATCACTGGAGGTTTTTAAGAAGAGTTTGGACAGCCATTGGTCTGAAATGATATTGGGTCTCCTGCTTAAGCAGGTTGTTGGGTTAGAAGATGGGACTCTTCCATCTCTTACTCTGTTATTCTGTTATTCATCTTAGTGTGGTCTTCAAAAAATAGCCATAGACGATTGGAGGTTTTAATCAGTCTTTATATGGGCTATGATTGAGAGGCATAAGTATATTTCTAATAAAACACAATTGGAATCCCATTTGAATCATCTGAAGTGTTGAGACTTCTGTAATTTTTTCAAGGATTATTGTTTTGTATATGGACATCAGGCTTGTAAAATTAAAAAATTAAAAGTTAAAATGCAGTATTCCTAAATATTCAGTCATGTTCTCATGGCAGACTGTAAGTTTTCTTTCTGTTAATCAGAGTTTGGATTTGCTGAGTTGTTGGTGCCCTTAATTAATATATGGATGGATAACTCCATTATGTCAACAATGAAACACGGGTACTGTATAATGCCTAATTCTGCATAATGGCTCAGGAATTAGTTCATCCCCTATTTTTGTTTCTTTTTAAATGTTTTCTGAATCTGCAAAATTAGCAGTTTTGCTAAGCTGGAAGAGCACTCTGTTATGTGACTATTTAAATCTCTTTCCTGTGTTTGAAGGTGTTTGCTTATTTAGTGGGACCCACACAGATTACTTGTTATTCTAAAAAGATTATTTATATTAAATGATTATAGAATAATAGAATTGAAAGGGGCTTTTTAGGCCATCGTAAGTCCAACCTCAAACCTGACCCAGATAAACAAGTTAGTGAAGATTGGATAACAAAATAAAGAAGGAGAGAGATATTTAACTGGATCTTTTGCATTAAAAAGAGTAAAATAATGAATAAAAAGTGGTGGAAGGTGCTGATTCAGGTTTTATCTCAGATACAAGAGAGCTTAGTGAATGGCTGTTCACTGTTGTCTCAGATGACCCTTCTCAATCTTTACTTAATTGCCTTGCAAGATAAAACATCCTAATCAGATACACTTCACTGCTTTATTAGAAATCTCTCTCTCTCCCCCCTCCCTCCCTCTCCCTCTGTGTGTGTGTGTGTGTGTGTGTGTGTGTGTGTGTGTGTGTTCTGCACTGAGAGATGAGTCATCTTTCACTTTTAGTATGCATCGGCAGTTTTTTATGATAAACTACTAGATATGGGGCAAGGGCCAAAAATATGACCATACTCCTACTTTCTGGATTTGATCCAGCTTTATTCACAACAGTGACAGAAGTCAAATTGAGAGTGCTTAAACAACCAAGGGTGTTGAAGTCCGAGTCCAAAACTATTGTTGCTGCCTCATATTATATTTGTTCTCATTTGTCACTTTAGCTTGTAGTCTGCCCTTCCATTGAACTATGGGGCAGTTAGATAATTTTCCACCAAGCATTCATAATTTCTCATTCAACTTCTATAGATTCTGCAGCACATTTTGGAAGTATAAATGCTCTGTAACTAGTGTGAACTGTTAAAAATCTATAACTCAGATATCAGCCTCCCCTCTTCTTTTGAAACTTGTCACTATTGTGTTCTTGTCTACATTAATCTAGAGCAAATGTAAGTTCAAAGCATCTTTATCTGAGGCATAAAGATAGCAAGTCCTGGTGGAGTCTAAACTATACCTTTGATGCATAAGAAAGATAAATAAGCAGATTTAGGAAGTTCAAAAATAAAGCATTTAGAAAAATGCATTAAAAAATGAAAAGCTTTCCTAGCTGAAAATAAACTGCCCCATTCAGAATGTTCTACTTGAATATCTCAAATGGATTTTTGTTCCATTGGAACAAAATTCAAAATGCTTCGTTATATTGGTTATTTCTTTTTGCTTTCCATCTCCCCTGTCTGTCAAGCCCTAAAGGGACAGAGCCCATCAATCATTGAAGCCAAAACATTAGGGAACCCATGTTTCTGAAGTCCAAACCAACAACTTTTTTAAAAAATGAAAGCAGAAGTTTTGAACTTGTCACTGACTATTGTTGCCAATCTTTGTTATTCTAGACTTTAAAAAGAGTGTGACTGAAGCTGGATAACTTAATATGCCATGATCCAACCAAAAGTCTCCTGCAGCTGCCCAAATCAATGATTGTATGATGCCTTTTGGTGCTTCAAAATCAAATGTTTTTTCTCTCTCTGTGCTATTCCCACTCTGCTCTCAAATTGACAGATTAATCACAAAAAGGCCTTTCCTAAGAAATACCCAGACACATGTATGGAATGGAGGACCATTCATATATACCCGTGATGGCGAACCTATGGCACGGGTGCCACAGGTGGCACGCAGAGCCATATTGGTGGGCATGCGAGCTCAGCTCCAGCACGCATGCGTGCACCAGCCCACTGATTTTCGGGCCTTCTGGGCCCACCAGAAGTCAGGAAACACACTGTTTCCGGCCTCCGGAGGGCCTCTGGGCGGTGGGGAAGGCTGTTTTTACCCTCCCCAGGCTCCTAGAAAGGCTCTGGAGCCTGGGGAGAGCAAAAAACGGGCCTACCGGGCCCACCGTGCCATCACGTGCCAAAAGCGGGGGGAGCACAGGGGGGTGGGGCGCATAGAATTATGGATGTGGGCACGGATGCATGTGACCCCACCACGCTCTGACCGCTTTTGGCACGCGATGGCAAAAAGGTTAGCCATCACTGATATATACAATATCATATTGAATACTCATAGCACACTACCTGATCTTTTGCAAAGGTGAAAGACAAAAGTTGAAGCCTGCAGTTCCCCTTCTCCATCCAGCTGCATGCACAAGCCAAGGGAGGAAACATCAATGACTTGATACCCTAAATTCTCTGCTGTTCCAAGAAGAGAGAAGAATCAAATTAGTACAATCCCATGGATAACAGAACTTCTGGGCTTTTGGTTCCTTGTCTTTCTCTTCTTCACCACAATCTTTTGCTCACCTAATTTCCAAGTTCCAAATGGGGATCCCCTCCAAGTGATTTTTGAGTGCATAGGTGTTTGTTTGTATCTCTCTCTCTCTAGTTGGCTGCCCTTGTCCCTTTTCAGAAATGGCAGCCAGTGCTCTGCTTGGCCATCCAGCCCTATCCATTCTGCTGTCTTGTGGCTTCTGTCATGACACTACAACCAGGTGGGGCCACTGTACTGCCTGATTTACTCCCTACAATTTGTAGGGAGTATTTAACAAACTTGACTTCATAAGTTGAGGTTTTAAGCCTCTGTAATCAAGACTGCCAAGTAAGTGGGGAAAGTTGGCAGATGTGAGGGATTCTCCCTCCTTTCTTCCTCTTTTCTGGTAGCACTAATGGCCTAATTTATTTATTTTTAAAAAAATATGAAATACTTAGCCTACTTTCAGAAGTTAAATAGTTGAGTCAGACAATCCACCTATTTTGCTCCAGGACTATTTTTGTGGATGCATGTAGGATGACTAGTTGGGGCAATTTGCCATGAAACAATATCCTTTATCATAAAAGCTGACAATGAGTTGTTAGTACATGCTGACAGCTCCATGTTCTTGTATTGTCAGGGGACCAGTGGATCATATTTATTTCAATGTGTTGTCTTCCTGCTTCCTGCTGAATTGGAAAAGGAAGCAGTCAGTAGGTTAAGCTGGAAGTTCATTTAAAGCCTGTTGACAAGATGTCAAGTCCTCCCAGGGTTCAAGGGTATTTCACTTTTTAATAAATGTGAAACAATAGAGTAATATAAGTACTTGCCATAATAACTCAAGGAGATGTTTGGAAGGCAAGTGGAAAGGATAGAAACTTGAATGAGTAACTCCCTTCTTGAATGGAATGCATTCCATTTGTGTCTGTGTGAGGATATCCGTATTATCAATCCTGCTAGTGATGTGTTGTGAGAACAGAATGGTCTGAGGTTGTTGAAAAAGCTGGACTTTAGCTATATTAACGCATCCCCTTCCTGCTACCACCAAGGTGGTAATAATTTATATAACTGCAGTGTATAGGCAAAATAAGAATAAGCTGCATTGAGTGCAGAGTAACTTGTTTTTGAAAAAAAAAGGGGACAAGATTAAAATAGTTAAGTATTTTTTAGGTTTGTCATTGTGCTCAGGTATATCCACAAAGCAGTAACATAACAATTTACTGTTTCCTTAAATCAACAAATGAATGATAGAGTAGTGAAATAATTATTTAGCACTAAATTAAATCCCTCTTTTGGATTTCATGAATTTTGGTATAACTTTGCTACCAAACCTTATCAGATCTTATGTGTGTGCTGCTGATAAATAAAAAGAGTTTGAATGAACAAATAGAAATCTAAACTGAGGGAAAGAAGAAATGTGATGTGAAGGACCAAGCCTCTCAATAATCCATCTTCCATTTAGAAACTTCTAATTATAAATTAGAGTAGATTCCAGGACCTCACCATTGATGATATTCCTGGACTCTGGATAATGAGCAGCTGCCCCAAGGTTAAAGTTACTATTAATGAGTTATAATCCCAAAAATCAGACCTCTTACTTTTAAATGATGGACGATGGTGTAGTATCAAGAGTTTTAAGGTTAGCATAAAGTTTATTATCTTTTAAAAAGGAGAAAAAAAATCTAGGTAAAACTCTAAAACAGATTGTTAAACAGTTCGTTTGTGAGCATTTAGAAAATGAATTGCTTGACAGAAACCAGCTTGGTTTAGCAAGAGTGTATCATGAAAAATCAACTTGGTCTCCTTTGATAAAATGACCAGTTTAGTTGAACTGGAGAATTCAGTATGGTTTGATTTTAACTGTCTTCCATAAGATTCTAGAAGAGAAAGTGACAAAACATTGTTTGCACCTTGTTATCTTTAGATGAGTACAAGGCTAGTTGAACAATTATGCCCAACAAGTGTGTATGAGTGGCCTATTGGAGGGATGTGTTGAGTGTATTATAGGGCTGTTATAATAAATATCATGGATGAGAGGTTATCCAAGCATTGGACCTCTATCAATCCACAGTAAGGGATATAATCTTGAAATGGAGACTATTTGGGACAATAGTGAATCTTCCAAGACTAGGCATCTTGTCAAAATCAGCACAGATAACCCTCACCTTGCAACTATTCATTTAGTCATTGAAAAAAAGTGACTTATGACCGACTTTCACACGTATGACTGTTGCAGCATCCCCATGGTTCCAGGAACAAAATTTGAGCACTTGGCAACTGGCATGTATTTATGACAGTTGTACTGTTCCGGGATCATATGATCACCATTTATAACCAGCCCAGCTGGCTTCTGACAATGGGGAAAGAATGATTCACTTAATGATCGCTTGATTCACTTCAGTGATTCACTTAACAACTGTGGGAAAGAGGTCGTAAAATGGGGGAAAACTTATAAACTGCCTCACTTAACAAAAATTTTGGCCTCAATTGTGGTCAATAGAAGACCACTTGTACAGCAAAAAAAAAAAAAAATCTCTCTGAATTCATCTGAAATGTCAGAACAACTTCTAGAGTTCTGCAGGCCTCCTTTATTTAGGCTAATGCAGAGGTCTTCAAACTTGGCAGCTTTAAGACTTGTGGACTTCAACTCCCAGCTATGCTGGCTGGAGAATTCTGGGAGTTGAAGTCCACAAGTCTTAAAGCTGCCAAGTTTGAAGACCTCTGTGCTAAGGCATGATGTCATCATTAATAAAGTTCTAGGTGAAAATGGCTTCATAAAAGAGCAGCAAGGTTGAAGATTGCCAAAAATTTATGGTGGAATGTTCTATGGACAGATCAACTGTGGAACTTTTCAGGCTGTACATGAACATAATAATATTTGTCAGAAACTAAACATTGCATTCCACAATAAACTTCATTCCAATGCCTAGAGATAGAGATGATAGTGCCAAAAACTTTGCTTTACTGCCTCAGGATCAGATGACTTGACAGTATTGAAAACAGCTAAATGTCTATTGAAAACAGCCTCATTCGTTGTTTCACATAACTCTGCAAAATAGTAGCAGCAAGACCCAAGTAAAACTTTAATACATCATTGAAAAAGTTACGCAAAAATTCAAGGAAATCCAAAAGAGGACAAAATATTTATTCACAGAAATGTGCTTTGCAGCAGGTACAAAAACCAATATTGCTCTCATTAAGAATGCAAGCTGTGATAACTAGTTGTACTCTGGCCTTACCAAATCACTCTCTTTTTGCTCCAATTTTTGTGCAATATAAAAAATAATAGCTTTGAATTGTGGCAAGGTTTTCTGAGATTGTATATGTAAAATGTGATATAATGCTAAATGCTTTTACCTATGATCTGGAGGCAGCTGAATGGCATACAAAATAAGCATATTAAAGAAAGTTAAGTTTTGGTAGTGTTGTTGAAAGTTTAATCTAAATAGCAGATTTGGATAAAAAGAGATAGAGAGTTTGCCTTGTGAGTTCATGATAGAAACAAATATATCACTGGAATTAACATAGTGGAAGAGTTCACCCGAATGCAGTGCATTTGCTTTTTTGATGGTGTGACTTTTACTTCAGGATATCTGCTGGAGGTAGCGATGATCTGATTTTTGAATCTAAGAAGATATTAATGAGATTAGATTTCCAATAGAAACAAAACAAAACAAAACAAAACACAAAACAAAACAAAACAACAACAAAACAACAACAACCCACTAAAACCCTGTAGACAATTTTTGGAGCAGGCAAATCAATGAACATAGGACTGTATGCATTCCAGCATGATCATGTTTATCAGTGAAAAGGGTTTATTGCAGTGAGAAGGGATTATGGTAATGCCTAATGGAACATTTCCCATGGAATTTGATGTCTGAATAATCCAGGGATACTAATATTTCATTCTGTCCTCCAGTATCCTTTCTAGCTAAGCGAAAGAGTTTTGGCATATGATAATGCAATTAAGAATGTATGCTGAAGTCGGACCTTTTTATTTTAGGGAAAATTGAAGAATGGATGTGCTCTTTCTAAACAATCAGTGCAATTGCTCAGTTGCTCAGGGCAAGAGACAGCAAAATACTACTGAAGTACTTTAAACATTATGTATAATTGTTGTTAGGCATGACATTTAATCTAATGCAGAGATGTCAAACTCGATTTCATTGAGGGCCGCGTCAGGGTTGTGTTTGACCTCGGAGGGTCAGGGGAAGTATTGCCGGGGGTGGGTATGGCCATGGTGGGCATGTCGGGGGGGCACCTGTGGTGGCCAAATGCTAAAGCAGGACTTCCCTGAGACCCTCCCTCACTCTCATTATAATCTTCCTTCCTTCCTTCCTTCCTTCCTTCCTTCCTTCCTTCCTTCCTCCCTCCCTCCCTCCCTCCCTCCCTCCCTCCCTTTCTTTTTCCTTTCCTTTTCCTTCTCCTTTCTTCTTTCTTCTTCCTTCTCCTCTTTCCTTATTTATCTTTCCTTGCTCTCTTCCCATCTTTCCTTCCTTTTCTTAGTCTTTCCTCTTTTCCTGTCCCTTCTTGCATGCTCAAATGTTTTTAGTTTTGCTAACCCTCTGCCAGTGAAAATTGAACCGGGGGGGGGCATGTGTGGCCCTCCACCCCCCATTTTCAGCCATGATGGCTCCTGCAGCCCTCTGCCAGTGAAAATGAAGCTCGAGGGGGGCACCCAATGTAGATCCAGTGAAAATGTTCACTGGCAGAGGCACGGTGGGCTGGTTCTTTGCTGTTTCCAGGCCGGCCCCGCAGGCCAGATCGAAGCACTCTGCGGGCTGAATCTGACCCCCAGGCCTTGAGTTTGACATCCCTGATCTAATGCATTGTTACTATCCTTATATCAATAGAACCTGGAAAAGTATAAGGTTCTGTTTTAAAATACTGAAGATGCAACAGTGCACAATTGTGAAGTTTGTTGACTGTAAAGCATGAAGGAGACAATGGTGATATAAAACGAGTATAAGAAAAATGAAAGGAAAGCTTTATAATAATCTGTTTTTAGTTAACTAAACTGAGAGGCTCATTAGAAATCAAGCAACCTAATGAGGATATAACAATTTCTCATCTGTTTTAATATGATCACCTACCTGGGGAAGGCTGTGGATCAGTGGTATATCGAAGATGCATTTTGCAGACAGAATGTTCCAGGCTCAGAATGGGGGAAAAAAAATCTTACTTTAGCTGCTGGAGAGTCGCTGACTAGATCCTGACTGGGTCCACATGTTATTGAGGACCTACATTGCAAAGAGGACCCTTAGCCAAAACCAAACAAGTCAAACCATGGTTTAGGATAATATGTGAATTTAACATGTAGCAAGTTTCTATGGTCCTGCCTATATTTTGGAAACTAAACAATGCCTTTTACTCTGTTGCTTTCTAGAAGCAGGGGTGTCAAACTCGATTTCACGGAGGGCTGCATCAGGGTTGTGTTTGACCTCGGGGGGGGGGGGGCAGAATGGGCATGGCCAGCTCAATGTCACATGTTGGGCCACCTGTTGTGGTCCGAGTGCTCTGCCGGTGAAAACAGGCTCCTGAGCTCCATTTCCAGCTGCAGCAGCAGTGGTGGCTTGCTCCTGGTTTGCACCGGTTCGCAACATTTGTAAAAATTTATAGTAGTTTAGAGAACCGGTAATAACATTGGCTGGCCACGCCCACAAACCGGTCCTGGCCCGGTCGCCGCTCGCTTACCCCACCCACCTCATCAGAGGCGTTTTTTAAAAAAACTTTTAAAAGCATTTTTTCTGCAACCTCTTTGGCCGAAGAGGTTGTAGGAAAAAAAAAATGCCTTTAAAAGCCTCTGGCCATCCCAGCTGAATTGCCTGATCATCAGAGGCTTCTAAAAGCATTTTTTTCTGCAACCTCTTAAGGTTGTAGAAAAAATGCTTTTAAAAGTAAAAAAAAAAAATTGACCACGCCCACCCAGTCACATTACCTCCCACCAAGCCACACCCACAAAATAAGCCACGCCCACAGAACCGGTAGTAAAAAAATTTAGAAGCCACCCCTGTGTAGCAGCTTCCTGAAACACTCTGCCAGTGAAAATGGAGCTTGGGAGAGCTACATATTGCCCTCGTGAGCTTCGTTTTTGGCTGCAATAGCCTCCTGTAACCCTCTGCCAGCAAAAACAGAGCTCAGGAGGGATGCATGCAGCCCTCCTGAGTTCCATTTTTGCTGGCAGAGGCACTGTGGGCCGGTCCAGGGTGGCCCCGCGAGCCAGATCTAAGCACCCTGCAGGCCTAATCTGGCCCATGGGCTTTGGTTTGACACCCCTCACTTGAAGGAAAAAGATTTTCTCAGCATGCTTACACATGTTTGAAGAAAACAACAGACTAGATCAGACTCCCTCTCTCCTAGAGATTTGTATAATCCGGTCCCTCATGGTCTTCTGGAAGGCTGTTAAAAGTTGGCTTTTCCTTCCCCAATGTTAGGACCAGGATACTAGAGAAGCCCAATATATGTGTGTTTTGCAGAATTTCTATGTGATGTCCAGGTTATTTAGTTTTTCCTTATATTGTATTTCTTTAACTGTGGTTTAGGTTTCATACCAATAGTCCTTGATTTAGTGACCGTTTGAGGTTACAACACTGAAAAAAGTGACTTATGACTGCTTTTCACACTTACGACATTTGTGACATTCCCATGGTCACATAATCAAAATTCAGACACGTGGCAACTGGTTCATATTTATGTGTCCTGGGATCTAGTGATTACTTTTTGTCACCACCTGATAAGCAAAGTCAATGGGGAAGCCAGATTCGCTTAACAACTGTGTTACTAACTTAACAATTGCAGTGACTCACTTAATGACTGTGGCTAGAAAAGTTGTAAAATGGGGCAGAACTCACTTAACAAATGTCTCACTTTTGGCAACAGAAATTTTGGGCTCAATTGTGGTCGCAAGTCTAGACTACCTGCATAATTTTTGTTCACCATCTAGAGTTAGATATTTAAGATGGGCAGTTGTACTGATTTTCTCACATTAATATAAATAAGATCTTGCTTTCTGAACTTCTAGAAGCATCTTCTTTGTTGCTATCAAAAAAGCATTGGATTTACCATAAAACCTTGAGATATATTGAAGGAGAGAGATATTCAGCATTGTGGCAGAAATTAAGCTTTTTGTGATTATTGATAGGCTACAATAAACTCAAAATGCACAAAATGAACATAAAATTCAACCAAGAAATGGGACTAGGGCAGGGGTGCAATGCTGGGGATTCGCAGGGGTTTGGGAGAACCTCTAGCTAAGATTCTGTGCAGTTCAGAGAACCCCCAAATCCCACTCCTGGCTGACCCCACCTACCCCACCCCTCCCCTGAGTCCCCACGCGGCCCATTTTGGATGCAGGTAAGTGCAGGGCACGCACGGAGGCTCAGAGAGGGCGAAAAATGGGCCTACCGGAAGTTCAGGAAGGCTGGAAATGGGTCTGTTTCTGGCCTCCAGAGGGCCTTTGGAGCCTGGGAAGGCCATTTTCGCCCTTCCGGAAGCTCGAAGAAAGCCTCCGGAGCCCGGGGAGGGCAAAAATGCCCCCCACACTATGGTGCAGGAGGCTGACTATGTCAGATATTGCCTACGTATGATGCCCCAGGCACCAGAAGGGGTTA
>WNWU01000162.1:5353853-5403413 GCA_012654045.1 Ptyas mucosa | reverse complement strand
CTCCAGCCAGCTATGCTGGCTGGAGAATTCTGGGAGTCGAAGTCCACAAGTCTTAAAGCTGCCAAGTTTGGGAACCCCTGGTATATATACTTACTTGGGAATCACTTCTCTTTTAGCTCAATGAGATTTCTTTCTGAATAAGCATGTATACAATTGCACTGAAATTATTTGCCTTCTGAAGCTGTGACTTGAGGAATAAGCTTCACTAAGATTTTTACTTTTTCACAAGAATGCATAGAATTGTTTAATAAATTCAATAGCCACGGTTGGAAGTAAAAGCAATTAAAAAGATTGAGAATAAAATATCTTAAATTCTGCATGCACTTGATTTTGTGTCACATTTGGGGAGGGGGGGCAAGAAAGGGAGATTGTAGAAAATCCCAATAATGACATCTTATAGAAGGCAAACAATTGGTGGCAAAATCTCATGTCACTGTCTATGACAGGCAAAAATCTCACCTCATTGTATCACTCAAACTCCCACCCCATTGTGTATAATAGAAAAATACTGAGATGGCAAGAGAAATATCAAAACTAGTTTGCCAAGATCAAGGGAAGGGTCTTTGGGGGAAGGGAACAACTTCTGCCATCTATTTTTTTGCAACTGCATCTATAAAATATGCCAGGACATTTAAACTTGTATGAAAGGATGAATACGGAGTCCCTCCACCGCTGGAAGGGCAGTAGGATTTCTGGAATAATGTAAAAAAACAAACCCAGAAGAATGTAAATTTTTCTCTCCTTGCTCTATCTCTTCATTTACCTTGCGTGCAACCTGAGGATATCACAATATGGGGCAAGTGATCTGTATTTCATTGCATGTTGACAGAGAAAAATACCTGTTACAATGATGCTGTTTTCAACCTTAGATCAGAGTCACATTTCATATGAAGTAGCACCCATAATGTTTACAAAGCTACAGCTTGCTTTCTCTATATTGAATTGGTTTTTATTGCAAAGACTAACATGAGTACACTTCTGGAATAAGTACCATGTGGTTTTAGTATGAAATGTCAAGGTAAATAAAGTCAAGAACGTAATACAATACAGTATGAAGAGAGATGACTGCAGAGTCATCGTTTCAAAGATGATATGGAGTTATTTTAAACTCTTGGAGGCAAGTCTCTGTATTGTATACATCAAGCATTTTTATAACATCCCTTGTTCTCAAAATTGGCTAAATGCGGCATCTCTCTTTTTCCAAAGGGAAAGCAAGAAATCTTAGGTGCGAACATAAAATATTAAGAAAATGTGTTCTTGCTTATTATTTATTTTAATTGTCCCATTTTAAAAGTACTTTTAAAATATAAATTAAAGCACACTTAGGGATTTATAGAAAAAGAGAACAAGATAAAAGTTGTTGTATTTATATCTATATTGGATCAGGTAATTTATATCTAAATTTAACATAGCAACATTTGCTTCTACAGTATTGTTATTGTTATTGTTATTGTTATTTATTGAATTTACTACAGAGCCTGTAGTACAGTGGTTTAAAGCACCCTGTTATTAACATCTATTAACATCTGCTGCTTGCAATTACTGCAAGTTCGAATCCCACCAGGCTCAAGGTTGACTCAGCCTTCCATCCTTTCTAAGGTGGGTAAAATGAGGACCCAGATTGTGGGGGCAATAAGCTGACTTCGTATAAATATACAAAAGTATGAAGGCTATTGCTTAATGCATTGTAAGCCGCCCTGAGTCTCCGGAGAAGGGCGGCATATAAATCAAATAAAAATAAAAAAATAAAAAATAAAAAAATATACCGCCCTTCTCCTTTCGGACTCAGGGCGGTGAACAGCCAGAATAAAACATTTGTGTACAAAAGTTAAAATAATTTTAAGATAATTAAATAAAAGTTTGGCCCATAATTTTAAAACATTAAATTAAAATCAGTATCAATTTTAAAACCAATGTAAAACGTAAAATCAGCCCAGCCCAGCTAATTGAAAGAAATACATTTTTAGGGCCCGACAAAAAGTCCTGAGGTCTGGACTCACTCGTATCTCTGGGGGTAGATCGTTCCAGAGGGTGAGTGCTACCACAGAGAAGGCTCTCCCCCTGGGGGTCGCCAGCTGACATTGTCTGGCTGACGGCACCCTGAGGAGGCCCTCTCTGTGGGAGCAAACTGGCCGGTGGGAGGCAATTGGTGGCAGAAGGCGGTCCCATAAGTACCCCGGCCCTAAGCCATGGAGTGCTTTAAAGGTGATCACCAACACCTTGAAGCGCACCCAGAAGTCCACTGGAAGCCAATGCAGCTCACGAAGGTGAGGAGTCACATGGGAGCGCCCCATCGCCCCCATAATCCCCCGCGCGGCCACATTCTGCACCAGTTGGAGCCTCCGGGTGCACCCCAAGGGGAGCGCCATGTAGAGAGCATTACAATAGTCCAGACAAGAAGTGACGAGTGCTTGAGTGACCGTGCATAAGGAGTCCCGATCTAGAAAGGGGCGCAACTGGCATATCAGGCGAACCTGATAGATGGCCCCCCTGGCCACGGACGTCATATGCTCTTCTAAAGACAGCCGGACGTCCAGGAGGATGCCTAAGTTGCGGGCCCTTTCCGTGGGGGCCAGTGGTTCACCCCCAATAACCAGTGATGGCACCAGCTGGCTATACCGGGACAGTATAGTATAGTATATGCCCAGAGAACCATTACAAGCATTTACATGCATTTTTTTTTACATAAAAGTCATTGCCTGCTACAATACATCTTAGTTTTTATTGGCAAATGGTTTTTAAATGTATTCTGAAAGTTAGAGTCTCACAGATATCCGAATCCTAATGTGGTTTATTTGATTTTTTTGGCCAATGTAATATATTTTGGTTTATAAACCACACATTATAGCTACCTGTTTTGTGTAAATTACTCCACTATTCCTTGTTCAACAAAAAAGAAATGGATTGCTTATCATGTTAAAAGAACAAAGAAACAGACAATATCAGCAATGAAGAAAGGGTCCAGATTGTTACATTCCAGAAACAGCAGAAATAATAGATGATCTGACAGGTTTTTTTAAAGGATTATATTCTAAGATTAACATTGAAGGTGCCATGAATTAATATATTGAAGTCTGATATGAAATACAGTGAGGCGTATATTATATACACCCATAATTATCTAAGAAACAAATAAAAGCATTAAAAATAATCAAATTATTTTTAATGCTTTTATTTGTTTCTTAGACAATTACATATTGCAAAGAACTTGAAGAGGAACTGCTGGAACCATTGATGAATACGATGAATAAAACTAAAGAAAAGAATGGCAACATGGGAGGATGCATACATAACTCTGGTTAATTATATAGATACATTTCCCTGCTGAGTGTACATTACAAAATTTTTACAACAATGGTAGCTGATTGATTCAAGAAATGTGTTTCAGATATAATATGTATTGATCAAACAGGCTATATTCCAAAGAGAAATATCAAGAACAACAGTTAGGTTCATAATCAATATGATAGAACGTATAAACAAAAAGAGGAAGAAAGCGGCACTAATCTTTCTGAGCATAAAAAACTTCCAACAGGTTGCAATGTCAGTTCTTGCTGATCATACTGAATAAAATAAATCCCAGAGAAGAGTCCAAGAAGAGTTGGGTCAGAAACATATATCAATGGTAAGAAAGCAAATGGGGCTCACTCTGCAGATTTTTAAATGACTAAAAGGCAAGATTGTTCACTCTCTCCTTTATTTATTCATCATTGATCTAGTAATATGGACAGGAAAGGTTGGAGTGATAAACAAATGTAGGCCTCCAAATCCATGGAGAGAGATATAAGTTCAAATGTTATGCAACGATGTACTATTAATCATCACAGAGCCACAAAAAGCCACAAGGCAGTTGCCCAAAACAGTTAATAGTTTTGGAGATTTCTCTGGATATAAAATCAATGTCCAGAAACCAAAAATAATTACAAGAAATGCAATGCAACGAGAAGCTAATTTTTTTTTGCAGGAAGAATCTAACTGTGGACCCACTTAGTGAAATATCTTGGTCTGCCTTTGACAGGTAACAATCAATGAAATATATAAAAATAACAATGTCAAATTATGGCAAGAGATCTTGAAAAGTGGAGGAATTTAAAACCATCTTGGCTAGGATCAATGCAAGTATTAAAATGAAAGTATTGTTCAAGATAAATTATTTGTTCCAAATGGTGTCAATTACAATTTCAGAACTTTTAAACAATGGTCAACACATTTATATGGAGTGAGAAAAGACCAGAGTTAAAATGTTTGCAAAATTCAGAAGACAGAGGTGGGTCTTCCCCTTCCAAATTTTAAATTGTATCATAAAGCAAACTGCTTGCCATGGATAGCAGAATGAATAACAATCCTGAATAGTAGAATGTCAATATGGGAAAGTACCAGTTTAGCTAATGGACTTCACAGATATTTATGGTACAGAGAGACAAAGGAGAATAAAAATTTGGAAGGACATATTATTAGGCAAAGCTCACTGATTCTCTCAGCCAACCTGCTATTTTGAGGTGTCAGTGGAAAGCTATTTATGCCATTTCAGGCTCCTTTAGATTTTTTGGATACTCATAATGCTTTGTACCTACACTTTGATGCCTCTTCAAATTTATTTTATAGACTATATGTACATGTCTACATCAGTGGTGGGTTCCTCCCGGTTCAGCCCGGTTCTCCTGAGCTGGTAGTGGTGATGATATGACATCACCGAACCGGTTCTGCTCCCCTGCCCCCCCCCCACATTATTCTTACCTTTTATTTCATATTTTTTTTTTAATTTTATTTATATGCCGCCCTTCTCCAGAGACTCAGGGCGGCTTACAATGCGTTAAGCAATAGCCTTCATACTTTTGTATATTTTATACAAAGTCAGTTTATTGCCCCCACAGCCGAGTCCTTATTTTATCCACCTTAGAAAGGATGGAAGGCTGAGTCAACCTTGAGCCTGGTGAGAATTGAACTCGCAGTAATTGCAGGCAGCTGGATGTTAAATGCTGCCTTAGTAGGAGGCATTAGCCTCCTACGCCACTCAGGCACCTATTTGGCCTCACCCCCAATCTGTTGCTGCCTCCTGAGTCCCAGCTGATGGCTAGAGGGAAAAAAAACTGTTTAAACTCTTGCCGCCAGGCTTCAAAGGGCCACCCTACAGCTGATCAGTGTTAAAAGAAAACAAATGAGTAGACCAGTGCCTGAAAAAATACATGAGTAGATCAGTGTCTGCAAAAATAAATGGGTAGACCAGTGCCTGCAAAAAATACTTGGGTAGATCAGTACAACTCTGCAAGCAGTTAAAAGCCTGGTAGATCAGTACCTCTGCTAAATCCTAAATAATTGTCATATGACCGTCAAGCCACACCCACAAAATAAGCCACGCCCACAGTACAGGTAGTAAAAATTTTTAGAACCCACCCCTGGTCTACATACATAGTACATGTCATTGGTATGTATGGCTATAGTGCAGGGGTGAAATCTACTTACCTTCCCAACCGGTTCAGAAATGCACGCGCTGTGCACAGTCACTTTCCTCACTCACTCGCGCACATCACATGCACACCCACTAACCCTTCCTGGTTAAAACCAGGAATTAACGATGACCAGGCGGGTGGACGGAACCTCGCACCACCATTGCTACCAGTTCTCCAAACCATCGGGCCGCCATTGCTACCGGTTCGGCCGAACTGGTCTGAACCGGGAGCATTTCACCCCTGCTATAGTGGATCAACTTGCCTTGTCTTTGGTATCTGTCTATGAGGTGCGTAGACTGACAAACAGTTAGGGGCCTTTTTATATAGTAGTCTAAGTTACTGGCTCTCCCCCTCATCAAGAAACATGTGTGGCTTCATTTTTCTTGACTTTTTAAGGGAATGTTTAATTCTATTGCACATGTTAATGATTGTGGTAGATACTCAGTTCTACTGCTGCTTCTTTGAGTTTTAGTATGGAATTAATACAGTTTTATAAAGCGCAGTATTATCTTAATTATAGAGTTTTGTAGTGGGACACTGGGTCCTCAAAGGACATTTATATCTAATAAACCAGAAAGTAATAGATAAATGCACTCCTTTTAGTCTTACATGAAGTTGTGAAGAAGGCTGATTAGCTGGGTCCCTCTAGATAAATATATTTTGCAACTGTGCTATTTGTAATCCTTCATTGCAAGGGTGGGCAGCTTAAAACTTAAATCACATGTAGTTCCTGAACCTGTTTTATAGAGCTCCAGAACTCTTTTTGACCATCATGTTGGTCAAAGTTGGCAGCATGGTTTCCATTATTTTGAGAGGGGGGGGGCATAGAAATGGTAAAGTAAGGCCTAAAATAGCCTAAATCACAAAAGATAACATAAAATGAAGGAAATATCCCTGCACCCAAAGAAAATATTCAGAAAATCCTTATCATGCCTCCATCTATCATATGGCCTTGTACTTTTACATCATCAACCCATGCTGTATGTGTCATCCTCCCAGATGATTCAGATATTTTACTGGGAGATGAGACTGGCTGAATCTAGGCCATGTTTGTAATACAGAGACTATAAATCCTTTTTACAAATTTTAAAGTAAGAAAGCACTTGAAAGAAAGAAAGGATAATACTCTCTGATGATTGTGCTGTTCGGTCTCTTGATTATTTTGGGATGTTTCTTCTTTGATTGAGACACTACTTTTTCCAGGACACCACCTGTCCATTCTTGCCTAGCCAGTATCTCCTGTTCCAGAATATTTCATCCTTAGCCTAATGAACATGTTTGCATTTCTAGACTTCATCTGCTTTCACCACTCTTGAATACACATTTTGGAGTCATGAATGGGATAATATCGCGCAACAATAGCTGCCCTTTGAACTGAGACAAGCTTTATTGCAATATAAAATATTAAAGGACTTTCTTTGCAATTATGATTTTAATTTTTATTGGTCAGTAAATCAGTGAAATACTGGTTAATGCTGAGTCAGTCAGTATAGCAAAAAAGTACACAGTGAAGAATTTGACCCATACAGAGAATGGATCTGCAATATCTTGAAGATTGAGGCTTTAATGGCGATGGGATGCCTATTTGACAGAATGACAAACAAGATTCATCGGGAAAAATAAGATGCACAATTTGCTAATTTGGTTGAAAACACCAAAGAAAGAACTTAAAAATTTCATATACAAAGGCAAGTCAGTGCTGGGTCAATTGAAAACAAAATCTTTTTGGGGAATTAATAGAGTTGGCAGACAGTGAAATAATAAAACAGTATTTATATGTTTTTGAACCATAAATGCACAGAAAAATAGTTCTGATGTCTTCACTCAGCTTCCAGGTGGGAATAGAAGATACGGAGGAACTTTTTTTCTTATTAACTTTTTCCTTATTAAGAAATACATCTGATGAATTTCCAGTATATCCATAGAAAGAACATTCAGATACCTGAAAGATGCATGCAAGAAATGCAGGACCAATCCAGTTTATTGTCAGACTACTGAATCAATAAAGAAAAAACTGAGATGATGATATGAAACTTGACAGAGGATGCTGAAAAGCAAGTGTTTTATTGATGCAAAATAAAATATTTAGGCTTTGTTCTTACAAAAATCAACAAAGATTTATTCAATTATTACTAATCTGGAAATACATAACAACAGATATTTTTAGAATGAAGAAATTAAATCTGTCTTGGCTATGAATAATTACATTGATAAAAAATATTTTAGCAAGATTAAAGTTTCTATTGCAAATAATTACAAATTATTCAGCCTTTATTGTGAATAAAGCTTTAAATAACTGATATAGACTAGTAATGAATTATATACAGGACATCTAATAAAAAAATTCTGATCAAATTCAGAAACTTGTAGAATTCAAAAGGACAAGGAACTGTAGCAACTTTGAATCTTGACTATGCTATCATGTCAGCTGATTAATATGAATCTCAGAATAGATCTTAATTCTTTATGGTTGCATCATGTTTGTAGACGAGGTAGGCCTTTTTAGAAGTGGTCCAAAGACATACCTGGATTGACATAAACAATTTTCAAGAGTCTGTTTAACATTAAGTAACTTATTGTTTGAGACAAATGGGACAAAAGCCCTGATTTTCTACTTTTTACCGTGTGTGTGTGTGTGTGTGTGTGTGTGTGTGTGTGTGTGTGTGTGTATTCTTACCTCATTATTGAATGACTATGTTATGATTAAACTTTGGTCAGTGGAGACTGAAATCAGTGGATTTTTTTTTGGCTTCTGCCTCTATTTCATTGCTTGCTTTTATTATCTTTATTATCTGTTTTCCAATATCCTTTTAGACCTTATTTGAATTCGTATAATATTCTTTTCTTCTTGAAAATTCTAATGCCTAGCTTATAAAAGTAATTAAGTAAAATGAAAAAAAAAACCGAGGAGGGGAAAATAAACATAAATGCAGGCCAGAGGGCACTGGTACCCACTGCACATTTAAGTATGTTAAGTCTCATTTTGTCATGGCCCCAGAGTAAGGCTCCAAGACTCAGGCAAACCAGGTCCCACTGGGCACTGCTTCCACTAATTCAACAGCCACTGCATCAAATGCTGACACCCTCTTAGGTCCCTCCTCAGCCGGGATTAATCCTTAGTTAGCCAACATGAGCAAACCCCTTCAGCCTGAAAATCCTGCACCTCATCAAAGAAAAGCACCTTGTGAGCAAGCAGCAAGACGCTAACTTTGCAAGCAAGTCGGGTGCCTCATTATTGGCAACAGCTGAGCAAGGAAAGGACTTTTTCCTACTCTTGCCGGGGAGAGGATTTAAACTGGGCAAGGATTGCCTTCTGTTGCTGGAAGAAACTTCGATATCTGGCTTTGTGTATTCTTGCTGTTGATTCCTGCTACGTTTTCGATCTTAGCACGTTCCTGACCGAGTTTTGGCTCGTCCCTCTCTACTTTTCAAGACATTGTGAGTTTCTGATTATGGACTGTTCGACTCGGATTACATCTTCTCTTCAGCCTCTAGTAAGCTGCCATGCACACACATACTCTTTCCCCCCTCCCCAACCCCCTTTTCTGTTACCTCCCGATACCTGTCTGTTACCATCTGTTCTGACAAGCTTCCTGACCTCTTCACAAGCCTTGCTTCAAATATTCTGCTCAGTTGCTCTGTTCGAATTTTCCTTGTGCCTCCCATTGTTTTCCCCCTCCTCACTGCATTTTGTATCAAACTTCCAACGTGTGTGTTCTCCTGCCCAGCACCTCTGCCTGAATCACACCTGCACTTTGCCTGCCAGTTGCATGGGCATTTATTGCCTTTGCTGAAGTCGGGACACAAAGCATTTATGCATGTATTTATTTAACTGTATTTGGAACCCAGCCCAATTGGACAGTTTACACCTGTATAAAATCTGAATGTAAGCCACATGGTATCCTTGTAACAGTATATTAATTTCAAAATGGTCACTTACAGTCCTCCCAATTCAAAGGCATGCTTCAACAACGTGGTGTTTAAAGGTTTGCAAAATGCAAGGAAGGTTGAAATCAAAAATAGGTCCTAGGATATACAGTATGTTCCAAAACATGGAGGTTATCACTTGAGAAAGCCTGCTACTGGCCACATTCCATGTACTTCATTTTATGGTGTGTACAGTTGACATCCAGCTAAATTTTAAACTATCCTTAGAGATCAAGTCAAATTTTTTTATCAACCTGTGTTTTAGAAATAGTTAAAATAATACAGACTTTTGTTCTGCTACAGCAAAAATATTGTGGTATATCTTCCTGCATTAGACATTGGTTCCCACTTTTCAAAATTTATGCAGTGTGCACCTTAAGTTGGAGAAAATTGGGCATTGTTACTATTTTCTGTAGTTGTCAATTTCTACAGTTAGCTGTATTTGTCATTTCATTCCATTCATATGGCAGCTGATCCCATTGTAGTGACTCTGGGCGACTAACAACAGTTAAAGAATTTTAAGAATATGTAACTTTGTCTTGAGTAACTAGCATGTAAGTGGAAGTCTGCACTGTAGCTTAAGTAGGCTTGCAAGCTTTTAACCTGTTCTCCAGCTAAAAATCAGGTTAAAGTGCAGCCTTGAATCTGATCACCAGAGAACAATGTTTGTCTAGAATGTGGATTCATTTCTAAGAGGAGTGATTTAACAAACCAAGTAGCTGCTATTATATATCTCTCTCTTTCTTGGCTCATAGTATCTAGATGTGCCCATTATCATTCATTACTCAATGTCGGTCCTTGCATTATTTATTGGCACTTGCAGAAATGAGTCAGTAGACACTATGCAGTGATGTCACTTCATGCTTAGTTTTATTTACTATATTTACTATATTATATTTTAATTCTACTTTTGGATAAATAAGATCATCAAAATGGGGATTTTTTTAAAATAAGAGGTTCTCTGTAATATACTGAGTTTTTGTTATCGTCATTGGCTAAGCATGCCTGTGATCTTGTATTATTGTTTGGTTACTTTGGCTGCTTGATTCATTAAAGCAAGCAGCTGTAAAGCTTGCTCTTGGTTATAGTGCCTTGTTTTGATCAGTAGAAAAGTTCTGATCTGATTATGTACTTTTAATTTCACTTAAAGAGAAAAAAGAGATGCAGACCCAAGGAAAACAGAAAAGAAAGATTAGTTCTTCAAGGCCAGATGAAATAGTGAATTATGGAGTATTGGTGCTCTCTGTGCTTGGTTGTTTTCTTACAGATGTTTCATCACTGGTACTAACTAACATTGTCAGTGCAAGCAAGTGTAGAGTTTGCTCCTTGTTCATATGCAGTAATTTGCCCTGCTATTTTAGTGCACTTTTCTCTCTGTTAGTTCCTTAATAGATAACTGGTAGGACAAGCTCTTTATGAGAAATTAGGACACCAATTCAATACAGAGAAATCCTAATATATGGGGGGTTTTTTTGCTTGTTAGGTGGAACTGTTTTTATTTTTTAATTTTAACTCTGCTATTTTTATAGATAAAGAAGGCAATCTCCTTGTTTTGAGAAATCTTTAATATTTTGTGCCTAAGAAAAACATCATTCATTAAATACAAATTTGAAATGTTTCAGAGACCTAGAGATGAAAAAGCAGAAGCTCATGAAATTGGGGAAAGCAGAAATAAAACTGCCAAGATAGACTGGTTGTGGACCTTTTGAACAAAAGTGTGCATGGGACCTGCACAGATGAGCTGTATTTAGGGTCCATGAACACTTAGTAGAACTGCAGAAACTTGCTAAAAGGCACTAATCCATACCAGCCTGTGGAGGTTTGTCTTTCTCATGGAGACACCCGTTCTTCACTCTCATAAGCTCAAACCAGGAATTTTTTACCAGAAAACAAACAATAAAAATTTCACAGGAACCTGGGATCGGATGGGACGGAATGGGAAAACTCGCCACAGCCACCTCGCCATGGCCAATTCTCCACAGCTAACTCGCTGCAACCAGCTCACCATGGCCAACTTGCTGTGGAACAATTTGCCATGGCCAACTCATCGTGGCACAACTCATTGGACAATTTAACAATTCAATTCAATTATTTAAAATAAATAAATAAAAAAATATTTTAATTTTTGTCATTCCCATTTCATTTTGTTCCTTTTTTTGCACCCGTTCTTTAATAATTCTATTCCGCCATTTCTTTGATATTGGTGTAACTCTTGTCCCGCAGTGAGTTTTCCTGCAGTGAGATGACCCGTGGCAAGTTGGCCATGACAAATTGTCATAGATCCTGGGAATATATAGCATTTAGATCAGTAACTAGCAACTTAACTAGGACCTCTTCCTTTTTCTTGCTGTCAGTAACCCTCTTTCAATTTACAAATACAAAGATTAAAAGCTAATGTCAAGAAAACTATAAAAGGAGAAATGCAGAGCTAAAAGATTTCTCTTCCCTCCAGACAAATATAAACAACTTCAGTAACTCTAATATTTCAATTTAAAAAAAAATAAAATCTACTTCCTGTATCTCATCCCTTATCGATACTCAAATTAAAAAAAACTCATCATTCAGTCCTTATCAGCAAAAGTTTATTAAAAACTGCCAGAAATAGTAATTTATTGTATTTTAACTATAATCTAATAAATCATTTTGTATTTCAACTTATCACTTTCTTTAAGAAATACAACTCTGAATAAAAATGATACGTGAAGGTGCAGATGGCTGGGTTCTAAATTCCGAGTCTTTTGATTTGACTCTGGTTCTAAATGAGATCTTATTCCTTTCTGGCAAGTGCTTTGATAGCTTGATAGTTGAAGTCAGTGTGCCAATGTTACCTGTCTAATGAGCCATCATTGAGTTCCATGTTAAAAGAGAAGGATTCCATTTGTTTTTGGATCCAAGTTTTGAATCTAAGTTGGTTGGATCTGAAATGTTGGCATTTCAGTCCTTTTCTGCATTATAATTATAATGTGCTTTTGCTAAGTCTGTATTTTTGATACTTCATTCTTATGTTTGGATACATTAAATCCAGATTAGTTTTGATCCATTTTTCTTTGAAGAATTGGGCAGGATTGATGCTGCTGGTGGTTTGTGTAATAGTTTTGTGTTTCAACAGGAAAGACAGCCAATTTAATCACCAAATCTCCTCAATTAATTTTCCTTAAACATCCCTTGAAGGCCTTTCCTGCTCTCTCTGCCAAATAATTTCATGCCAGGCGGGAAAATGCTGTTTGAGTATGTTTGGTTCTATTTTTGCTCAAAACATTAATGACTTGTGAAATCTTGTGCATTAACTATGATCAATAATCAATGGTGAAATCCAATTTTTTTTTTACTACCAGTTCTGTGGGCGTGGCTTGGTGGGCGTGGTGTGGCTTGGTAGGTGTGGCTTGATGGGCATGGCAGGGGAAGGATACTGCAAAATCTCCATTCCCAACCTACTCTGGGGCCAGGCAGAAGTGGTATTTGCCGGTTCTCCAAACTGCTCAAAATTTCCGCTACCGGTTCTCCAGAACCTGTCATCCTGCTGGATTTCACCCCTGCCAATAATACTAGCAATTGTATAGGAAAGAAAAATCTGTTGAAGTATGTTGTAGATTGCTTTCTGAAGTTGAGGTATGCATATCCTGCCACTTTGAGAGAGCATCTATTAGAATCTATTTTCCTATTAAGATATCTCATTAGAAAACATTGTGCTAGTTGCTACATATATTTTAGTCAGTCCTCTGAGTCTGGATTAAATTCCTTAACTTTCTTAAAACAGACCTTAGCAACTTATTTTATAATTTATTCATTTGTTTATGGTTCAAGGCTAAGTCACAGAATTTTTAAAAACACAACATACCATTGACATATGTATAATTATATATAGCATGTACATATATAAAAAAGAGGAAAACCTGTAAAATTATTTTTCATTGAAAGGTCTGAACAGTTTCTATAAGGTAAGGGCTATAAAGGAAAAAAATAAAACATCTGGATTTTGGTCATTTAGGTTGACTCAGCCTTCCCTGCTTCCAAGGTCGGTAAAATGAAAACCCAGATTGTTGGGAACAATATGCTGACTCTGTAAACAAAGAGGGCTGTAAAGCACTGTAAAGCGGTATATAAGTCTAAGTGCTATTGTTATTTAATAAAATACCTGAATTCATCATGAATGGAGTTTATCAGATTAAAGAGGTTGTATTAGTTCTGATTGCTGGAAAGACCACATTGCCACTGTTACAATCTCTGCTGTTGAAGAAAATATAGTAAACCCAAGTCAGAAATGGCTTATCTGGAACACACACACACACACACACACACACACCTTTGGGCATAGAGCATAGAGTCTTCCAACTCAAGTAGAGAAAGATGAGTTCGAGTATATAGTCTGTAAAAGGGATGTAAGTAGAAAAAGATACCACAGAAACTTTGGCCTCTGATCAAGAGAGTCTGCACCATCAGAGATGAAAGGGATCTGGCTGGTTTTTTTTTTCTTCTGAGAAAGGACATACAAATAAGATAATATGACCTTCAAAGTTGATTGAATGACATCACTTCAAGAAAATTGATCACTTTGCAGTTGCCTGTCATATTTAACCTTTTGCTCTTGCTTGATGAATGAGGGAAGACTGCTGCCAATCAGCTCACCTACTCCCAAATGTTACGAGAGAGAAGGTGCCAAGAGATGCAAGGCATTTACCAGTTACACTCTCATGTACTGTACACTTCAACAAAAAGAAAACCAAAACACGATACATAAATCAAATGGATATCAACATTCACAGATATAATCCTTTAATTGTAAAAGAATTATTGCTGTGAATGTTGATATCCATATGATTTAGAAGCTCAATTCTAATGCCTTACATTGTTGGAGGTAAACTAGAGATGTAAAATTTCAACTGAACAAAACTCCTATATGCTATACTTTAGCTTACATGAAAGTAAGTGTATCCTGTAGATTTATTTAGTACATATAATATACTAAATGTCATTGGTTAGTTAATGGACTAAAATGTGATTGGCTAGTTTTTGACTGTTGTATGAACACAGCTTGCATGCTTCTGTTGCTGCATCATGCACCATGGTTTTTTTACAGAAATGCCGGAGGTCTTATACAGATGAATGAAAGCTTTCTTAAAATAATCTAATTAGAATCTCCACTAAGGCTGGAAGCTGCCCCCTGACATTGCCACCACCATGCTGCCCCATCGCCGACACTGCCAATGTCCTTCTCCCTTCCAACGACACTGTGGGCCAGACTGGGACTGCCTGTGGGCCGGATATGGCCCACAGGCCGTACAATGTCCAAGTCTGTTCTAGATGAACTTT
This sequence comes from Ptyas mucosa, assembly GCA_012654045.1. NCBI lineage: Eukaryota > Metazoa > Chordata > Lepidosauria > Squamata > Colubridae > Ptyas > Ptyas mucosa. The sequence continues at coordinate 5,388,726 of WNWU01000162.1, read as the reverse complement.
AGTATTTACTTCATAAGACCCGTCTGGCTTTCTAAAATAGTTGTTGCATATATAGATTATGCAACAACTCATCAAATACGTTTCTAGACAATTCAGATGCCATAATTCCACTTTGAAAAACTATCCAAATACAAAGAAATATGCAGATTTTTGGATCAAACTGCATCTTCCCCAGTCTTGCTGCTTTGTAAATTTCATTTGCCTAATAATAACTAAGGTTTGATAGAAAATTGACCAGTCCTTCTCTTATTCAAATTCCTGATTTCACAGTTAATATGGAGAAGAACTTGATTGCTAACTATTCTAGGATCTATAAACATGTAAAGATATTAAGGGAACAGGTATAGTTACTGTATTTATTTATAAGTTGGAAGTGGAACAATTCAGGAAAAAATCCTGGTAAAGCTAGAAAAAAAAGAATTAAGAAGAAACTCCAATTATATTTTTTAAGAGTAATCAATGCCAAAATGGTCCTATATTGCTGTCCAATATTATTCCATAATATTATTCCATAATATTTTTCCTAAGTTGTAATAGAAAGATTTTTATTGAGGACAGATATGTAAAGGAATAGAGAAGTTTGTCTCAATCCCAGGAATATTTCTGTGTTCAGGATCAGAAATTGCAGAAGATGATAATGTTGCAAATAAAATTGATTTTACTTAAAGTAATGTCTCAAAGCAAAATTTCTATATCATGACTTTTCTTTTTGCTTTTCTTCAGTCCTTCTTCCCAAAAAACTGTGAACATGTGGAAGAGACTAAGCCAAAATAAATCACTCTGTTTTACTATTATGTGGATGGTTTGGGAAACAGGTTTAGAAATACTTGGTATATTGAAGTTCTTCCATTTACTTTTTATTCAATTTGCAATATCCTTTAAAAAATGTTAAATTTGTGATTAAAATACCAGTAAATAATATAGTTTCATGAGACAATCACGATATATAAAAACACATTTTATTTTCTTAATGTAAGAAAATGAATTTTAGCTAAGGTAGTTCTACATCCCTGAAGTTTCTTAAGGAAAAAAAACTTGATTTCACCAAACGTTGGCTTTGTTTTTTTCAATTAAAGCATATTGTTAAACTTTAGAAACCTGGATTTTGGCAAGAAGGGGGCCAGTTATATATACCCAAATGGACACTGAAAAGAGAAAATTAGGCATTCTGTTCCCTCTGTTATTCTTGAAAAGGGGAGAGATGGATTTAGACCTTTAAAAAGCTAAAGTTAAAAAGCTAAAATCCTATGTAAAAATACAAAGCAGAAATATTTGTTCAGTCAGTATAATGTCAGGAAATGTATAAAGAGGTGTGACTTACTGTTGAAGTCTGCAGCAGTATTATTTCACATTATAGAAGTACCAATTCCTCAGGGTTAAGCTTGTGGTATTTGAAATACTGGTGGAAATTTCAGGAATCAGTGGTCTTTGCAAGAAGAGCTGGGCATGGGGCAAATGATGAAAGTTGTACTGTGTTGCTGTGAAGCAAGTGCACTTGTATTGGACATGTATTATGACATTGCATGCTTGTAGAAAAGACGACTAATTTGTGTCTTGGTGTTGCGGAGATGCTTTCATTATTCTGATGTGCAATCCCGAGGTTCCCTCTGCAAGAATCTAGCATGCTTTTCCCTGTTACAAGCTACCTAGAAGGATCTTGGTTTGAAAGATACATACAAGCTTTTCATATAAACATCTTTCCTCTGAGAAATTGCCAAGCTGCTGGTTTCCCTTCGTATAGACAAAAACCTACGTGGAGTTTCATGCAATGCAGAAACGGTTAAGTCCACAGTGCTTTATATATTTTCCCCATTTGTTTCAGTTTTATTTCTTCTTGTAGTCTTTCTATATTGTACAGGTTTTATTGTTCTGAAAACCATTACAAAAATTTTAAGGGTTGAGATAAATAAACAGAAAGCTATCAGTTAACAACCCTACAAAATTACCCTTTAAATCTATCACTCTCAGTGAGTCAAAATTTACAATACCTGCAGCTTCTTCAGCTTGTTTTTTTTCCTTTTGTTCTCCCCCCCCCATTTCTCCTCTTCCAGTTCAATCTGATGGAGTCCTGCATAGTATATTCTGATGCTAATGCCCATGATATCCATTCTTCCTATCTCTTTCTATATCATAATAGTTAGGAAAAAGGCAGAAAGATGGAAAATGGGGAGCTGTGATCAAAGAGGGAAGAAATCTCCTCTTCCCTAATTCAACAAGCAATTTCAAAGTAGAGAAATAATCTTTGCATTACAACTTGACATGCCTTAGGCAGAAAGTCGGCCTTCAGAAATGTTTGCACTGCTGTTTTGAAGCGTGAAACTAGAATATTGCACAGGATCATCAGAAAGCTCATTTTAGGTGAAAGTAACACACGCTGTGTATAAAACTTGCTGTGGTAAAGGAACCATGGTGGTTTCACCCTATGAAATCTTACAGCAAAAATAGTCCCTGACCAAAGTGTTTTGGTTTAAAGAGGGCACATTTTCTTGCCGTTAATTAACTAAATGAGAATCCCTTGTTGAGATGGGCAGCTATAGAAATCAAATAAATAAATGCTAAATCAAGAATTTTCCTTCAGAATTTTTTCTCTGCGCTTCCTGTGGATTTTCCCCACAGGGTACAGCAACCTGTTTTGGAGGACTAGCCAAAGAGAGGAAATGGTAGCATTTTAATGCTTTTTAGGGGTGTATAGGGAATCACTTGCCAAGAAACCAGATGTCAAGAATTCAGCTGATCTTTGCATGTTTGTTTAAAGTTATATACTTTGGGTCAATAGACAAATGTTATGCTGAATCCTACCCTTTAAGCTGTTGAAAAAGACGGAGTTCCACCTGTCAGAATCCCAGTGCTTTGTGGATGTAATTTCTAAGCCATATCCATTAGTCCTCATCTTGCTATTTGAATTTCTCATTTCAAAAATTGGTGAAAGCTATCTGTGTACCATAAATATCTGAAAGATTACCCATCATAGTAGCTGAAAGAGAATAACATCACCTATTTCAGTGTCTTCCTCAACTAGGTACCTCACAGATCAATGGTGGAATTCAATTTTTTATACTACTGGTTCTGTGGGCATGGCTTGGTGGGCATGGTGTGGCTTGGTGGGTGTGGCAGGGGAAGGATACTGCAAAATTTCCATTCCCACCCCACTCTGGGGCCAGCCAGAGGTGGTATTTACTAGTTCTCCGAACTACTCAAAATTTCCATTACCGGTTCTCCAGAACCTGTCAGAACCTGCTGAATACCACCTCTGTCACAGATGTATTGCATTACAGTTAGATTGAGAAGTGAAAAACATCTCAGAAGAAGGCATGGACAAATCATTAATGTAACGCTGCCATGAAAACTTCATAATTCATGGCCTTGAAGTCACCAAAATTGAGCTTTACTTGATGAAGATTCCTTAAGAGTTGACCATGCATCTATCTATTTGGAGGGCACTTTTCTTTTAAAAAACCTGTAGTTATAAGACTTTGGTTTTCAGAGTTCTAAAACCTGCCAGAGATAGTTGTCTTATGGTCTTTTCATGGGAAGCTGCCCTCTGGAGTGCTTGTGGGCAATCCTGAGTCCTCTCCTTGTCTGGAGGGGAATTCCAAGAAGCTGATCAATATGCTGGCTTCTTGTGCCAGTGTGGTCATTGACTTCCCTCTGAGCAGAGCTGTTTTCTCTTCATCATTGCTTCCCCAGAAGTCACCTTTATCATATTTATCTTTATATTCTGTTTGAATGAAGATAAAACATTGAAATGACTACATATGTTAAAAAAGAGGGAAAAAATTAAACTTCTTTTTTTTTTAACATGAGTGTATAGTCTTGCATATTTGGGAGGAATAAGGAAAAGATTCTATTTTGAGTTTGAAGCTTGAATTCGTTTTTACTCTTCTTTTCCAAGGAGTGTTTGCACATGTAACTTTAAGGCATGATTCAGATAATACGATGCTTTATGTAGGACATTAACAAGAACATTAGCTCTGTGTGGACTGGAATTTGCTGTGTGGATTAGAACTTGGTCAAGAATGTGACTGTATATTGTAGAGAAATGAATTTCTTTCAGAGAAGTTTGCCAGTTTTTAACTTTTAACCCAAGCAATTCTGGACTGAGGCGTCTTCAATACATGAAAATTTATCATTTGTTGTGGGGGTGACAACATAATAGAACTGGGGTTAGGGGTGTGGAATTGTAGCTAGTAGCAGCTTCTCAGCTGACCAATAGTCTCTCCTGTCTGTTTTTCTCTTCTAGTCAGTCTCACTAGACTGGAACATTCTTTGTATTACAGATTCATGTACTTCCAAAATACTGTGTGTATTGAGTGACTTCAGTATTTAAAAAGTTTCTCCAAAAAGATTAAACTTTACTTTTTAAAACATTTCAGCCAAACTGAAGAATCCAAGATGGCATAAACTAGCTCTCCCAAACCTTTCCACATTGGTGGCCCAACTCAGCGTGTGTGTGTGTGGGGGGAGTGAGTGGCAAGCACAAGTGTGCGTGCATAGCTCCATTGGTGTGAGTGACGGGCTTGCACGCCCTCCACTCATGTGAATGGAGCTTCATGCATAAGCAGAGGGTGCTTGTGCTTGTGCAAGAAACTCCAGTCATGGGAGATGGAGGGCACTTGTGCTTGTGCAAATGCAGCTTCACACGCGAGTGAAGTCGCTTGCGCTTATGCACAAGCTCCACTCGTGAGAATGGAAGGTACTTGAGCAAAGGGCACTTGGGCTCACGTGAATGGAGCTTTGTGTCCGTACACTTGTCCATCGCTCACACAGCCAAGTTTTGAACAAGCTGCAGCCCGGTAGTGGGTTGCGGCCTGGGGGTTGGGGACCCTTGGCATAAACAGCAGCTGTCTTTCATCTTTTGCTAGACTGTTACAGGGAGAAAGATCAGAAGTTTTATCATGAGCTTCAAAGAAAGATTGCACTAACACTGGCATGGGAGTGTCTGCCAGACAAAAGAGACATCTGTAGCAGAAAAACTCTCATCATGCCTTGTTTTTATTGTCAGAAGCCTATTCAAGCTGTGAGATTTGCTGTGTTGTCTGAACTATTACGTTGGATGGAAATTTTCAGCTGGCACCAATCAGCAATATCTAGTTATTTGGAGGAATGTAATTGGTTTGGTGCAAGCTGTAGTGCTTCATTTGTACCCTTATGTGCAGATATATTAGGCATCTTGTTAAGCCAAACAAAAATGTACAGAAGGGACAGATTAGCAGTCAGAGTTCAACAATCAGTGTTTGCTTTTGCATTCTAATACCCATGTGGAATATATTTTATTTTGTGGATGGAGAGATTAGTGTTGCATGCAACAAAGCTATAGGGGTAGTGCTGGTTTGAATCATGGCCTCCATATGATGCTGTAGTTCATATAGCACAGACAGAAAGACCTGGCTTTGTAGAACACAACTATACTTTTGTGTACATTTTTCCTGCTGCATCTGAACCTGAAGATTATGGGAGTTGTAGTGAAACATTTCTGGAGGGAACCTACTTTGGGAAGTTTGCTTTTTCACATTAAGAGACTATTGGAATTGATAAATATTTGTGGTAGCAAGATTTCAGCATGTCTGATTTAAGTGTAAGAGAATGCTAAGTTTCCAAAAACATAAGATTTCTACAGGTATGCATGAGATGGAGTGCATGGGGCATTCTGAAATAAACACTACCAGAGGGTTTTTGAAAATGGGCCAAGGACTGCATGACACACTAGAGTGCAGATTGCTCAACATCTTTTAACGTAGAACATGTAAAACTACATCTTAGCTTTCCCTCCACCACAATTTTGACTATGTTTACTGACCTAGAATTGGGGCTAATACTTTTTTTTTGGTAATTATTCTTAGAATAGCCTTGTGAAGTAGGTTATGCGGGAGTGTGGCTTTCCCAAACTCCCTCACCTAAAATCCTTGTTTTTCAACAATAAGAGCATCCTAGAGCCAAGTAGTGCCTGATCAAGGTGTAATGTTTTACAAGAAGGATACACAGAATTCTATAGTGTTCTAATTTTTCTCTTATGTAAAAGAATGCTCTTTAGATAGTTTCAATCAAAGCAGAGATTTAGCAATAATAAATGTGGGTGTCGGTCTGCAGCCGGAAGGAATGTTTTACTGCAACAATTCCTACCCCTGTGCGGCATCTCAGCAGAGTGGGTGCTTGAGATTGAAATATCCAGGTGTTGGATTGATTAACTATGTAAATTTTATTGAGAATACTCTCTCTATATATTTTTTGTGCAAGATGGCACCAGGAGGCACAGGTGTATGCCCTAGAGGTTGAGAAAAAAACCCTTTTAATAGGTATGATTACGCATTTAATCCCATCCTCATGTATTTCATCTTCCCTTTGCAAATGCAGAATAATCAATAACAATGATGACAGAGACGGGCCCAGATTCGGAGGTGAAGAATGCTCAAGAAGGAAGTCCCCAGCAGCAGCTGGAGGCAGCAGCAACTGGGCCAAACACAGTGAATGGTAGCTCCACCAACACAGTACACAATCAGGAAGCTGACGATAATGAGAAACCAGGAGCCCACAGTGATCCTAAACATGGGGAGCGGGTGAGTTTACTCTGTCGCCAAAGATACTCTCACAAAGGCTTAGAAGATATTTAATCTTCATTAAAAACAAAACTGTGCTTTTGAGTATGTGCAGAAGGGGCTCTCATTTATTTGCTAGAGTTTAGCAGTAACTACAGCTTTCACTTTCTATAACAAAATGTATTCAGTGCATCTAATCATTGCGCACAGAAGCAGGCCTGCATTGACTTTCTGTGCTTTCTTACAACTATTGTTTATTAGAAACTACAACTGAACACTGAAAGCTGGTTAAACCCAAGGGAAACTAATCCCTTTAACCTGGCTGTATCCACAGACTGGAGGGTTGATTCAGGTGGCTTTGCTGTTCATAATATCTAACACTGTCACTTAGCCTTTTTAATAATAACTTCAATAGTTTTAATAACGTTCTGTTTTAATATTGCTGTTTTACTGTTTATGCTGCCCAGAGTCACATTCTGTGAGATCAGCAGACATATAAATATGATTTATAAAAGAACAAACCAATACTGTAGGCTAGTTGGATATACAGTACTTAATTCTGTTTATGGTGTCATAAACAGGTAGATAATATGGCAATGTTTCTGTTAAATACCATTGGATCAACGTTATAAAGAAATCTGGATTTTATGTATTTATATTCAAACACTACATTTTTGTCTCTATAGGAGATGATTTTCATGACAGCCTGTACAGTTTATATGTAGGCTCAAATTGTGGCATTTCTTGCTTTACCTTTTTTTTTGGGGGGGGGGGTGTAATTTGTAATTTTTTTTCCAGTAGAACATTCAAAGCATAAAAGAGCATAAAAACTAAAATGCAGTTAAAATATACAGTAACAGCGAAACTAAGGAAACAATAACATGCCAGGGAGTTTTAAAATGATGTGAAAGTAAGTAATCATTTTGTCTAATTGCTAGGATTTAAGCTTACGTAAACATAGCCTATATTGTCCACCTGGGAATAATGTATCTGCAGGTGTCTGTTCCACCTTTGAGCATGATAGCAAAAAGATGTGATCCTGCTGCTGGCTCAGGAATTCTAGAAGTTGAAGTCTACAGGTCATAAAGTTAACCTAGTTGCCCACCTCTGATTTAGGTAAATGTTACCTCTTCATCCCCCATCCCCCATGCAGAGTTGATGCAATGCCAGTTTTCTACCTTTATTACCTTTTATAATGTGTTTTATATATCACACAAGCAGTGTATCTCTTGGAACGCTGACAACTGCATCCTAAGCTCTTAATTGTTAGGCAAACAACACAATATTTTACATATGTATGTGGATGTTAATGAGAAGTCAGGAACCTATAACGATGTCTCCAGATCAGAATTAGGAGTGGGCTGTGCCCAGAGTAGTGTCAGGGTGGAAAGGAACTGGAAATTGTCAAAATTTATCCCAGGAGCAGTTTTTAGTGTCAAGAGTTCAGCTTGTGACTGTGTTAATTATAATGATAATGGTAAAAGCCGTGGTGGCGCAGTGGTTAAAATGCAGTATTGCAGGCTAATTCTGCTGACTGCCAGCAGTTCAATCCTGACTGGCTCAAGGTTAACTCAATCTTGCATTCTTCTGAGGTTGGTAAAGGACCCAGATTGTTGGGGGCGATATGCTGACTCTGTAAACCCCTTCGAGAGGGTTGTAAAGCACTATGAAGTGGTATATAAGTCTAAGTGCTATTGTTATTAATTCCTTTTAGTGTGTGCAGAGTGAAACTTAATTATCTCTCTCATTATCTCTCTCATTGCCAATGTAAAAAAAAAAAGGTAGGATCTGAAAAGGTGTGTCAGTAGGGGTCTTTGGTGCTGTCTCAGCTTGCTTGTTTTCTTGCAGACGTTTCATTACCCAAACTAGGTAACGTCATCAGTGCTAGTAAGGAGTGCTGTTTGCTGTCAGTTTATATTCTAGTGGCTTACTTGTCAGTGTTGGTGTGGGTGGTCTTAGAGATTCTTTGATTGGGCTGCTTGTTGTTGGCTCCTTTGGCACTTTCTTGATTGGGATATTATTTACTTTATTGTTGGTCTAATGTTAACTTTGGAATTAATCTATGCTGATGTGGGTGATGATTGTTGGTGGAGAGGTGCTTGGGGTTTTTTCCTTGTTTTTGGGCTGGGTGATAGACTCTTTTGCAAAGTCTATAGATATTGTTAATGTCTACTTGTCTATTGCTGTCTGATTGTCAGAGTTACAGGCTTCTAGAAATTCTCTGGCATTTTTGGACTTGGCTTGGTCTATGATGGTCACACTTTCCCAATTGAAATTAGGGTTAAATCTGTCTATATGTGGACATGTGACGTGGACAGGATCCTGGGACGGTTGAATGCGACCACATGTTTATTGGACCCGTGTCCCTCCTGGTTGATGCTGGCCTCCCGGGAGGTTACATGAGGCTGGCTCCAGGGGATTATCAACACTTCTTTGAGTGAGGGTGTCCTGCCGGCTGCCTTGAAAGAGGCGGTTGTAAGGCCCCTCCTCAAGAAGCCCTCCCTGGATCCGGCTGTTTTAGCTAACTACCATCCAGTTTCCAACCTTCACTTTATTGCGAAGGTTGTTGAGAGTGTGGTGGCACGTCAACTTCCCCAGTACCTGGATGAAGCTGTCTATTTGGATCCGCTCCAGTCCGGTTTCCGGCCTGGGTACAGCACGGAGACGGCATTGGTCGCGTTGGTGGATGATCTCTGGAGGGCTCGGGGTAGGGATTATTCCTCTATCCTGGTCCTGTTAGATCTCTCAGCAGCTTTTGATACCATTGACCATGGTATCATGTTGCGCTGGCTGGAGAGATTAGGGGTGGGGGGCACCGTTTTGTGGTGGTTCTCCTCCTATCTCTCTGACCGGTCACAATTTGTGTTGACAGGGGGGCAGCAGTCAACCCCCAGGTGCCTTGTTTGTGGGGTGCCACAAGGGTCGGTCCTCTCGCCCCTCTTGTTCAACATTTATGTGAAGCCGCTGGGTGAGATCATCCGTGGTTTTGGGGTGGAGTTCCATCAGTACGCTGATGATACTCAGCTGTACATCTCTACCCCAGACCATCCCAACGATGCCGTGGAAGTGATGTCCCAGTGCCTGGAGACTGTGCGGATCTGGATGGGGAGAAACAGGCTTTGACTCAATCCCTCCAAGACCGAGTGGCTGTGGCTGCCAGTGTCCTGGTATAGCCAGCTGGTGCCATCGCTGGTTATTGGGGGCGAATCATTGGCCCCCATGGAAAGGGCTCGCAACGTGGGTGTCCTCCTGGACTCACGGCTGTCTTTAGAAGAGCACATGAAGGCTGTGGCCAGGGGAGCTTTTTATCAGGTTCGCCTGATACGCCAGTTGCATCCCTTTCTAGACCGGGACTCCTTATGCACGGTCACTCAAGCACTCGTCACTTCTCGTCTGGACTACTGTAACGCTCTCTACATGGGGCTCCCCTTGGGGTGCACCCGGAGGCTCCAGCTGGTGCAGAATGCGGCCGCGTGGGGGATTATGGGAGCAACGGGGCGCTCCCATGTGACTCCTCTCCTGCGCGAGCTGCATTGGCTCCCACTGGACTTCCGGGTGCACTTCAAGGTGTTGGTGATCACCTTTAAAGCGCTCCATGGCTTAGGGCCGGAGTACTTACGGGACCGCCTTCTGTCACCGATTGCCTCCCACCGGCCGGTTCGCTCCCACAGAGAGGGCCTCCTCAGGGTGCCGTCAGCCGGACAATGCCGGCTGGCGATCTCCAGGGAGAGAGTCTTCTCTGTGGTGGCGCCCACCCTCTGGAACGATCTACCCCCAGAGATACGAGTAATTCCCGACCTCCGGACTTTTCGTTGGGCCCTAAAAACCCATCTTTTTTGACTAGCCGGGCTGGCTTGATTTTATGCTGTTTTTATATAATGATACTGATTTAAATTTTAAATTTAGAATTCGTAATACCTTTTAATTATATGAGCCAAATTACTTAATTTATTTTAAAACTATTTTAATTTTTATATATACATATTTTATTTCGGCCCTGAGTCCGAAAGGAGAAGGGCGGTATAAAAGTATGAATGAATGAATGAATGAATGAATGAATGAATAAATATGTTATGATTTTTTTAAAAAAAATCATCATGTCTTCTGACTGTTAGTTGGTGTTACTTGATGGATTCTGTCAGTCTTCTGCCTGTTTGTCCTACATAGTGGTTGTTGCAGTCCTTACATTGTATGTTGCAGATGACTTCTGTTATTTCTTCTGGGGTTGTTGGGTCTTTTGGTTTGCTAAGGATGTTTTGAAGGGCTTTAGTTGGCTTGTGTGCTATGCTGATTCCATATGGTTGTAGTAGTCTGTTGGTGATTTCTAAGTTATTCTTGATATATGGCAGTATAATTCTTTTTAGAGTTTATGTTGATTGTGCTGTATTGGGTTGAGTGGTGGGGGACTTTTTGATAAAGCTGCATGGATATCCATTTTGTTGGAATATGTTGCATAGATGCTCTATTTCCTTTTTGTACTGTTCCAGGTTGCTGCAGGTTGGGCTTGTCTAAATAAAGTCCTTACGCAGCTTCTTTTGTGGAAGGTTGATTGGAAAGTTGTGTCAATTGAATAGGGCAAAAATTAAACAGTCTTTGCTTTACATAGATGCTGTGTTAGAGGTCAGCTAAGTATGATATGGACTGATTTTGGTCTTTCTGAAAACTTCTTGGTTTGCTAAAATTGTAGCAGTTGGTTTGTTTGGTTGCTAAATTATGCTCAGAATCATGTTGGACTAAAGATACTTTTGTTTATGTCATCTTGGTTCTAAATGTGATTCCATAGATATCTTTCCAAATCAAAGTATAGAATTGAAAGTGATAAACCAAAAGCTCTTAAATGTCCTAGCAATGTCCTTTTTTTGTTCTTTAACTGGTGTTTAAAGAAAACTGAACAAAACAAGGACATTGCTGGGACAATAACACTAATAATTGCTAGTTATTATGTCAAGATGTCACATCTACAGTATCTCTACTTAGATCCATCAACTATATGCTATTCAAGATCAACCTTTTTGTCCTCTTTGCTGTCTTTAATTGCTTACTACTCTATTTATCAAAGTGGTAGCCAGACATTTAGCAAATAGCTAAACCATCTGGTTGATGTTTGATTGAAGTTGGCTGCATTGATACGCATTAATATCTTGTCCAATTTTGTTAGTCCTATGTTTATTAAAATAATTTCAGAGAACCAGCTTTCTTAAGTGAGTTGAATTTTCTCTTAAAATGGTGCATCTGTAAACAATAATTGGTTCTTCTACATTAGATTAGTTTCTAAGTATATTGAGAGCCTGGGAATTTTTATTTTCATTACCAGAAGTGAACGGAGTATCCAGTTGTTTTGTGCAAAAATCTGTTTCTGAAATTCTCATGTTTAAATTTAATCAGTATTATTTATTGCATTTATTATGACTGCCTACTCCAATACATTCTGGATGACTTACAAAACATAAACTTGTAAAAATGTTATGTGTTTTAAAAGCAGAAAATGTGGCAGCCTAGACTAAAAAAAATGATAGAAATAAAAACATAACGGGGTGTGTGTGTGTGTGTGTGTATGTATGTATGTATGTATGTATGTATGTATGTATATATGTATAAAGTGTTTTTCTACTGAAGCACCTGGTCTACCCCAATATGGGAGGGAGTATACCGCTTCCCTTTCGCCTTTCAGCACCAATCCAGGACTCAAGCAGTCACATTCATGATAAACCATTTTATACCAAATTTATATTTGCTGATAAAGAAATAAAGGGAGATTAGTATAGATCTATTTCAAGCTACTTAGCTCTCATCAGCTAGCCATACCCTTACTCAGAGTTTGAATCTGAGTAAGGGTATGGCTAGATGATGAGAGCTAAATAGCTTGAAATAGATCTATACTAGTCTCCCTTTATTTCTTTATCAGCGAAATATAAATTTGAGATACACACACACACATAAAAATATGTGTGTGTGTGTGTCTGTATGTACATGGTGGGTAGAAACAATTGGAGATAGGCAGTCTTGAAGATAACAAAGCCCTAATTCATGAAAAGCATGTTACTGTTGTTAAGAAGTTGGGTTAGTAAACCTTACTGATCTGCTGCAAGTGATATAACCAGTGTATTTTAATCTTAGGTCTGTACTTGCTTGCTTGCTTGATTTGCATGCCATCTATTTCTGAAGATCTTGGGTAGCTTATCAGTCAGTGTCAAAATTTGCATTAAAAAAGTGGCCCCGCAAAGTAATTAATACAAAAATTAATTATATTAAAACCCCTAGGGCAGACCCTTGTTGACCTCTAAATATTATTAACTGGGCCTGGTGACAGTTGGAATCCAACTCGACCTGAAGAGCCATAGATGTCCTATCCCTGCTATGGATGAGAGACAAATAATGGCTCTGGCAACAAAAAAACAAGTTTTTAGCTTGTTTTCAGTATAGTCTGTATTCTTTTTATAAAGCAGAAGGTAAATAATCTGGGTACATGGTGAGATCATTGTAGGATGCCGTCGTAAGGGCATTTATTCCAAAATGTGAGAAAATATACAGTTGGTATGTAGTAGACAAGACAGTATTCAGCCACAATTTATTTTTAGTGGCCAAAGTAGGAATAAGTCCACTAAAGCATATCATTGTCCATGACTCAACGCAAGGCAATAGCGATTTACAAAGTAGAGCCAAGCAATAAGATAAGAAAAAGAAAGAATTCAAGAATCCTGAACTTCTGTATGATACAGTATAGTAAAGAAAAAAGGATGATCAGGATATCAATCAAGTATCTTCATATAATGTTCAGAATAAAATATTAATCATGGAAGAGGAATGCCTCTGACCAAGTGGCAAGGACTCTGAGGGAAGACTAATCAAATAGTGCAGTATCCTTGAACTCAGAAATAAAAGAGTTCTCGCAAGATAAAAGTGGAACCAGATAAATTGTTACTTTCATATATCCCATCCCAAGAAAATTATTCCATATAACTCTGTAACACAGGGATCCCCAACTTCCTGTCTGTGAACTGGCACAGGTCTGTGGCATGCCAGAAACTGGGCCGCACAAACAAGTGAAGCCCCATCCTCAGGATGCAGGCAGCACACAAAACCATGCCCTCTTCAGTCCGCGGAAAAACCTCTCTCCATGGAACCGGTCTTTGGTACTCAAAAAGTTGAGGGCTGCTGCTGTGACATACCAGAGTCCGAGTGTAATAAATAATTACATTTCACTTCTCTTTTTCACCAAATCAGCTTCACTACTGAGTTAAAGATGGCGAACAAGAGTGATACACATTGTTATCATCTCAAAAGCTTTCATTTGTTACAAAATGTTAGTTATTGCAGAATCCAGTCTTGCATTGGAGAAAATGTTCAAATACCTTCTTATTTCCTATAATGAGCAACACCTACTAGTCAAGCAGATAACAATTATCCTGGCTTATGCCATTTCTCTTGCCATTGTTGTGACTACAACGTATTATGCCATTTCCCATCTGAAATGTTTCCATGAGGAAATAAAAATGTCAAGTGTAAGGTCAACCTAAGAGAATTTTTAAAAAAATGTACAGTTGTATCTGGAGAGGCTCTTATGCCCATTGATTCAGAATAGCTATTTTATAAGAAGTGCCAAATGAATGTTAAGAATGGTGTTTGTATTATTGTACAAGGCAGAAAACATAGCAAGAAGGTAGTAGCAACAATGTGTAAGTATCTTTCGCCAGGTAATTCTGTCAAAAAAAAGAAATATTACAAGGCTAAAACCAATCCTCATTCACTCCCTGGTTTTTCCTCAGGGTTTTCTATATCAGACTTATCTCTATTGTGTGAGGAACTGCAATTGCAAAAGGGCCAGCACTGATCTGGTTGCTGAGTACAGATTGAAGTTGAAAGTATCATCAGTGGGAAGGACCTAACCTTTCTAGCTTCAGCGTTATAGATATTTCCTGAAATATAAATGCTTTTCACAGGCCACTATCATATGGTATGCATCTACTGTTTTTTTATATTAAAAGCCCATGCAGTGGTTAAATATGATGCTAGCTTGGTGTGCAGAGTATAATAGACTGAAAGCAAAACTTTCTTTTTTCTATAAGTGACATCACAGCACCAGGCTGCCAGCATTTTGCAATGGTCTGGTGCTGAATCTTAACGAATTTGCTTTTAGAAATTATTGGATTTTCACTCAAGAGATAATTACATGGTTTTTTCCCTTTTATTTTCACCTATGGTATCGTTCAGTATAAAATTGTTGATTGGCAGCATAGAGCTAACATTAATCAAAATTAAAAATGCACACTGAATACATTAAGAGGGGCAAGAATCAACTGTGCTACACAAAGCTGAATGGCATAATTTATACACGTAAAGCAAGTCTAATGCAGTTTTGTGTATCAGTGCATATACCCTTCCTCCGTCACATTCATCTAGAAAATGTTTTTCAGTTTTCCAGTCTTGGCATTTCCTGGTAGTCTTCCAGCCAAAGTACTAACCAAGCTCAATCCTGCTTGATAGAAACATTCTGAGTAAATATACAGGTAGTTCTTGACTTACGACCACAATTGAGCCCCAAATTTGTAACTCATTGTTAAATCAGTTTTTCTTCATTTTACAACTTTTTTTTTTGCCACAGTTAAGTGAATCACTGCTGTTGTTAAGTGAATCATGTGGTTGTTAAGCGAATCTGGCTTCCCCCATTAACTTTGCTTGTTGGAAGCCAGCTGGGAAGGTTACAAATGGTGGTTTCATGTTATTAATATATGCCAGTTGCCAATGCCCAAATTTTGATCAAATGACCATGGAGAATACTGCAGCAGTCATAAGTGTGAAAACCACTTCCCTATTTTCAACGCTGTTATAATTTCAAGCAGTCACTAAATGAATGGTTGCAAGTTGAAGGCCGCCTGTACCCCTGACTAAAAAGTTTTGAGTCAATTTTTTGTTTCCCCAGCAGAAAATGGTACTGTTCTTCATAAAGCATTAAGATTTGAATGAAAAATGAATGAAATGTAAATACATCAAAAGTCCTGGCTACAAGAGCCAATAAAACATGCTATAGAAACTCAACACAGCGGTGATCTCAGATAAGTCTTGTCCTTCGTGTCAGGTCTTCAATCATGTGCTTTTTCCTACCAACTGGTAGGAATCTTCTGACAAATATTTTATATGTAATGGAGTCATTTTATAACTGAATATAATTCAGTTAATTTAAGTGGTATCAGTTGCTGATAGTTCTACTGTAAAGTTAGAGGACAGAAGAAAGGACATTATACATTTCATTATATGGACAAACCATAAAGATGGTGATCCTAGTGTATCTTCAGTGTATTATGAGGAGAATGTGGTCTATCTTCCAAGTAATGGCAGTTGGATAGTTAGTGAGAAAGTTTTTCAAATAAAATGTCAACCTAGTTTAGTGAATAGAATGAATGAGCAAAACCAGAAATGTCGTAAAGGAAGGGTACATAAAAATGCATAGCACTTACACTGCTATTTTTATGTACCCTTCCTTCCACGCTTACACTGTGGTGATGTAGTAGCTGATTCTTGCACTGAACAGGAAATTACACTAGACGGTCACCTTGTTGCCTTACACCACTTATATTCTTTGATTCTACCTTTATTTTTTAGGCTGTGGACATGGATGAAAAGGACTACAGTGAAGCAGATGGGTTATCTGAGAAGACTACCCCCAGCAAGGCCCAAAAATCTCCTCAGAAAATCACAAAAAAGTTCAAGAGTGCTGTCTGCAGAGTGACGCTTCTGGATGCCTCAGAGTATGAGTGTGAAGTGGAGGTGAGCATGGGGGCTGTATCACTTGACTTTTTTATTTCCACCCATATGTTTATTTGGTTTGCCCAGTAAACAGTATATAAAAATGGAATAGCTCTGCAGAAAGCATACCTGCTAAAATCAAGAAGATTTTTAAAAAAATAGTCCTAGGTCAATATATTAAAACAGATAATACTTTCCACTTTGCTAAAGACCCATCTGCATCTGCATACTTAACTCAGTGTATAGATGCACATAGAAAGCAGGTGTGAGTGACTCATACATGTTTAAGTGTAGGCAGTCTGCTATTTGTATAGTTTGAGAGAATGAAGTGTAGGCAATAAGTGTGTGTGCTTGTATAACTCTTGTTTTTAAAGAGATCCCTAAAGAAGAGGAACAGTACTTGCAGCATTCAGTCAATAAGATTGAGTATTAAGTGAAGAAGATGTTTTAATATTTATAAAAATTTACAAAGCTTGGTTGGCATGACTAACCCTTCCTTCATTATCTATAGATAAATCCAATTTTCTACAGAATAAAAGGTCGCCAAGTAGTGGTTCATATTTCCATGGATATTAGAACTGTTGTTTCCTATATGGTGAATGGGCAATATGCATTTCTTAGATGGTGAAGAAAAAAAGGGGCAAATATTTGAAAATTCTTGATACTTACCTTCCGCTGTAGAAAAGACTGTAAGATGCCATATATTGGAAAGTTTGTCTTTTCTAACTTCTTTTAAAAATGAATAGTTCACAATCTGTAATTCAGGGAAAGGATATGAGGGAGAACATACATATTTCCGGATTATCCAGAGGGTCCACAACAGTGGGAAGCAGTTTTATTCCTATTTTTAGGAGTTCCTTCCAATCCTCACTGCACTTTCCTGAATGGAATGGGATAACTCACCATAGCCAGCTCGCTGCAACCAACTCGTTTTGGCCAACTCACCGTGGGACAAATATAAAAGTTAAATTAATTACAATGGAACCGTGTCTAATAATAATAATAAAAGAAAGAAAGTCAATCCAGAAATACAAGTGTTACAATAATTTTGATGAAAATGTGACCAGCAATAAAAAAAGTAACTGAATGAAACGATTAATACAGCATTGAATTGTCCTGCGGCAAATTGTCCTGTGATGAGTTGGCCGTGGCAAGCAGTTGTTTGCCACAGCTAAGTTGGCCGTGGCAAGTTGGCTGTGTTGAGTTGGCCATGGCGAGTGGTACAAGACCCTTCCTAAAGGAATGATTACTTGTAGCTGTTAATGGCATTAAAACTTATTTGAAGTCACAGAGAAATTTTCCTATTAAGGAAGTTAGTCCTATATTGAGTTGTAGCTATTATGCTCAAAATGTTAAATGATAACGTTTATTTGTTTACTTCAGATTTAGCTCTGAAATGCGCACACACACATTTTTTTACAAGAACATTTTTCTTTAGGTTTTTTCTTCTGTGTTTTGTTTTTATTTCTCATCATTGGCAAGTCTATAAAAAAAGTGAGAAAATTCAGACAGGTCAAGAGAGATGTGATGGTATCTTTAGAGCCAGAGAGAGGTTAGATTTTAATCTGCTGGACATTTTTCCGTTATCAGTTAAAAGAGCAATCTCCTCTCCTACCAGTTGCTGATATTTCTGGAACCTCACATTATTCTTTTTCAATAAATCTTGATAAAGAAATTCAGGAAAAGTCTTGCTTTCTCTAGATATAAATTAAGATTATCTGATTCTCTCAGTAATTCTTGAAGAGTAGTGTAAAATAAATATGTATAAGAATTGCACAGCTCACACCTGAAGGTTGTCAGCAGCTGGAGACTTTTCTTGTTGCAATTTTTCAGATAAACTTGGATAGATGATTAGGAAGGAAGAAGGGAATTTTCAGGTTGTGAAAGAAGATGGGTAGATGCTTGAAATCACAGAACTATGTCACTGAGTTTATTCTTTTGCAGATTGTGGCATTAACTATGTATAAACATTGATATTGCCACTTTTTTGTTGCTGAAAAATCCAGAAATGGCTTTCTTCAATTAAGTAGTTTCTAGTGTGCATCAAGTCTAAATAGCAATAGCACTTAGATTTATATACTGCTTTACAGTGCTTTATAGCCCTAAGCGGTTTACAGAGTCAACATATTGCCTTCAACAATTTGGGTCCTCATTTTACCCACCTTGGAAGGATGGAAGACTGAGTCAAATTATAGGCAGCCGGTAGGCAGCAGAAGTAGTCTGCAGTACTGCACTCTAACCACTGCGGCACCACAGCTCATACAGAATATACTGCCAGAATTTCCCTTCCTTTCAGTGAAATTATTAGATCTTGATAAATGTATGATTAATGACCTTGTTCAGAAATGTAGCTATTGAGGTACCCTGGAAGGATACCTTTCAGAGACACATGTAGAATACCATAACACACTAAGACAGGGCTGTCAAACTCGCAGCCCAGGAGCTGGATGCATCACACGCTGGCCATACCCACATCTGGTTTAGCGAAGGGAAAAAAAGTCACAATACATCACATGACGCTGCCGTAACGATGCAAGTTTGACACCCCTGCACTAAGACATACAGTAGGAAGGAGTAGAGTGAAGGGAAGGTAGATTTGGGACAACAAACCAGAAAAAAGGGTTAGGATAGCTTACTTTGTAAGTTGTGCAAAACCATTGGAAGGCATGAGCTCAAGCTACCCTATTCTATAGGGTAAGTAAGGAATCTGTCTGATTTCATTCCTCATGCTACTACCAAAGCTGCTATCTTCTCTGTGTTCCTAAAACCAGGATAATTAATTTTGACATTTGTGCACATTCTTCCATATAACACAGTGCTAACCAGGCATTCTTTTAGGAGTCTTTTTTGGTGCAAATAGCACCTTTTTTCTTGCTTAATTCAGTGCAGGACATATGGAAGTGAAACAGAAATATTGATGTTCCCCATTGAAAGAATGAATACATAAATGATAGAAAAAAACCAAACTTGGTTTGTGGGCATGAGCACCACAATATATATTATACCTGTAGCTGTAAGTTAGCCTGTTTTTCTATACTTGTGGAAACCAGTGTCTACGTGGGGGTGGAAGAAACTGCTTAATCTCATAATGGCAATTGCCATGTGAAACTGTTCCCTGTTGCAATTGACTGTGTGGAAGGTCCATAAACAGAAACCTTCAAGCATTTGACTGAGCTTTTTCAGTTGATAGGTTTGTAGGAATGAGAAATAGTTTTTATTTCTAGTTCTACTGATGTTAGTTTTAATGAATTCTCATATAATGTATGGAATCACTGTCTTGCTTCAAAGGACAGCCTGCTTCTTTTTACAAAAGCAGAAGATATAAAATCTCCATTACAATCTGCCTATTAAAGAGTTGGGTTGCCTAAACACGGTAAATTTGAGTTTTACAGGCACTTTTTTGAGTTTAAGATCTTGCCAATATTTGACTTCTGGGAAAACAATTACAGACCGAAGAAGCTTCGCTTTTTGTAGAGTCAATGACTGTGGCAGAATGAGGAGCCAGCAAATGGATCAGAGCCTCAAAAGTCCTTCCCGGATAAAGGGGATCAGCCACAAGGGCTCCATAAAGATGCTCCCCATGAGGGAATTGTAAAACGATAGTTTCTCACAGGAGTGAAATTCAAAATTTTTCCCTACCGGTTCTGTGGCCATGGCTTGGTGGGCATGGGAGGGGAAGGATATTGCAAAATCTCCATTCCCACCCCACTCTGGGGCCAGCCAGAAGTCGTATTTGCCAGTTTTGTTTTTTTTTTAATTTGATTTATATGCCGCCCTTCTCCGGAGACTCAGGGCGGCTTACAATGCGCTAAGCAATAGCCTTCATACTTTTGTATATTTATACAAAGTCAACTTATTGCCCCCACAAATTGGGTCCTCAATTTACCTACCTTAGAAAGGATGGAAGGCTGAGTCAACCTTGAGCCTTGGTGAGATTCGAACCTGCAATAATTGCAGGCAGCTGATGTTAATAACAGGGCTTTAGACCACTGTACTATCCAAGGCTCTTCTACGAACTACTCAAAATTTCCTCTACTGGTTCTCCAGAACCTGTTAGAACCTGCTGGATTTCACCCCTGGTATCATGACAAACCCCAAAATTGAACCATTTTGTTGTTATCTATGTATTCAACTTAACTCGCATAACTCTATGTTATTTCACCCCTGGTTTCTGGTGGACTTTATAGCCCTGGAAGCTAGGAAAAGTCAGATTTGGCCAAGCTGTGGTTTGCAGATGGATACTGGGTTTGCCTACTTCCCTTCTTAATAACTTCTAGAAATGGCCTGTTAACTGCCTTTTAGAAATTAAGACCCTCCAGAACAAAAAGTTTCATCAAACTGGGTGATTCTCTTTCAATTCATAGTTTTAAAAGTTTCATACAAGTTTAACAATTTATCAACTTTTTACTCAGAAATAAACAGCAGAAGGGTGATTAGAATCTTAATTTTGGAAAGTTTTAAATGGAACAAGGGGCCAGATATTGGAATAAGATTTTGCAACTAATTATAAGAATTCTTTTAGTGGACTGTTTAAAAACCTATTAAAAATATATGCCGTTTTGAATCTTAAGTGTAAGAAATTCCCTGGTTGAAAAATGTGGATTAGAGAAAAGTATGATAAGAGGAACTTTGAAGGCTGGACACTAGAGGCAGCAAGAAAGAGCTAAAAATTATAATTAGGAGAAGAGAGCTACCAATATAGAGCGAAGAAAAGTATTTTAACTTTAGAAGAATTCAAGGGTATTTGGCAACAGTGAACTCAGAAAATTCTCTTGCCTGCTACTATAAAGTGGATTTAAAAGAGGAGATAGAAGATACAACTGAGAATCAGGCTGTTCTAGACATGGTTTTAAAAATGACAAAATACAAGAATGATATGTAAAAAAATGTTACATAGGACATAGAAATGAAGCCAACTGATTTCTTAATAACTCAAAGGGACATACAAATAATAAATAAAAAAAGCAACTTGGATGACTTTCATTTCTTGGACAAAGAAAAAAAGATGTGCTATATTTAAGAAAGAATTCATGAAAAAAGACAGTGAGAATGAAAAGGAATTGGCTTTTGGGACAATATTTTAAGGGAATGAACATCAAGATTTTTTAAAAGCAAAAAGAAGGAATATAAAGTTAGTGTAAGCTGCCCAGAATTTTCTTGCGATGAGATAGGTGGCAAAGAAAGAAAAAGAAAGGAAAGAAAGAAGGAAAGAGAAAAAGAAAAAGAAAGAAAGAAAGAAAGAGGAAGGAAGGAAGGAAGGAAGGAAGGAAGGAAGGAAGGAAGGAAGGAAGGAAGGAAGGAAGGAAGTTCTTTTCCTGATCAAAAAGACAAAGCTTTAAATATTTATTTGTAGATAAGATGAGATTTTCTGTTAAAATATATGTATTATTATTTCTAGTATATGTTAAAACTTGGAAAAGAGTTTCTAAGATGAGACAAAGAGAAAATGAAAAGAAATTAATTTATGAGTCACTATTTTGAAGGGATTAAAGATTAAGATTTTTAATAAATTCCTTGCTTGTGATAGCTCAGGATTTTTCTTGAATAATGAGGCTTTAAAGATTTGTTTATAAGATAAGGGAAGAAAAACCTTTTTGTTCTATTTTTAGAGAAAGTAATAAGTTACTGTGTTAAAAGTAAAGAATTGCGAATCTGATTTATTTGATTAAGATAAAAATGTATTGTTATTTTTGGTAGCTCTTAACAGACTTTTGCTGATTAAGATTGAATTATGAGGCTTTATAATGTTTTTATTGATAAGAGATGGAATATGGAAAGAAGAGATTTCCCTTTAGTTAGGAGTTGTTTGTACTTGTGTTGATGAAGGGAGAAATCATTTTTTATATATCCCCCTTCTCTTCCTTTTTTCGCTCCCCTTTTTTCCTCAGCACTTTTCAATTTTTTTTATTTTTTACTTTTTCTTAGTTTGCATTATTTTTTATCTTTAAATGTTTAAACTTTAATAAAAAAAAAATATATATATATAAAAAGAGATTAGAATAGAATAGAATGAGCTGGAAGGGACCTTGGAGGTCTTTTATTCCCCACTCCCTGCTCAAGCAGGAGAACCTATATCCGTGATGGCAAACCTATGGAATGCATGCCACGGGTGGCACGTGGAGCCATGTCGCCTGGCACGCCAGCTCTGCTCCTAGAGAGGCTCTGGAGGCTGGGAACAGCAAAGAACATCACTTCCTGTCCAGCCAAAAGTTGGAAAACAGGCCATTTCGGGCCTCTGGAGGGCCAGAGGGCCAGATGCATAGAGAGGCTCTGGAGCCAGGTGAGAAAGAAAAACGGGCCTACTGGGCCATCGCGTGCCAGGAGTGGGGGGGGAGGGGGTCACAAATGCATGTGTGGGGCGGGGTGCATAGAATTATGGGTGTGGGCATGCATATGTGTGAACCTCCCCCGCCCACCTTCCTGGCACGTGATGGCAAAAAGGTTAGCCATCACTGACCTATACCATTTTGGACAGTAAGTGACTGTCCAGTCTCTTCTTAAAAACATCCAGGGGTGGAGCACCCATGATTTTTGAAGGCAAGCTGTTCCACTGGTTAATTGTCCTCACTATTAGGAAGTTTCTCCTTAATTCCAAGTTGCTTTGTTCTTTGATTAGTTTCTAACCATCGTTTCTTGTCCTGCCCTCTGGTGCATTGGAAAATAAATTGGCCCCTCAAATACTGGAATACTGTTATCATGTCATGTTAATACTCCTGGGATCAGGTTGCTCATTATATTGGTTCAATCCTCAAGCTGGCTGATCCCTGTATAAGTTCGGATGACTCTGTCTTATCAACCATCCAGAATCTTCCCCAATGACATGGTATCGCCTATCTTGTACTAAATAAGGACATACAACACAACCTTTTGACAAGTAAAGATATAGGGATATCCTTGTCTAAATAGGGCTTTCAGGGTTCAGTGTTATAAACACCTCCCTATCTTTGTGTGCCATATTGTGTTGATTTTTTTTTTGTACGTTATTGGTGTCTGTTGAATATGGATTGGAAGTTGCTTTTGTACAATTTGTACAAATAACTAAATAAAAAACAAAACATTGAAGGACTGGGAGAAAGTTAAAAGGATCAGAGCCTCCCTGTGCCTTTGATCTCTATGCTTCTGCAGTCAGGCTCTTTAGCTGACATCTTGAACACTGAGATTTTGAGAGAGGCTTGACTTACTGCAGAGGAACTGATTGTTGTAGAGATGAAAGTTCCCTTTAAGCAAAAGAAGTGGGTGGAGTGATGGCCTGGAATAGATTGTTAAAAGACCTTCAAAGCCAGAGATGTGAGCCTGAAAGAATGCATAAAATTAATTACCATTTTCTGAAAACTGGTTGTTATTTACCCATTGATGAACACATGCTGAGAGCTCTGGTTAGCTTTGCTATTCTTACTTTACCAAGATTTACGAAATAAGGTTTTTTTAAATTAACTTTTTAAATAACAGATTTACCAAATAAGGATGCCTACCAAGATGGATTATTATCTCTGTTAGATGAATTCATTTTATGCTGGTCATCCTCTTCTCTTTCCTTCTATTCCCCCCCACCCCCACCCCCAGCATTATAGATTTCTCAAGAGTACTAAGTCTCTTCCTAATGTCTCCAAAATGTCATGATTTGAATTAGGTCATTTATGCCTTAAGTGAGAAAACTGGATTGATTTGGTCTATGATCCATATATTTGTTTTATTGGCTACCTATGATGCTGGGAGTTTTCTCCAGCATCAAACTTCAACACTGACCTTATTCAAAAGTGTCAATAGTCTATCTATCATAATCTAACTTTCAATTCCATACAGTGTCACAGTGTCATAGATTGCTGGCACAATCCTGATCTTTGTAGATATAGACATTTATGGCTTCTAACTATATTTTCCAAGATTTTCATTGCTACCTTTGAGGGCCTTTGATTCCTTTAATTTACTTCAGTGCCTTCATTGTCAGTTCTACAGCTGTTTTGTTATACCTTTTGCTATTAATTTAGTCTAAATATAGCTCCATTTTTCCCTGCAACTTCAGACTTTTTTTCCCCCGCAGGGCCACATCAGAAACTAATATCGCCGTATTTAGCCACATCATAAACATCATTAGGAATTCAAATGAAGCTTTATTCTTACTCTATAACATGTTGAATGCCCTCTATCCATGCAATTTTATTGGTAAAACACAGGAATAATTTACCATTGCATTGCAGTATGAAATGATCCTTCTGCTGTTGTCACTAAAGTGATCTTCCTCCTCCTTCAGCAACTTCTTATATCTTTGCTGCCCAATATCATTGCCTGCTTGCTTTAGAAGGACAACTAGGATGACCTTTATGCCTTGGATTATCCTGCTGGAAGTTCATACTTTTGGCATAAACTCTTGGTGTTCTTCTCTCATTCCTCTCGGGAACAATAGACACCAATGATGAAGCAGCATAACAAACTTCATTGGCAGAGACAGCTTGGAAAACATAATTATTTGTTACCGGTTTATGACTATCTTGTTCACAGACATTTGATCTCCTAAACCTGCTTTTAATTTTAAAAAAGAAAACAAAGATTCATATTAAATGCCTAAATAGATTCAGTGCCTTTTGTTGCCACAGGTTAATAAGAAGTTTCTTCATATAACGGAAGTGTTTTTGTGAAGTGTTAATTGCTTTTAGTGCTTGATAATGTAGCCATTAGTTTTCATTCTCAGAGCCTACATGCTGACATGTCATGACATAGAATCATATTAGTAGATCAAACTTTGGGTCATGTTGTTACTATTCTCAGAGTATGTCAATTTGACTTCCAAGTGGGACAGTTACAGAAAAGCAGTCTTGGAATTACAGATCTATATTTTTTTATCAATGTCAGATAAAGAATATTTATCTCTGTAACACGGTAAAGATTCACTTGAGTTGAGCTTTATTCCTACAGTTTTCTTGACAGTGTTATTGAAATAGCTTTTCATTACTGCTTTCTTATTCTTAATTTAACCTATATCTTTGGAATTTTCTAGTTAATTCATGTAGACGTTCTACCTGAGACAAGGCAAGGTTGGCTAGCTGCTGTCAGTTGAGCTTGCTTGGCCTTGGTCTTGGAAGCTAAATAGGATCAGGCCTGCTTGGCACTTGAATGGAAGACCACTAGGGTATTTATGCTTTTTTAAAAAAAATCATTTAAAAGTTAAAAGTGCTCAAGTTTGTACATGTGTATGTAACACTTTAACAAAGTGTTTTGTAAGCCTAGCCGCTCCTAGAGATCTTATATTAACTAAAAATTTGGAAGGAAATAGTGGGCCTTATAAAACTTTCTCTGGTTCTGTGCAGCTCTGTAAAGTCTAACAAAGGCATAGAAAATATTACTGTTCTTCACTGTGTGATCAGTCAAAGGGGGGCTGTTTTGCATCTGTTGCTATATAAGCTTTGGAAAGAAGTTAATGCAATTCACATAGCTCTTAATTTTCAACGCCTTGTTTGTGTCCATACAGAAACACGGTCGGGGTCAAGTACTCTTTGACCTGGTCTGTGAGCACCTTAACCTGTTGGAGAAGGATTATTTTGGACTCACGTTCTGTGATTCAGATAGTCAGAAGGTATGTTGGGCTGGTTCAAATAAAGTTTGTGATTTGTCTGTTTCAGAAGTTGTGGCTATGTAGGATTTCCTCTTAATGTGCTCTCATACTTTTTCAGAATTGGCTGGATCCCTCTAAAGAAATAAAGAAACAGATTCGCAGTGAGTAGTTCAAAGCATGGATATTTATGACTTCTCAATCTGGAAGCCATCATTCAAAAATATATAGTCAAGAACTTAATATAATAAACATTGTTTTGTAAGCATAGCTACTCCTAGAGATCTTATATTAACTAAAAGTTTGGAAGGAAATAGTGGTCCTTATAAGACTTTCTCTGGTTCTGTGCAACTCTGTAAAGTCTTAACAAAGGCATAGAAAGTATTATTGTTCTTCACTGCATGATCAGTCAAAGGGGGGCTGTTTTGCATCTGTTGCTATATAAGCAGTTAATGCAAGAAGTTAATGCAATTCACATAGCTCTTAATTTTTGCCGCCTTGTTTGTGTCCATACAAACAAGGGATTTGTTCTAAAGAAATAAACAGATTCGCAGCGAGTAGTTCAAAACATGGATATTTACGATTTCTCAATCTGGAAGTCATCATTCAAAAGTATATAGCCAAGAGCTTAATGTAAAGCACATTGCATAATAAGATCACTATGTAAATTAGTAACATTCATTTGAAATGCTCTAGACCAGGGGTGTCAAACTCACGGCGTCACATTGTTGTCCCATGACGTATCACAACTTTTTTACCCTTTGCTAAACTGGGGGTTGGCGTGGCCAATGCATGATGCATCTGGCCTGCGGGCTGTGCATTTGACACCACTACTCTAGACTGCACAAAACTACAATGATTTTACTGGCTGTTGAAATACATTACTATAAACTATTCAAATGAATGAGATGTTTCTGGGCCTCTGTATGTATTTCACATGAATTTCCACCACCAATTTTCTAGCAGGTAGATTTGGAATAACTGACAAAACTAAATTTACTCTGCCTGAGGAGAGAAGCTTTGAGTCTCTGGCTCTCATTTTCCAGCCCTGCTGTCTTCACATTTAGAAGTCAATTCTTCAAAGATGATTGAGAGCAATCTCATTTTTTAAAAAGCACAGAATTCTTATCACCCCCACCCCACTTTTTCAATTAATCAGAAATGAAGGATGTATCCATCCCAGATGGGTACTACTCTGTATCTTAGCAATTCCATTTGTAATGGTTAGAGATGGAAAAGATCCCAAAGTTCTCCTGTCTAATCGATTGGCAGGGTTTCTTTTCTACCAACTCCATAAAATAATCTCCATGAGACCCAACTGTGTCACACAAACTTTATGAAGCACAGTTTTGCTTCGCAAAGGTAAAGCGAATAATGTCTTTGATATGTGTGAGCAAGAGGATCTCAGGTTTGTATCTTAGATTTTAAGAGGTGGCGGAATACCTCTTAGTGACTTTTTCTTCTGAAATAGCTGGCTACGGGATAGGTTCGGGATGCAGTGTCTTGAAGAGATGTTGCTGGAGGTCTTTCCCCAACAGCAGGCTCTCTTGAGGATTTGAGCTTGTTTCCATGACAACACCAAAGTCACTGTCTCTCTCCACAGCAAAGACTCTTTTGCTTATTGAAAACCTTAAAAGGCAAGCATACCTGCTGTTCGCCTCAGCCATTAAGATCCAGGGAAGCAAGGATCTCCAGTAATTCTGAGGAGTGTGTCTTTTTAAAGTCCTTTATAGTTTCCCTAGAGATTTAGAATAAAGGGGAATGTGAGGCAACTCAAAAAAAGAAATAAAAACCATGTGTGAGAGAGTCAATCAAAGATGCATCACCTAAACGTACACCCTAATATTTTTCCCTTTCTCTCTCTCTCTCACTTATTTAGGTGGCCCCTGGAATTTTGCCTTCACAGTCAAATTTTATCCACCAGATCCAGCCCAACTAACAGAGGACATCACAAGGTAAGTAAAAATGTATCTGTCTTGGCCAATTCTTACACAACTCTCTTAAAACTATGATGAAGTCATAGTTTATTTTATCTGTGTGGAATAAATCTCAAAGGCTGGAAATACACAATATGCCATGCCAATTTGTGTTCAGAAAAAAATCCCTGTCTCTCATTATTCACTCCCTGAGAACTATTCCAAGAATTACTTCAAGAGCAATAAAATAGCATGCTGATTTCCCAGGCTGTTGTTCCTACTGCTAATATTGGTTATTGGAAAGAAGGAACATTCTTCCAGAAGCAAAACCTGGTCTTAATAATATTACTCCAGTTTTGTTCGGAGCACTGAAGCAATTCCGGGTTGAAAGGATTAGCTGGTGACATCATTGTTGCCTGGGGGATGCCCCGTTGGGGGCTCCTTTCATGTCCCTGTTCAATGGTACCCATCTATGTGGTCTCCCGCTTTCAAAGTTCTGGGTCAGAAGGAGATGGAGTGAGTGACGGGAATTTACCCTGTCATGCGGCAGCAACCAGGTCTCGAACACGAGCCTGCCGATCATCAGCCTAGCATTCTAACCACAGGAACCATGCTCCTTTTCCTAATAATAATTTGCATTCTTGGCATTGAAGGAGGGAAAGTTTGGATTAGAGACCTTGGTGCTGTTTCCTATTTGACTGCCAAATGGAGGTAACTTGTTTTGCAAAAAGCCTTCATTGTAGCATTAATCCCCTGTATTTTCCTTGTTGAAGGTTAATAGTCCATCACCTAAATATTGTGGCCTTACTTAAATGATACAGTTTTTTAGTCACACGAGATTAATTAAAACTGGATGTTCATTAAGTTTCTGGTGAGTTTTATTGGCTATCCCTCACTTCAAGCAGATCCCCAAATTTAAGTTATTAAAATTCAGAATTCCGATTGCTGAGTTTATCAGATTCCCCAGAAGACAATTGTGTAAAATGGACATGCTGTAATTAATGGTGGATTACTAGTTAAACAGGCTTCTCTGGAAACATGATCGTCCCTTAGCTGTTTGCTTTTCTCATGGACATTTCAACTTTCTGACCTCTTCCTCTCCTTAGGTATTACTTGTGCCTGCAACTTCGAGCAGATATTATCAGCGGACGCCTACCATGTTCTTTTGTAACACATGCACTGTTAGGCTCCTATGCTGTACAAGCTGAATTGGGGGATTATGATACTGAAGAACATGTTGGGAATTATGTTGGTGAACTACGTTTTGCTCCAAATCAGACCAGAGAATTGGAAGAGCGTATCATGGAGCTACATAAGACTTACCGGTGAATAGGTTTTTGCCTACTACTGCTAATATCAAGAACAAACAAGCTTTGGAAAGATTTGCATAACTTATATTTTCCTATATTCGTCATAAAAAAGCCTTTTAAACAAATGTCAGCCTTTTGCTCATCAAACAGTGTGTAATTTTGTTCCTTTTTATTACTTCTGTTTCTGTCTTATTTTTCTTATAAAGGGGCATGACACCTGGCGAGGCAGAGATTCACTTCCTGGAGAATGCCAAGAAACTTTCAATGTATGGAGTTGACTTGCATCATGCTAAGGTATTCTTAGTGAAAAGGTAGAGTTTTGTTGTGACCCAGGCCCAAATAGGTAGTATTAGACGTAAACCGTTCCAAAACAAACAGACTTTATTAGAACAGCTTCGAATTAACTCATTTTCAGCATAGTCCAAACTACATTAAAACAAGTTCTTCTTTAACACAAATTCTTCAGTCTAATCACCAACCTTGGTATAATTAGGCAAACTGCCAAAGGCTTCTCTTGGCAAAAGTTCAGAAGCAGAAGACGTCAACCAGCGATAAATGCAGCAAGACAAGAACAAGTCTATCAACGTTGTTTTCCGACAAAGAGCCCAAGAGCTGTTGCTGGTCTTTTAAGCCTTATGGGAGGGGCCAATCATCTCTTGGCCCTACTCCCGCGTCATCCTCTTTGCTGTTGCTGCTCTTGCCTTCTGGCAGCTCTTCTCATACGTGCACTAGGAACAGGCTCTTCCTGTTCCTCTGCCTCTCTACTGTCAGCCTCTGGACACTCTGGAGTCTGCATCTCATTCCCCGATGGCCCTGGCCCCGGCCCCATCTCTGCCTCCAATGCAAAACCCTCATCCGGGCCTTCCCCAGCCTCCAGGACTGGCCCGTATTCTTCCTCAGCCTCATCGCTGTCCAACTCCACTGCCAGCTCCTCAGGCTGCTGGGGGATCACAACAAGTTTTGAGGCACATAAGTGAGAGAAATCCTGGATTATTCTGAAGCAATATTTACTCCTTTTAAAAACTTGCTTAAACTATGTAGCATCCACTTATACCTATGTGTTCTTTCATTTGAGATACTGTGCTTAAACATAAAATATGACTTTGTCTTCTGACAAATTCTGTAGAAGACATTGGTTCATTTATAATTAAATTGTATGGTTGCTATCATAGGGATAGTTATTTTGATATCTAGGGACAAACATTTAGAAATTGAATTTTAAATTCAATTGAGTTTTTTAAAGGTCGTGGTATTTTGCAACCCTGCTGTGGAATATTTTCAGTAAGAATGGACTGAAAAGTGGGGAAAAATTTTTATGCAAGATTTAAAGAGAAACCTAGAAACATATACTTTATTTGAAAAATCCCCATTATGGAATCTATTCATTTATTTTTTGCATATTTTATATTTCCGGTCCTCTCTGTTCCTTAGATTTTTCTCCTTTCCTTTCTTTATTAGTTATTGCATTATTCCCTTACTTTTTGCTCTGCAACAAAGAAGCTAAATTTGAAGCCATTTCCCATTAGTGACTGACAGCACATATAATTATTGAAATAATATAAAGCCTGTCCTCCACACTGTTATTTTAGCATAATGATTGTTGGATGATTTTTATTCCCTAATGGAGTTAAACTACATAAGTAGCAGAAGAGTTAAAAGTTGTTGCATTTTTAAAAATGTTGCACAATGTTGCACATTTTGATAAACTAAAAAGTTCATCAAAATGTTATCTAACAAACACTCTCTCGTATTAAAAGAAATGGAGAAGCTACTAAAAGAGAAAGTGTTCCATCCATGATCCACAATTGTGAATGTGTGTCTGTTAACATTCTGAAACAGTTTTAGTAGCCCTTGCCCAGAATTCATTGAATGCTATCTGTAGAATTAGGACACAAGCCAAAATACCTCCGGTACTATAGGTCAGGAACAGCAACAGTTGATGGACTTGTGCCATGAGTTCTTGCTTTTCCTAGCACAAGAAAATTGTTTCTAATATTAATAAAAGACCAGTTCTAGAACCCATATATCATTTCCTTGTTCCTTCGTGGATGGTTATAAACTTTGAGATTTATACACACTTGGAAAAAAGACCCGTGGTGGGAAAGCTATTTTAGTAGAGCATTGTAGTTAGTGGAACCATGCAGCTATGCTTGGAAATGAATAGAAGCAGCCACATAAAGTTGCAAGCATTTGAAATTATAAAAAATGTATGTCAATCAGTTTAATGTCCTATTCCAAGGAAAGATATTTCCTACCTAAGGTATTCCTGATATTTTTTCCAGGAGGTTTTGGTATAATCCATAGCTCTTTTTAAGGATCAGCTAGTATTTTCTTCTTCTAGTTTTTAATAAAAGATAATCCTATCAGGTGTGTGTGTGTGGGGGGGGGCAGTGGCTTGCTTGGTATTTAAGTGGGAAATGTGTTGATTTGTCCTTACCCCTTTCTTGTCTGCTTAAAAATGTTTTGTACTGGCAGATTTCTATGTATTAATGTTTTCCTCTTTTGCCCAGGATTCAGAAGGCATTGACATCATGCTGGGTGTTTGTGCCAATGGCCTTCTCATATATAGGGACAGGCTGAGAATAAACCGTTTTGCCTGGCCCAAGATCCTCAAGATTTCATACAAAAGAAGTAACTTCTACATCAAAATTCGACCCGGTGAGGTAAGCATTTCCACAAAGAAAAAGAAAGATTAAAAAAGAAAGAGAATAAAGGAAAGAGAGGACATATTTAATATTTTCTACTAAATAAGAAACAAATCCTGTTGATCATCTGAATGGTTTTTTTAATCAGCTGTGTCAGCAGATTTTAAATTGATTTAATAGGAAGTCAGAGCCATTGCTTATGCCTCTGGTTTTTTTAAGCATAGTGTAGAATGAAAAATTAATCTACCTGTTGCTTTTCTGCATATGGAAGGAACTCGGGATAAAAGTTTTTCTCTCTCTTAATTTATTCCAAACATGGGAGAAAAAAAATGCTATAAAAGTTGCTCTGAATCCTTTTTCTTCCCGTAATATCTACTTTCCTGGTAGAGACTGAGGAGCTCTTTTTTCCCTTCCTTTTGAATTATGAAGGTTATCATTATGAAGAAAAGGTTCTTGTGTCAGTTGTGTTTGGCATAATGGAACAATGCCCGCCACTCCAGTTTTTGTGATTTACTTTATATTGAGTAATTAACCTCAAAAAAGTAGTAACAAGTGATCCTATGTAGACTAAAACGATATGAGGCTTTCTGTTCTTCAGGGAGCTCATCTACACCCTATTCTTGCCCTGGTGCTGAGATGCTCACTTTTTTAGAGAGTAAATCCTTCCAAGGAAGCCTCTATTTCAGTAACAGCCTGCTACTAATGCAGGCTAAAGCCTGATTATATGGAGATGAGAATTTCCACTAGAAAACACAATAAAACCTTCCCGTTCCTTCTCCAGCAAACTTTCTGATTCATCTGGAAGCAGCACCTATCTCCAGGCTCTGATTGGCCTGCAGTAGAACTATTCTTCTCATTCAGTTGCTGGGCTTCCTCTGTGCCTCCACAACTATTTCCATGGTGGCTGCCAGAAAGATTGAATGCCTAGCAAATAATGGCTTTTGGAGTGGTGGGAATAGCCAGTGGATCTTCCTTGAGATTGATATTCCCATTGGAGAAACACTTGTCAGTAGTTTGCAAGAAATTAGGTCAGTTATATCATTATTTATGAAGCTTGTCGTGCTCAAAACTCCATTCCCTAGGAAGCAAAAGAACCTAAAGAATTGTAGGGAGGAGCAAGAATCCTAAAGAGAAAGACAAACTGATCAGCCTGCTGTCCTTTGGGGACTTCAAAGAAGCCACCTTTCATTCGTGAAGCCATCTTTTTACAGTGTTGGGCCATTATATTTGTGACAGGCTTGTTTCTCCAACTCAGAGGAAGATGAAGGACCTGAGAAGAGTTGTGAAGTCCTAGAGAGCCCAGTCTTCATTTTATTTGTCTACCACTGAGAGAACTAGACTACTTTATTGATCATTTTACTTTTTATCTGCATCCTGTTTACTTGCTGCTGTCAGTCTCCTTGATTCCACTGTTTGCTGGGTTCTGCAGCCTCTACCCCAGAGGTCTTCAAACAGCTTTAAGACTTGTGGACTTCAACTCCCAGAATTCTCCAGTCAGCATAGCATAGGGAGTTGAAGTCCACAAGTCTTAAAGCTGCCAAGTTTGAAGACCTCTGTTCTACCCCAATCAATTGCTTCAGCAAATTTGCCCAGTTCTCTGAAGAGGTGTAGTGAACGTACTGCATTTAGGACAGTGATTTAGGTAATGACGTGCTTTCCTCCCATCTTGGAGACAAGAAGAAAGCACATGGACACAGGGATGCATGTGGAGAAGCACTGAGAGCCTCATGGTATTCCTTGTGACACAGTTTGTGGTTGACTGACAAGTCTCGTGTTTTGTTTTGTTTCTCCTTTTCTTCCCTGTGTTTTCAGTATGAGCAGTTTGAGAGTACCATTGGTTTCAAGCTGCCCAACCATCGCTCAGCTAAGAGACTCTGGAAGGTTTGCATTGAACATCATACTTTTTTCAGGTGAGAAAAAGGAAAATTAAGAAAGAGTTGAGAGTCTGTAGTGAAATGTTACAAATAAGATTGAGAAATGTGAGTGCGGAACTTCAGATCCTTTCTAGGACATCCCTGTATTAGATCCCCATGGAAGCTCCTTTGAGTTCCTTTAAACAGATAAACATTTCCACCAAGAAAATTTTCAACCAGGCACATTGCAACATATTCAGTATTTTTTTTTCATTTTATGAGTGTTGTAATTGGGCAGCAACCATGTAGAGATATTATGGGAGCTGCAAACAAATGACTGCATAAGTGGACTAGATTTGAATTTGATAATATTCTCCTAGCCAAGAATTAAACTGAGTTATTTCAAGAGCAGTGTGGCAAAGTATTAAGAGTCATCCAACTCATTTATATGCAGACGTGCGGCCCTGTCTGTCCTATCATTACATCTTTTACTTTTCAGCTCTGTTATTCTGTTTCAGCAGGTGGCAATACCTGGTTGGCATTAACTTGGTTCAGGAATGAAGCAGGATCAGATCAGACTAGATGAAAGATCTTCAGTGAATAGCAGGGTTGTTGGCTAGATTGGGAAGTTGAAAAAACATCCTAGAAGAAGTTAATGATAAACCATTTCTATGTTTTTGCTAAATAATAATAAAAAAAAACCCTGCATGGATATATCTATGAAGGAGACTCTCTACTTTTTAAATTGCATCTATGAGGGTCACCAGGAGTCTTTGATGGCACATAATCTTTATTGCATGATGTGTCATGATCCTGCTTGGCATATAGAGTAGTTTTAAGATTTTGAATTTTAAAACTTCCTCCAGGGCTTTATACAAACTCCATATTTGTGTTGATAAAATAATGATGTTTGGAAGCAGATGCTCTCATATTAGCACAAACTACAACAGTGGATATATTTATAGAAATTATTTTCCCCCAAAGAGCTGGGTCAGCAGATGTCAGCACACACAACCAATACAGCGGGTTCAAATGAGACCTATGTGTGGCCTTTGATCCACATCCCTTTCTAGGGGGAGAAAAAAAAGAGGGCATTTGGAAGAAATAAATATAAACTATTTGTTTTCAAAGCACCCTTTATTGAACTAAGTCCAGTTTGCTACTTTAGAAAGATTACATATATTATATTTGTCTTGTGTGGCTCATACAGTTGTTTAGTATGCTGGTCAAATGTATAACTTAGATGATAATTATGTTTACTAATTGAATGGTTTGATTTTTCTTGCAACAATTGCAATTTAAAATGTAAAATTCAATATTTTTTG
>WNWU01000162.1:5215105-5350384 GCA_012654045.1 Ptyas mucosa | reverse complement strand
TATTCTATTCTATTCTATTCTATTCTATTCTATTCTATTCTATTCTATTCTATTCTATTCTATTCCATTCCATTCCATTCCATTCCATTCCATTCCATTCCACTCCACTCCACTCCACTCCACTCCACTCCACTCCACTCCACTCCACTATTGTAGCCATGAGTCCACAGGCAAGCCCACCCTTATGGCAACCATCTGGTGAGATCACCTACAGCACACTATGAAAATTTCAAATGTATTTTACAACTTCAAAGGTTACGGATTCTTACCTATTACAGTTTTCTTTTTGCAGGCTGGTGTCACCTGAGCCTCCCCCAAAAGGCTTCCTAGTAATGGGTTCCAAATTCCGCTACAGTGGGCGAACACAGGCTCAAACTCGGCAAGCCAGCGCTTTGATTGATCGTCCTGCCCCTTACTTTGAACGCTCCTCCAGCAAACGGTACACCATGTCTCGCAGCCTCGATGGAGGTATGCCCCAAATTGGGGAGGGGGAGGGAGATTGGTTCCCTGGAGGGTACAGGGAGGCTTTGTTCAAAGGGTGGAACCATGTATTGGGGGTGGGTGGGTGGGAGGCTGAGGTCTAGTATCACATTGTTTTTTGCTGGTGAGATGTAGAACATTTTTCTCCAGAGGGCTGTGGATGGATTCTTCAGTTGATCTATAGGGAAAGCATGAATGGATTGCAAAAGTCATTATCTAGTAGATTTTGGCTTCTTTTGCCCAAGGAAGACTGAACCTGCTTTGTACTTGGATGGGAATTTTCATAAGAAATTCTAAGACTGTAAGATAGACTGGAATACTTGAAAAGTATCTGGGAAGAAGGAAATGGCCAAACATTTCCCTATTGTTTTATTTATTTAGTTAGTTCAGTTCCATTTATATTGTTGACATTCTTGCTAGTGAAGCAGAGCAAATGACTGTATGGATCTGAATGCATGAATTATTCTCACAGCCAGCCAGATGTTCAAACTGTATTTGGCATTTTGGCACCTATTGAGCCTTCCCAAGGACCTGGGATAAGCAGATGTGAATGTTTTATATAATTATTTATTCGATTTGTAGGTTGCTTGACTCTAACATAAGTCTAAGAGGCAATAGTAAATTACATTTTACATAAAGGAAAACGTGGTAGCAATTCTAGAGTGCTGCTTTTCTTGTAGAAATGAATGCAGCATCAAGCTATGGCTTATCCATAATTAATTCTCTGATTGAGACTTGCCCTCCTTTGCCGGCACAAGGAGGCAATTGAAAGTTAACAAATAGTTTCCAGGCTTTAGAAATATGCTCCCTTGGGATTTTTGCTCCATATCCCCAATATAGTTAGCTCACTTAGATGTATGTGCTCTCTTTGATTCTAGCTAGAAAAAGGATGAAGATATTGATTAATGGATAGGTTCTCTTTTGGGCAACCAGCCTGCCAACAACGATTAGACATCAATTGCAAGAGATGATACAGAGCAGCTACTAGATACAGTTTCCCATAAAACTTCTCATCAGCATAGTTTTTTCATTATGGGGTCGATGTTGAAGTTCACAACTCTTTCAATAAAGAGCACTCGGGAGAGAAGCTAAAAGGCATTCCCCTCCCCAGTATCATCCAGACTGATACAATTCTATTCACAATTTTCTGAACAGGGAAAGTCTCCCTTTCTATAAGTAGGTGGAAGTAGAAAGAGTTTTCCTGTCTATAAATTACATTCTCTAAAGCAACTCCAGGTTCTTTTCTTTAAAGATCAACAAATGTGAAAGCAGAGAGAAGATTGAAGCTATTCCATAAATGGCCTCATTCCCTCTATCCTTTTCTATAGCCATGGTAGAGTAACAATTGTCTATCCCATGCATCATGCAAGTGACCTCATTGTCCTTGGTAGGCAATACTATAATGGGCATTGTGGGGCACCATCTTTTCTGTGCTACCAAGGCATGAAAAAGAAGTGTAAGAAGCCCTTGTTGAAAGCTCTTTCTTTAGAATCACCAGTTTTCTCTTCTTAGCAATTGGATCTTCTCCTGCATATTGCATTGTTCTCTTACACTGAGAAATCAGCCACAGATGGAATTCAGATTTCTGTTGAGATGCCAACATCCTCAGAAGATTTAAAGACATATCTAAGGGTGTATTTTGATTTAAAGGCTAAAAAAGAGCATTTATTGTGAGCATTTGTTATTGCATCTGAAACAGTATTACCAGTGTGAAATAGTGAGTCTGATTCATGATAAATGGAATCATCTTTTGTAAAACACTCTTAATTCCTCAATTTACAGCTGTTCATTTAATGACAATTCAAAGTTACAACAGTCTAGGAAAAATGACTTGCAACCTGTCCTCAAAGTTACGGCTGTTGTACTACCCCTGCAGCCATCTGATTGCAGGGGTAGTGCAAGAGTCAAGGATTCTTGACAACCAGCTTGCATTTATTACAGTTGTAGCATTTTGTAGTCACATGATCCCAATTTGCGATATTCACAGCCAGCTTTCAACAAGCAAAGTCAATTGTGGAAGCCAGTTTCACTTAAAAAGACCATGTAATTCAATTAATGACTACAGTAAAATGGTTGTGAAATTGTGTCTGGTCACATGATGACTCACTTAATGACTGCATCATTAGCAATTGAGACTCTGGTCCCAATTTTGGTTGTAAGTCGAGAACTACCTGTATATACAACAGCTGTATTCAGATAATTCAAGGGATATAGATGTTTTGTAGGTCTGAAATATAGGAAGTAGGCCATACTTCCTGCTTCTATCCACCATATGTAAAGCATTTCCATTTGGTTGATTTAAATAATGTGCAAATCAATTGTTACACAAAATGCTGTGTAACAAATAGATAAATAGAAACATGTTAGGATTATCAAGGAATTCACTTCAAAGGAATCTAAGGAATACAAACCAAGAACCAAACTAAAATTTGACTGTTAGAAGCTGGTTTTATGGCACTGCATGTTATGTACCTCTAATGTCTCATGTCCCAAAAAAGAGCTTTTGAATTCTCGAACACAGGATCTTTAGTCTTAGGAGCATTTAGAAGCATTGGAAATAACATCTTTTCTTGTATTCAGCTCAAGTCAATGGGACAAAATAGGGCTGCTCTCTCTCTTCCTCTCTTCCTCTCTGTCTCTCCTATGCAGAATTCTCCCGCCCAGCTTCAGTGAGTGAGAATCACGATGGAACAGAGTCAGACAAGAGAGAAGATGATAGATATAGGGGGAGGACGAGATCTGAAGATGAAGAGGTGACTACTCCAACAAAAATCAAGGAGTTAAAGGTACAAAACGTACTCTATACTTGATCTGCATTTGGAGGGCGGATTCTACACTTGATATACAAACATTTTAGCTTCCTTCTAGGAGATACCAAAAACATTGTGGCAAGCAATGTTAACACCCTTAAAATTTTCTATCTATACTATATCCTATTTATTAGAATATTTCTCAGTCTCATAACAAGTAAGTTCCCACTGGCAGATATCATGTACGGCAAGTTCAGCCTCCAATATGAATTTCCAAAAACAAACTGTAACTTCCATTGCTAAACTGCTGTTATATTTGGAATCTTGTTCTTTGGGGAAATCAGTCATCCTGAAATCTGAAAACTGGCCTTTTATTCCACATTCACCCAGTGTGTCAATAACAGTTTTAGAAGCATAGCAATAGCACTTAAACTTATATACTGCTCTGTAATTCTTTACAGCACTCTCTGAGCAGTTTACAGAGTCAGCATATTGCCCCCAACAATCTGGGTCATCATTTTATTGATGTCGGAAGGATAGAAAGCTCGAGCCCCGTTAGGATGGAACTTCTGACTCTGGGCAGAGTTAGCTTGTAATTCTAACCACTCAGGTACAGTGGTTAGAAGCATAGTCTCCCCATTATCAGAGATATTTATCCAATTTGGCTTTTAAAGCTGAATTTTGCTGATTTTCCTCACTGTAGGCAGAAGGATAAGCAAGGACACTGCGCTCCTCCATTGCAGATACTGTGGTGATCATGGAGGCTTTTTCTATTAAAAAACAGTGTCTTGACAAGTTTGTCTTCCAAATGTGTCTTCCAAAGAGCCTTTCTGGAGAAGGCAGGATGGTCCTTTCTGTCAAGTAGGATTCTTCTATTGTCCTATTGAGTGGTGGGATTCAAATAATTTAACAACCAGTTTTCTGCCCTAATAACCGGCTGGGTGGGCGTGGCCATGGTGGCCATGGCCAGGGGGTGTGACAGGCAGCACTCAGCCTCCTGCACCCCCCTGGAAAGAAAAACAGGCTGGGGGACACGCTCCCTCCCCCGTGTCCCATTTTGGATCTAGTAAGCCTCTCTGTACTTACCTGGGAGCCAAAATGGGGCACGTAGGGACTCCTGGAAGGGGTGGGGTGGGGAGGGGTGGGTCCAGCCAGCAATTTAACAAACAGTTCACCTGAACCGAACCGGCTGAATCCCGCCACTGGTCCTATGGCTTCAATATCTAACCCTCGTCTTTGACAATGTCAGTGATAAATAAACAGAATCTACAGACATGTGAAGAATACAGCCCGTGTCTGCTGAATCTTTTCAGATTCTGTGTCTTCTTGAGCAGCCAAAGTCCTGACCTTCCTCTTCTGTAAAATGTTTATGGACAAATGACTTCTTTTGTATGTGTGCTGGCAGATTTCATTCAAAATGCATATTACAAATCAAGCAGGGTATGAAGCCTACATAGATTAATACAATGCTATACAATTAATACAGTGGTTTCCTACATCTAGGAAAATGGTGACCTCTTATAGAAAGTGTGCGGCATCAAAGATTTATCATTTTCTTCATACCTGAATTAAACTTGTAGCAACATTGTAGCCTATTATAGGAGCTCCCTTAACTGATTTACCCTCCCTCCCGCCTCTTTTTGCTACCAGCCGGATCAAGAAACCACCCCAAGGCACAAACAGGAGGTATTCTCTGGAATGTTTTAGTTTTTCATCAATGCATTCCTAGTTTTCATCTTTTAAGAAATGCCAACATTGTATGTGGCCTTTTCTAATGGGATGCAAGATGCAGATCAGGATGGAAATAAGGGGATCTTCCCCTTGATACACAGACTGCATCTTGTACCCTGTTAAGTCAGCATTTTCCGTTCATTTTGTCATGTGAGCAAGAAGCTAGAGTTCTTCAGCTACTTGCTTGCTAGAAACTCATAACTATTTTGTCATCCAACTGATTCTTTTGCTCTTTCATGGCATTCCATTATCCCTGTTCCTTTTTTTCCCCCTCCGGCCATGATATTTTCAGGAAGGAGAAAATGCAGACATAGCCTTGACACAAATTTACATAACTGAATTGCAGGTCAGAATGTTAAAAGCTTTAAGCCAGAACTAAAAATGGGATTTAGATTTAATCATTGGCTAAAGTGCCAAGATATACAAAGCAACATCAAAAAGTTGCTTTTATTGTTCATTTCCTCTTTTTAATGATCAGTCTTATGAGGCTATGAATGTAATTGTTAGATTATTTGAGAAATGGAGCACTGTATTTCCCCAAAACTGGTCATAATATCTTCCATGTAGCAATGTACATGTTTATAATGTTCTACAAAGTTTATGACCTGCAGATGGCTCCCACCAAGCAGATCAAAGCTTGGGAATTTTTTATTTGTTTTTACAGCAGAATTGGTAATTAGTTTAAATTCCTTTGAATTACATATAAGAGCTTTTATTTTCACTTTAGCAAATTTGAGTAATAACAAAATTCAAGCTACAATCAGAATAAAGAAGTTCATTTACAAACTGAGTTTACTATGCTAGATATCTCTTTCTCATTATTAGTCTGGCTGTTCCACAGACTTCTGACATATAGATATTCTCCAAGCACCTGAAGTTCAGTGCCGGCTATTCCCTCCATATTTTCTCATCATCCAGCAATTCTGCATGCTTTATTGCAATCCTGTACAGTCCTTATTTACACCATCAGCATTATGTGAAGGGGCAATTGGCAAACTGCTTCAGAGATGTGTACTCCTTGTTTCTCAGTCTCATGTGAAGTTCCTCTCATTCTTGATCTAGAGTGAGGGAAATTAGACATAATGGATGGGAATTATTATATGAATATTTCCTCTTTTTTTTAATAAGCTTACACTGTCCAAGAAAGTGAAGCTTCACTCAGCCACAGTAAAAACTGTTACAAAACGGATTAGGGTTTTTTTAGTGCTGATCCTAAAACCCAAGTTTATACTCAGCAAACATGTATACCTATGTTTGGAACTCTTTTTCTTGTTTGCAGTTTACTTTGGCCCAATTTAAACATTTTTTTCATTCCTTCAGAAAGCTACGTACAAACTACTGTAGGAGACAGTGAACACTAGCTAAGAACATATTTCCCACTGTCTCCTGATCCATGAGTTTCTAGTTCTGGAATTATGGAATTCTGACTTCACAGACACTATAGAACAGTGGTTCTCAACCTGTGGGTCGGGACCCCTTTGGGGGTCGAACGACCCTTTCACAGGGGTCGCCTAAGACCATCCGAAAACACATATTTTCAATGGTTTTAGGAATAATTTTATGGTTGGGGGTCACCACAACATGAGGAACTGTATTAAAGGGTCGCGGCATTAGGAAGGTTGAGACCCACTGCTTTAGAATCTCATGTCTCTAGATAAGAAAGAATAGTAGAAGCCTATATAACTCTTTTTTAAGAGGCAGCTTTTTGATCCTGAACAATCAAAAGGATAAGACTTCTATTTCAATAGTTTGATCTATCTAAGCCAGTCTTCTCCAATCTTCTTGCCTCCCAATGGATTAGATAACAACCTTAGTCAACTCCATTCCTCCTTGGCTAAAGGGAACTGAAACCCATTTGGATGGCCAGTCCTAAAATTGTGGCTGAATGATTCACATTATGTGGAGACTTCACTTTCTAGGCAATAAGGCCTCCAATTCTAAATACTCTGAAGCTCCCACCTCACAAGCATCTCACTCCACTCATGCTCCTTCCTCTAACCCTCACCTTAGTAGTTACCTTCCCCTCTCCATCCAAAAGTTTTTAGACAAACCGGAAGATGTTTTGCTAAAGCACCAGGCCAGCATTAATGAGTTGAAACGGACCCTGAAGGAACCCAATAGCAAGCTCGTGCACAGAGACCGGGACAGAAGGCTGCCTTCCTCACCTGCTTCTTCTTCACCCAAACATGAAGAGGAGACGCCAAAAGGGACCCCTGAGAAGGCCAATGAGGTTTGTTTGTTGTTATACTAATGATATAAAGTTATTCATTTATATTGGGGTTATGCAATTTTGCTGTTTATATTTATGTGCTTGATTCTTCTGCCATTTAGAAGAATTAACCTTAACTAGTGGCCTGATAGAACCATCCTTACTACTGCCTTCCTCAGTTTCCTGCCTTCCAAATGTATTGAAACTAGAGCTGCCATTATTTCCAGACATTGTGTGGGTTATAGTCCACACATCTGAGAAAAAAAGATATTGGAGGAGGTGGCTCTTAACATTTTTGCTTTTCTCCTGTCCATACCATCAAACTGTGCTGCATTACATCTCTTGATTATTTACTTTGCAAGTGCTCCATCTTCTGCTACTTTAAAATTGTAATATTGTCAGATTTAAGTAAACATTCCATAATATTTTGACAAGAAAGCTTTTTTCTGTATACCCTCTGCTGTCTCTACAAGATCCTTTCCTATTTATTCCAGTAATTATGATGTTATGAACATTTCTCTAAATATTGGCTTTAATATGAATATTCATATTGAACTTAGAGAAAGTAAAGCTGTGCATTACAATAATGGCTTGAAGATTGCCAAGCTTTGATCAGATGCTTGTGTTCAATTCTCAACTATCATGGGCTGATCTTCTAATAAAGAAGACAAATAGCATTTCAATCTGAGCATTGTAACGATTTATCTCCTCATTCTTTTCTTTAAAGACAAGCAGATAGAAAGCCCTAGGAATATATGTATACTCATAAATCAAATTTCGTATGTCTGCGTCCCTTACTTGACCTGTAGATAATATCAATCTACTATTTATTGCCTATTTTAGGGATTATACAATCTCAATAAAAGATTTTTAAAATAATTTAAGACCTTGCAGGCAAGGCTTAAATTGGAAGGCAAAATAATGAATAAAGCAGACATGTAAAATTAAATTTTGGTAATACAACTAATAAGCCTATACCACAAATGAAAATGCCACGTATAAGTTAGAAAATATAAAAGAGCCTAGGCCTACATATTACAGATACATGGATATTATTAGACTTCCTGAAATATGAAAGCCATTTACCATGTGAATCATAGCAGTGTGAACTATGAGGTTAGAATAATGCATAAGGCGAACATTTTTTCCCAATAGTTTCCCACGGTGAGACATTGTCATGTAAGAAATATATGTACCCATGTATAGAAAACTTGTATGTAGCTTTCTCCAAGATAGTTGAGTGTCCATAAAGCAGTGAGTAAAAAGACTGAATCCTGCTAAGACTTAGATGAATTGTTTTGAAAGTCCAGTTTTATTATCTTTTGCATGGGAAAATTTTAAATTATTTTCATGGGTCATCATAAAGAAATTTGTGCCAGGAAAAGTAATGTGCATTGTTATTATGAGTTGATCCAATTACTTAAAGATAGATTAAACTGATCCAATTGCTTTAAAGATTCTTAAAACATACCCATGTTTCCCTGAAAATAAGACCCTGTCTTATATTTTTTTTTGCCACCAAAAAAGGCACCAGATATTATTTTTGGGGGGAGGGAACGTCATCCACTGACTCACCTCACTTGCATGCGTTGCCCCTGGCCTCTTTTTCGCTGTCAGAGGCCTTCAGGAACTTCTGCACCTGGCAAGGTTTCCTGAAGACCTCTGCAGCCGATAACAAAGCTCTGGATTGATTTGAGCTCTGTTATGAGCTACAGAGACCTTCAGGAAAGCCTTGCCAGCTGCAGAAGAAATGGGCTGAGGTGTGCGAGGCCTGGCTGCAACTGTCTGAAGGTAAGTAATAGGGCAGCTCCACACACCCCCATCCCTACCCTAGCTTAATTTTTACCTGTGCACCCTGAAGTGGGTGGGGTCTTAATTAGGGCTTATTTTGGTGGGTAGGGCTTATATTAGGTGCACATGTAAAAATCAAGCTAGGACTTACTTTCTGAGTAGGGCATATTTTCGGGAAAACACGGTATCTCTGTTGCCACTCAATCCATATCATCATTGGAATGCATCAGGAAGTGAAAGCAAGCAAGCAAAAAGGGAATCCCAGTATTTGTTTAATAGTAGATGCACTCTCTTGCCCACATACCTTGGATAGCTACGTGTGAAAATATCTCTTAACAGCAAAGCTCAAATTGAGTGTAAAGAATTTCTGAGAAACTTCTTATTATGGAATATATATTTAGTTTCATTTGCATCCTAACCTTGATTTAAAAAAAAA
Organism: Ptyas mucosa; assembly: GCA_012654045.1. Taxonomy (NCBI): domain Eukaryota; kingdom Metazoa; phylum Chordata; class Lepidosauria; order Squamata; family Colubridae; genus Ptyas; species Ptyas mucosa. The sequence continues at coordinate 5,340,987 of WNWU01000162.1, read as the reverse complement.
TACTCTAGTGCATATAACACTGTAAAATAGCGTCATAAACACATAGTAGTTGGCCCTCAAGATTTTGGCATGAACTCTATGATTTTGACAATTATACTGAAGGTAGTGTTTCTCTGGTTACAAGAATTCTCTTTATTGTAACCAAAGCCAGTCAGGTACAGGCTTACTGTGTTATGGGATATTCAGATTGAATTAAGAAAGCTGGAAGAAGATTCTACTGTCCTTTCCTTCAACACAGCCGGAAATAATCTCTACAGCCATTACTTAAAAATGCAGGCTAACTTTGCAGAAAATCACATATTTATGAAACGCTTATGAAAATGTCTTATCTTTTAGTGAACAACTTAATATTTTATAAATCAGTTTGACCATCGGAGATGACCTCTGTTCTTGGGTATTTCTTGGTCTTCGTGAGTAGAGACATAAAGCATTTTATAATCCCGACTAATATAGTAATGGGCAAGGTGTTGAGGTTTTTTCCGGTGAAACATAGATTTAAACTTGAGCTCAGGAAAGTTGGAAGCACAAAATCCTAACCAGTGAGGGAAAACTGCACAAGTCATTGATGCATTTGCCTGATCTTTCATCCTCAAAGAAATATAGCAGGTCCAAGTTCTTTTACTTCTCTAGGTTTCATTTCATGACTCATTTTTCCAAATGAACGGTTGGGAGGCAGACAAACTTTCATCCGCAAGCAAGGTGCTTTGAATGTGAATTTAGCAGACATATAACTCAACTATTATGGCTGGTCCTGTGGATCCTAATTCAACTCTTAATTGGGAAAGCATTCTTATGTCAATTTTTATGTATATATATAAAAAATAGAGCAAAGATATTGGTATGAAATCAAGGTGAAAACTCTGGATAGCTCTGATAAACTTGTGTTCCAGTAGAAAGAAAATGGGATAGCGGAGTTCAGCTGCTGAGTCATGATTAATACAGGTAGTCCTCGACTTACGAGCACAACTGAGACTAGAACTTAGGTTGTTAAGCAAGGAGGTTGTTAAGGGAGTCGCACACAATTTTACGATCTTTTTACTATGCTTGTTAAGCAAATTACTGCAGTTGTTAAGTGAATCATGTCATCTTTAAGCCTGGCTTTTCTGATTGACTTCTGCTTGCCAGAAGCTGGCTAAAGAGATCGTAAATGACTATCGCATGGCCCCAGGATGCTGCAACCATTGTAGTTGCATAATGGATGCCAAGCAACCAAATTTTGATCACATGACTGTGGGAATGTGCGAGGATTGGTTTGCAAGTCATGTTTTTCAGTGCCACTGTAACTTTGCACAGTCACTAAAAATGGATTGTAAGTTAAGGGCTGTATTGCTGTCAGAAGGGAGATGGAAGTTGAAAGAAAGAATCTTTTCCTAAAAAGTTAGATAAAGGATTAGCTCGGAGTAAATGCACAGGAAATTAGAGTGATTCTCCATACTTTATTTACTGCCTCTTTTTCTGTGTCTCTCTTGTCTCTTTTCTCTGTCTCCATCTCTTTGCCTGGGGGGTCTTGGGTTTCCCCTGCTGAAATAGATGTCAGAAGAGGATTCTCCAGAGGATCTGTCATCTGAACATGGAGCTGCCTTAATCATGGAATCTTTTATACAGAAAAGCCTTGTTTCTTCTCCTGAGGTTATCACCACTCTTTCAATTTCTCTCTCTTTTCTATATCTGCTTCTCTTTTTGTTTCCTTTCCTGGAAGTAGATGTAGGCTATAATACTACTCACACTTACTAAGGGCTGAGCTCTTAGAAAAGCTAAGCTCTTTTGAAGTCAGTAGGATGCAGTTTTTACTGTAGTTTAAGCTTGTGGTATTCATGGCAGTTGATCAATCAACCAAGTTCATCAACCTGATGAACTTGATGAACCAAGTTCATTAAATTGGGTTCATTTAGAATTTATCTGAAACAAGGAAAATCTGATTATATTTAAGCTACTAGGAATGCTAGAAAAGTTTTGAATTATTACAAAATGTTATATTCAGCATTTAAATCTCCAAATGATTTTGATGTCAGCGTTTCGGGAAAGTCCACCAGTACTTGAAAACTGTACCAAAATGTGCTTCAGTGAAAGATAAGGTGATACTGAATTTATGCCCCAGTTAATGGAGGTACAAGAATCTGTAGTGAGCCCTGCAAATTATGTGTACCTCTTTTTTGTTTTTTCAAATTTCTCAGTTGTGGATAGCAGCATGTATCCAAATATCAGTTGCAGGGAAACCAAAGGAGAGATGTATGCCTCCATTTCCTTCCTGCAGGTTCCGTAGAGGCATCTGATTGGGCACTGTGATAGAATATAGGATTAAGACCTAAGTCAGCAAGGGTAGGCCAATTTGCTTTGAAAAAAGTTGTGAGTATAGATTTATCAAATATTGTCTGAATTCTGAGGAACTTTTGCCAGACTGATGATCCGGCTTAGATATATCTCTGGACACAATGAAAAACTATGGTATGTGTATTTCTTTTAAAAAGATACTCAGTATGTTTCAAGAAATACAGCAGCTCTTTGTGGATATATATAAGCCTGCACAACAAAGGCAATTCTTCTGCAGAGCACTGAAAATAAAATAAAATATTATTTCAAATTTGGCCAATGCTACCAAAAGCATGAATATAACAAATGCTCTAGAAATACTTGAGTATTTCAAGCATGCAAACATCATGACCTTTCTTCATTCAAGGAGACATCCATTTTGGTCAGTTTGTTTTTCATATACTTAACCACAGAGGTGTTATATCTACACTGGTGTTGTATTCAGACAAATAAAATCTGAGACATCTGGTGGCAGAGGCAGTGAACAGCCTTACCGCAATACAGCAAGGCTGTTCTGCTTTCTGAATTGTCCTATTAGCAAAAGAAAGCTAAATCTTACATTTCCAGATAGATATCGTCTCATTCACTTTTATAACCCAAGTAGGTTATAAAAAATAAGAGGTGTGGCTAAAATTTTGGTGCATAAACAGAAGTACAGGAATATAGAGTAGCTAGAAGAGTGTGTCATTTCACTTGCTGTCAAATATAGTGGCTTGTGTCAATTGTGGCATGGCAGTGATATTATGGCACAGATATTGAAATATGATGTTGTGGTCCAGTCCAGTAATTACTTCCAAAGGCAGCATAATGAAAGCTAGTTCCCCATCTGCTATCGTAAGCATTGCGTCTTATCCTAGAATTGAAAGTAAGCAATTGACAACTTTTGTGAGTTCTGTTTGTGGTTTATGGCATAGATGGAGATGTCATCCCCCCCCACACCTCTCAAAGAAACATATACCCTGTTTTCCCCAAACTAAGACATCCCCTGATAATAAGCCCAATCAGCTTATTGCATAGCAATAAGGCCAAGCACTTATTTCACGGTTCAAAAAAAATAAAAGACAGGGTTTTATTTTTGGGGAAACATGGTAGAGCTTTAATGACATCGCTGTAGTCAAAAGTTGGATTATAGAGAAGTGGAATCAAAAGTTACACTATGGACTACTAAGCAGTTAAACTGCTTTAATCTGTTTTGTTCACACACAGTGCTAAATCAAGATTTTTAAACCTCTTTTACAAATTACAGTGGCAAGATTCTCAATCATACTAAGCCAAAATCAAAAGAAACTAGTCAATGTTATTAAACCTGTCCTTCAAACAATTAGTCCCTACCAAATTTTACAGCACATTGATATTGATTTGGTTTATACATGTTATGTCAGAATATGCTTTCTTTTAGCTTAGTAAATTTTCTGAACTTGGTGATTGTGGTTCATAAACCATAGTTGTAGCTAAGCATGTACATTGAGGCAACAATAATTCAAACTATCATTTAAAACTGCCAATAAACTGCTGTTATTTAATTAGAATTTACTAGGACTGGCCAACTACTTTCATCCAAGACAGCTGTCAATTTCAGTTACAAAGTTAAGATCCACTGTTTAATTATATAACTCAGCATATTTATTTATATGAACAAAGATAAGTAATGTACACCTTATCTGTGGGTTTTTTTCTCAAAGTTATGGGATATGGAAGAAAGTAACTGTTATATTCCTATCAATTGAGATAGGAATGTATATTAATTCTTATATGAAATTTCTTGGCCACACATATAAAATTAATGTTTGGGTAATAATTTAGTTTTTCAATAATTCTTGCAGCGTTTAGATGTTGCAATGCAGTTCCTTATTATGTATTTGTAGCAAACTATAGATCTGAACATTTAATGATATAAAAACATGTATATAAATATGCAAGTTTGAGGTGGTTTTACACAGATTAATTGCATAGTATTATTGTACAAACATGCTCTGAAGAGAAATGCAGGTAATCCTTGATTTACAACCACTCGTTTACTGACTGTTTCAAGTTACAACAGCACTGAAAAAAGTGATTTATGACCAATTCACAAACTTACAACCATTGCAGCATCCCTACGGTCACTTGATCAAAATTCAGACACTTGGCAACTGATTCATATTTATGATAGTTGCAGTGTCCCAGGGTCATTTGGTTCCCTTTTGCGACCTTCTGACAAGCAAAATCAATGGGGAAGCCAGATTCACTCAACAGCCGTGTTACTAACTTAACATCTGCAGTGATTCTCTTTATAACTCTGGCAAGGAAGGTTGTAAAGTGGGGCAAAACTCACTTAACAACTGTTTTGCTTAGCAATGGCAATTTTGGGCTCCATTGTGGTCGTAAGTGGAGGGCTACCTGTAGATTAATTTGTGCCTAATCTAAAGTGCTATAATGCAAAGCAAAATTGAATTTTAAAATTAGATTATATTTTATATAATATTCTTATAGCTTGGTACATCATTCCGTAATACTCGTAGCTTCTTATGCATGTTTAAAAATGTAAAAATCAAGTAATATAATTAATCAGATTCTCATATGAACGTGATACTTTGGGCATATCCATGTAACTAGTTCAGGAAGTACTGTGTTTACTCTAAATTCACTTTGTTTTTAATTGCAGGAGATCCTCAACCTAGGCCCATTCGTTCAGCGACATTCAAAGTTATGATGATGTTGAACGAATGGTGGTTAAGACCAGTCTTTGGAATTCCAGCTATCTCAGTATCCCTGGGGTCACATGATCATGATCTGGGAACTCGACAACCAGTTCGCACTTACAGCTAGTTGCAGTACCCCAGGATCATGTGATCACTATTTGCAACCTTCCTTGTCGGCTTCACCAGAAAGCCAATGGGAAAGCTGGAAGGGAGGGTCAGAAGTCACTGGGGTAAGTCTCCCCTACCTCACTATAACCCATGCAACTCTACCTGACACATGTTGTACTTCTCATGCACCCCCTTGAACTGTCATGCATCCTCCCCAACTTGCACAATGCCTCTTTACACATGCCCTTGCACCCTCCCTCACCCAGCAGCCACCACTTAACTGCCTGCTGGCTTCCCCAAGTGACTTTGGTTGTGGGAAACCAGCAGGAAGTTGTCTTTCCTAATGACTGTGGAATTTGGTTAACAACAGCAACTGGGACTCATATGATTGCTATTTGAATTCTTTCCTCATGGCTTCTCCAGAAAGTCAATGGGGAAGCCGGCAGGGAAGGTTGCAAGTCACTGAGGTAAGTCTTCTGCACCACATCAGCCACTTGCACATTCTTGTGTATCCTCTCTGTTCTGTGCCGCATGTCTCATCCACCCTTGCACACCATTCCTGACTTGCGCCGTGATTCTCACACACTCCCACACACCTTCCCTGACCTTCCCACACACTCCCTCACATCCTCCCCCAGTGGGCAGCAGCCACTTATCTGCCTGTCCAACTTGAGGCTTGCAATTCCTGCCAGTTTCCTCATTGATTTTGATTGTGGGAAGCAGGCAGTAGTTGCTTTGCCAAAAAATTAACAATATCCTCATAGCCAAATATAAGTGGCTACTTAGGATTATGGAATCATTCCATACTCTGTATAATTATTTGTGATTGTTTTAGAGAAGCAAAAAAACCTAGAATCAGAAGTTTTAGGATTAGGATTATTAGAAGTAGTATTAGAGGAATACTAATAGAAATATTAGATGTAGTGGCTAACAGATGAAATAATGAGAGTGCCAAGCTTCCCTTACAGTAATGAATTGTGGTATAATGTACACTGTTGGTTATATATCACAGCATGACACATTATATTAGTCACAATTGGAAGATTTGCAAAATGTAGGCCTTTGTGATGCTGACCTCAAGATCCTATTATTGCAGTTTTCATCTTATGCATTAACCATCAATAACATTTTTAAGCAGATAAAAATATTTTTAACTAGTAAAGAATGCATGCTAGTGTTACCCTTATAAAACAAAGTACATAAGAGTAACAATCTAATTCTCTGTTATTCTTCATTCTTCTACACCTATTCTCAGTATTTGCTCTTTACATATGTTTGTTACATAGAGATTACTTAATTTTAGCTGAGTGTGCTATGGTGGTGATGGGTCTAAGTAATACAAAGTATCCAATACCTACAAACCATCATTATTATTTAAGGCAAAGTTTCTCAACTCTATGCTTTTAAGTTATGTGGATTTCAACTCCCATGTTGGCTGGGGAATTCTGGGAGTTGAAGTCCCCATACCTTAAAGTTGCAGAGGTTGAGAAACATTGATTCAAACAGTTTGGTACTGCTGTTTCATGTAATATATTCCAGGGTTCTTATTGCTCTGTTGTACGCTTTATTTTCTTAAGCAAAAAAAGATTGGTGTAGCAGTTTTTACTTACTTTCTTAATTTTGTCTTCCTAATCCTAAACCAGTCTGTGTTTTTTCCCCCTGAACTGAACTGGTTTGGATATAAATTTGCTTCTTATAAATTAACGACTTTATTCAGATTTTCTCAGTGAAGTGGAATATCATGTGAAGCTCTAATTGTGATATATAATTTTAGTTTTGCAAAATGCCTTCTTCCATTTTATTTGTTATTTTAGTGCAATTTTTCAAAATGCTTTCATTTTAAAATTTTGTTTTTGATTCAGTGGATTAAAGGGATTCTCTTTGATCTGATAATTTGCTGTAGGTTTGCACAGTTGTTTTGAAAATGACGTACAAAGAAGCCTCTGGAAAAATCCAGAAACACATCAGATGACTGTTACAATTTAAGCTGATCTGTTTACTCAGTATATAATTTAAGTTGGACTTAATTTAAATATAATTAACCTATATGTCCTATTTCAGTTATTTTATTTTTAAAATTCATTTTATTTATTTTCTATTATTTATGAGCCAAATCTAGTGCCAACACCCCAAATAAGATTAGGTTATGCATATAAAAAGCTTTGGTGTTCATACTAAAGTAACAGTGTAAAAAAGAAACTGTTATAGTTAAATCGATGCTAAATGCATTGATGATTCTCTACCTTATTCGAAATTTTGATATTCAAATAATTAAACTGTAATTGATTTACAGCATTTTGGTATATCATACAATTAAGACGTGGATGCATAAATGCATACAGTAGTGGCCAAAATTTTGGAAACCCTTTGGGAAAAGTGTATTTTTGAGGTTTGATGGCTAATAATACCACTTTTTTTTTTTGAGTTTCAAGATAATCATATTCCACTGCTGGAATGGCCTGGGAATAGCCCAGACCTTAACCCAATTGAAAACCTATGGAGCCAACTAAAGAAACTTATTAGTCAGAAGCGACCCAGCAATAAACCCCAGTTAATAGAAGCAATCATTCAATCTTGGTTTCATATTATAACAGCTGCAGAACTAAAAGACTTGGTTCACTCCATGGGAAGACATTGTAAGGCCATAATACATGCTAAAGTATTAAGTGATGTGATAATTTTTGTATATCTCGTTTTTTCTATGGTGATAATTTTTGTATATCTCATTTTTGCTACGTGTTTCACTTTTCTTCTTTATACTGTAACTGCTATTCTAATAGCAAATCCTTCATAAAAGTTATTGCATTACATTCTTGATTAAATTACCTTTCCATTGATATATAATTGTATGGTACTACTCCCAAAAAAAGTGGTGTTAATTAGCCAATTTTAGAAAATACACTTTTCCCAAAAGGTTTCCACAATTTTGGCCACTACAGTATATATGCACCAGAAAATTCTGCTGTTAACGTAGTTGTAATTAAAAAAACCTCCTTTCAAAAATTCCTATGTATCTCTTAGGCAATCAAATAATTTGAAAGCATATACAGCTTCAACAGAATGCAAAGCAGCTATAAAAGTACTGTTGTTCATTTCCAAAACCTGACTCTTTTTCATTTCTCATTAAAAATTTGGATCCAGAAAACTTACTAGAGTTGTCTGAGATCATTTAATTCAAAATACCAGTGCACAATTGGTCAAAAATGTTTGTTTTAAACTACAGTAACCAAATTACACTGTTACAATGATGTTAGGCATATTTTCAGATGTTGGTAACTAGAAAAAGAGAAAACATACTTGTTAAAATTTAATTCTCAACTGATCGCAGCTTTGAGATGTTACCATCCAGTTGATAAAGGAAAGATTTATGTAGTTGTTTCCTGTGCAATAATGCATGAATGCTGTATCAGGATCTTTGTTATCTATTTAATTATCATCTATTTGAGTAATTTATGTTTAATGCTAATTTTTCTTGCTCCAATTACAATGCAGGGTTCAGAGCATTGGGTTTTTATAGAAAGAGGAACTTCTGGGCTGGAAGAGCTAGTACTAAAACAAATTATTAAGACCCAGAAGGAAGAATCAAGTGCAGTTGCCTCAGGAAAGCAAACAGATTTGGACTTCTCAAAAGAGCCCACTGCAGTAGGGGTAGCCAAGGGAGCAGCAAAGCAAGAGGTGAAAGGAAATGAGGGAAGCAAAATAAAGGTTCACAGAAAGGCCAAAATGATAGCCAGTCCAGAAGATTTTGAATCATTATGGGAAGATGATAAGAATGAGAAAGATTACAGAAAGAAATCTTCTGAGACAGAAAATCTTCCTGGGGAAAGAGAAGAGAAAAGCAATAAAATGGAAACAGCACTATTTGGTTCTCGTGAACCTGAGAAGAAAGAAGAACAGAAAGACCAAATAAAGGACGTGGTGCTAGCCTCCACTGAAAATATGCAATCTACTGGCCCGCTCCAATCTAAAGATGAACCAACATGTGCCTCTTTTCATCCAGAGTCTCCAAAAAAAGAAAACAGAATTATAATAAGCGAACGTAAGACTTCTTTGAAATTATCAGAAAAGGAAGTTCTCCAGGATACCTCAGATTCTGACTCAGTTAAAACTAAGGTGAAACTAAGTGATAAGACATCATCCTCTGCTGCTGAACGGATCATCTATTTGGGTTCCGAAGAAACAGATGAAACAAATAATGAGACCAAGGAAATACTTGACCAAAAAAAGAACTGTGCCTTTGAAACGAGGCAAGAAAGTGAAATAGAAAAACAGAAGAACATTAGTCTTGCCCCAGTTATAGGACAGAGAGAGGGAGAAAATGTGCTTCCATTCCCCTTAACCACATATTGTGAAGGAATGTCAGACATCAGCGAAACAATTCTCCAGTCAGAGCAATCCGAGACTGCAGATGACAAAAACATACATTCTATTAAGTCTTCAAATGAAAAAGAAGTTCATTCATCAATTTCAGGGGAAGGTGTTCCTATAGAGTCAAATGATTATGGAATCAAAGATGATCAGGAATGCAGTGCATTTTTTTCAACAGATGAAGCCTGTGAAAGGGATTCCATAATCCCATTATCAGTGCCTCAGTTACAATCTGGACCCTCCACAAAAGAGGCAACAGCTTATCCTTCTTACGAGTATAAAAAAGGAGTTGATGAAACATATAACAGCAGTCTTCCAGAAGGGAAAAAAGAATATGATAAGGAGGCTGATACTGCCATAGGAACACAGAGCATAATATTAAAAACTTCAGAAAATCAAAGCAAAAGAAATAAGTTGGAAGAAATGGAAGCTACTCAAATACTTCTTCAGATGGAAGACATAGAATTTATGGACTCCACCATGAATTCCTCACAACAGCAACTTTCCTCTTCTACAGAAATTTCAACTAAAGATCCACATATATCACAAGAAGCAAAAACAGAAATATTAGCCCAACAAAAGACTCATGATTCAAGCTGGCCTCTTCAGGACAAATTATCAGAAGGTCAGGAACTAGTCCAAAATAAATACATCAGATCTGAAGATTCCACCAAAGATGAACTTCCTGACTCAGAGCTATCAGCCAAAGATGAAAGTATTGAATTGAAAAGTCCAGCCATAAACAAACAAGAAATGAAAAGTGGAGCCTTTGTTAATTCTAGTGAACAGGATCAGATAACAAAAGATAAATCTACCCTGTCAGAAGATTCAACTAAAAATAAACCATCAAATTCACATAATATGTCAGAATGTAGAGAAACAGCTAAATATGGATCCTCCAAGACTGAAGAGTATGACAGAAATGAGCCTCATGAATTAAATGGGATTGCTAAATATAAATTCCAAGAATCGACTGAACTCCCAAAATTAGAAGAGGTGGCTAAGAATAATATTTCAGAATGGGAGGACTTAGCTAAAGATAAACTCTGTGAAATGGATGAGATGACCAAAGATAATACTGCAAAGTCAGAGGATATCATTTTAACTTTAAATCTAGATGAAGTAGTTCAGGGTACAACCTCTGGCTTGAAGCAGCCATCTAGGGATACAATATTATTAAAATCTGCCTCGGTAGTTGGTTCTGAACCTTCAGAATTGGAAGGTGATTTTTTTTTAAAAGAACTTGACACTACACAGTCTGTTAAGACTGGGTCACCTGAATGGAACAAAGAATGTTCACAACCTCCTCAGGCTATAAAGCAGGACCTGAAACCTGTGCAAACTACACGTAATAAACAAAAACCCAATCTGGAACAACTCAAGCTCATAGGGTATAGTACAGCTTCATCTCAAAAGCATAGAGATGCAGATTCATCCACAGAGAGCTCAAAGGATTTCGTTGAGCATAAAAGTGCAACAAATAAAGAAAACTCCGTAGCTTCTAAAATTAGGATGTTTGAACAAGGTGAAATGTACAGCTTACTTTCTGATGAACCAGATGTTGCCTTAACAGGATTCCATGATAGTTGTCCAGGCAGTGAGATACCAAAACATTCATCAAACATAGAACTACACAAAGACACATTCTTGGAAAACAACTGTGCAAAATTAATAGTGGCTTTGCAACCTTCAGATGGCAAAACAAAAGACCCTGGAGGAACATCAGACATGGTCTACCTAGCTGAAAATCAAGGAACAAGTGAGGGAGAACCATCTCAGCTGTCATCTTGGAAGGAAGATATTTCTCTTGGATCTGAGCAAGGAGGAGAAAGAGAAGCTGAACTGGCTTCTCCTGATTCTGGCTGTGAAATCACTTTGGCAGAAGCTGTGGTAACTCCCACATGAACTGTCCCACTGGAAAGTTCATAAAGCATGTTGTGTGACACGTCTTTATGCATCATGTGCCATGGCTTTAAACATGGCCATTGATTGAAAACTGCTGCTTGCATCCCTTGTCCTTTCTGTATGTGTGTGTGACCTGGCTCAGTTACTGAATGCAAACCTCCTGGCCCAGGCAGCTCATCAGCTTTTGAAGTGTTTCTGTGTGTGAGAGAGAGGGAGAGAAAGGGAGAAAACTTCTAAAGATTTGGCTACCTAGAGAATGCCAGCTGCTAACTTGAAACTAGGCAAGAGTACTATGAATGGAATTGCTCAATGGTAGGGTGGGACGGGAAGACATGCCTAGAGCTGTATACCTTAACCATACCCCCATGCACACCCCTAGCAGCCACATTCTCATGCTTCCAGCTTCTTCCTTTTTGCATCTTTTTAATGTTGATCCCCTTTCTGGCTTGGCTTGTGAGCTCTCCTTCTCTTTCTGCTCTTGACAAGCTAGTGGCTGGCTGACAGACCAAAGAGCTTCACATTGCTCCAGTAAAGCGATAGTCAAACTCCTTTCTGCTCCATAAAACTAATCCCTTTTCTCTAATCTAGAGCAAATTTCAAGAACCAACTTGGGAAGAAAAGGATTTGTCAGGCCTATCAGTAAAAGCCTGTCCGAAAGAAGAGAATTTAAAGGCTGCTCCTCCAGTGGCCCTTCAGGTCTCAGTGCTGTTTTACTAACTGCTTGTGTTTGTGGTGTAAAAGCTCAACCTAAGTGATGGCGAGCCATGCACCACCACCCCTTCTCCTTGCTTACTGAGCTGCTATATATATATTTGTATAATTATATATATTTATTTATGTAGATATATTTGATGCTTGTATATATAAATATATATAAATATATTCCTATCTGTGTTTCAAATATCTTTTCTCATACCTCTGAACATGCCAGAATCTGGACAAAAGGTAATATTTATTTCAGTAGGGCTCCTATTCATAGATTTAAATTACTTTTGGCTCAAGACCTAACAGAGAGATTTTTCTGTGACTGAATAATTCTATGATATTTTAATATTATGCTGAAAAACAACCATTGGGCCAGACTGAGTAAAAACTGTAATGCAGTTGAGAGGTATATGTGTAGCCCTCAAAGAAGAGCTAAGAGATATCTCTTTTGTTCTGATTTTTCTTGTCAATTACACTGATTAAAATCCTGCTTAGAAAACATAAAAACATGCTTCCTCTGATGGCTTCTCAGCCACAAGATGAGAGCACTTACAACACAAGCCCTTCTCATCCAAATGTTACGTTGCCTCAGGACAGATAGCCCTTGTAAAAACTGAAGTGAGGTATAAATAATAAAGGTCCAGAAAAAAACATGTTGACTTGATCTCAGTGAAATTGACAAATGCTTTTTCCTGCAATATGTGCAAAGATTCAATCTTAGCTTTCACCTTTTTCGTTTAAACTTTTTTTCCCTGTTTCTTCTTTCCTTCTTTTCCTCTCCTTTTGAGTGTCTTCTACCCTTTCCTAACAATCAGTGAGCGTCTTGAGTTTCTTTTTAAATATCTTACAACGTTTGCTCTTTTGCACACACCTCCTCTTCGTATAAAATATCCAATCATTTATCTGGATTGATATTTTCAAAAATCACGATTTTATTTCCTCCTGGCGATTTTGTAAGTAGAACGAAACAATCTTTTACCTTGTCTCCTTCATGTAGAGAATTTGCTGTGAGACGAGTTTTGGTGATCATTTTTGGGATGTGTTTGACACCCTTTCTTTGATGCTTCTCTTCACTCTTTTTTTCTCTGTTTCATTGCTTCTGATGGCTACCATCTGCCATTCAGTGCTTAGAGCCTTAGCTTCTTTCCTCCCTTTTGTCTCATTCAGAGAGCGGGATTGAGGGAGGGCACAGAGGAGAAATCTAAGCTGCCTCGGCACAGGGCTCCTGAAAGTGATACCGGGGATGAAGACCAGGACCAGGAGAGAGACTCCGTCTTCCTGAAAGACAACCATTTGGCCATCGAGCGAAAGTGCTCCAGCATTACTGTCAGCTCAACTTCCAGCCTCGAGGCTGAGGTGGACTTCACTGTCATTGGTGACTACCAAAGTGCAGCCTTTGAAGATTTCTCACGGAGTCTCCCTGAGCTTGATAAGGAAAAGAGTGAGGGAGAAGCAGAGGGTCAGATTTCTACTGAGGAAATTGACAGACCAGCTCCCAAGGAAGATGGTGATGCAATGGATGAAGATAAGGTTTATCATGTAACCCCAGAAGAGGTACAAAAGAAGACACAATACACAGATGTGTCTAAATGTCTTCATTTCAGTAATGTCTGTCTTGGCATTTGCACCGCTTGATCAGGTGTCCGTCTCATATTTGAAAGAACATATCCACTTCTTAATAGCCTTTTAAAACATTTTACCTTCATAAATGTGACTGTCTTGTCTGCATGATTGTTTCTGACATTCAAATGCATGTTTGTCCTCTGAGGGGATTTGTGATTCCTTTAATCATCATCACACTTTAACCCACTGCGTTTGCCTGGCTGCTCCATTGTATTGGGTGTGTTGTATTTGTGTATTCTCTTTGTTGCATGAATTCAACAAATAATATGTGTATTAAATATGCTTGGTATTTATGTATAATGTAACTAAAAATGGGCATCATAGCTGAATCAAATGACAATTGGCTATTCTGATGCTCTTAAATCAAAAAGCAGATACTGTACTGTTAAAATAATTGTCTTTCCAAATTGATTAAAACAAAGGTCAAAGATGGAAGAAAACATATGGGGGAAACAATGTAAAATTCTAAAATTAGGCAAATGTCATGGATTTATAAGAACAAGACTGGCTTAATCTTTGTTATTATAGTTAGTGAAATTGCATTTGAAACAGGTAGATTATATTCAAAAACAGGATTCAAAAACTATTCACTCAACAACAAATCATTGGAGTTCTTTGCTTTCTTGCCAGTTTGAATTTTAATTCCATTTTTCCAGATTATAATCTTTATAGAAATAGCATATGATATAGTTTATACACTTTCAGTCAGTCCTTTATTATCAAATATGTGCTCTGGAATAAAATTCTTGAGCTTAAATCAGCGAGAATTATTTGATTAACCATGACATCTGACAAAATGAGAATTAAAAATGCATATTTTTGGACACAAAAAGGACTGTTCACAAAACAGCCATTTCTATCATTAATTAACAATATTTGGATTGTCATCCCTTTTTTATCTCTTTGATAGTCCTTCAATCAGAAATCAGAAATTGTAAAGAAAGTGGAAGCAGACAGCTCTGTGCAACACAGAATTGATACAACAGAAATTTCACAGGTAACTTACAACTGTTACTTTATTGCACACTCAAATTTCTGCTCTTAAGTGAAACACAAATGTGTTTCATAAGTCCATAGGCAAAGCTAAAACTAAAATTGCTAGTGAAAAAATAATTTACATATTCTAGTGATATATTCCCCATTTGTTGTTTTTAAATACATCTTAAAGACATGAAATGCTCAATCTATAATCAAGTTTTAAGACACTGTGTTTCCTTGAAAATAAGACCCTGTCTTATATTTTTCTGAACCCTGAAATAAGTGCTTGGCCTTATTGCCATGCACTCAAAAGCCCGACTGGGCTTATTATCAGGGGATATCTTATTTTGGCGGAAACAGTGTAATATATGAATAGGACACTAGATTGAAGTAATTTACTATCTTATATGAATATATTTTAGTTAATTTGTATAGAATTAAATGGAATGTGCATTTAACAGCTCTACTTTTGTTGACTTTTATTGTTTTCGTTTTTCAGGTTGATGGTACCACTACAGATGGAAAAGAGGCAGTAACCACTTCCCACATTGTCAGCCCAGAAACTATATCTACAACCTCAGTAAGTTATTCATATGGAACTCATTGGTGCCTGGCCATTTGTCAGCATTGCAGCATTCTCAATTTAGGCCCTCTGTGACGCAGGGTGAATGTGGGACTCTCATGTCTATCTTTGCTATCAGCAGTCACTTCAACTGCATCTCAGTTCCATTTTGAGACTTTCTGCACTTAGCCCTTTTCCAACTCTCCTGGCCTCCTGTAGCCACCATCATTCTTGACCAATATTAAATAATAAAAGGGAGGCAAAATGAAAGATTGTGATCTTTTTCCAATTCCTTCCGCTTTCAGTTCATCTTGAACTGGGGTCCTTATATTCATAAGAGATGACCCTAGGTCCATGATGGCAAACCTATGGCACACGTGCCAGAGGTGGCACACAGAACCCTCTCTATCGGCACATGGACCATCGCCAGCTGCTCTTCTGGTTTCCGGCGTGCACATACGTGCCAGCCAGCTGGTCTTCACAAGCGCCGGAAACCCAAAGACCACCTAGCCAGCACATGCATGCGCACCGGCCAGCTGGTCTTCGGGTTTCCGGCGCTCAAGTGCTCTGGCACACACACACGCACATTCCGGTTTGGGCACTCGGTGCCAAAACGTTTCACCATCACTGTCCTAGGTGCTTGACAAATCTGGCCATCTCTCACATAGCCCCTTAATGGATTTGAGTGAGTCCAAATTATTTTGCTAAAATGTGACATAAAATGTATAAGATACATGTTAATTAAAAAATGAGCTCTGGATTATGCCTAGTTTGACAATAAATAATCACGTAAGAGATGCAAAACATGTTGGGAACTCCTTAAATCTTTTGAGTAATATTAAAATGTTATGGCTATAAACCCTAAATCCCACCAACTGATAATTTTGCTCACCTGTTGGCTTTCAGGATACAGTCGATTATATTTTAGAATAAGTATTTTTATTTCCCTGAACAAATTAGTGGATGAAATTTCTTACGATTTTTCCTTATGTCTTTGAGCATCTATCCTCCCTTGTCTGTTTTTCCAGGATCACAGTACCAAATCTACAAAAGGCACTGCAGACCTTCGCTCCATTTCTCCAGTAAGTCATTGTTCATATTTTCCGAGGAACCATCCCAGCCTTGTTTCCTAAATCAGTAATAAAATTACAAGACACAAAAGAATCTGAAACAGAAATAGTAGATCTGATAGATAATTCTTCACTGGACCTGAAGAAGACGTAACTGTAGTATGGACATTCACAGTTCAGCCTGGAATGATTAAGTACATAGGAAATAACATACTATTATTCAGATACCATTAAGGTTGTGATTCTGGACCTTTTCTTGGGACTCTTATTTTGATACTTTTCAGTCAAGATTCAGACTGGGTTATGATACTGTGGTGGCATTAGTCACAATTGTGCATGATCTTTGGAGTGAATGGGATGGGGGTGGTGTGTCTGTCCTATATGTCTCAGTTTTTGATACCAACAGTTTTGGTATCTTTCTGGACAGATTTAGGAATTTGGGGGGAGGGCACCATTCTGCAATAGTTGCTTCCTTTCTATAGTTGTTCCTGTCAGTATTGGTAACAGGGATGAAGTCTAACTTAAGGTCCCTTCTATATGGAGTACCTAATATCTCATCTCTTTGTCCACTCATGAAACAACTGGATAAATTGGCATAGTTCAATGCACCCCCCTCCCCACCCAATGATTTACCAGAGCAGGATAGTCAAACTGTATTTCAAAGCTCATGTAAATAAGTAATATCAACTTATCAGCTTCTTTCAAATCCTTAGAAAGGACAATCACTGCCTTAGAAGATGTAGATAATTGCTTCAAAACTTCTGATTGTTGTAGGATTTCAGAAACTGCAAATGTATCTGGATCAAATAAGAAATGCTTAAGCTTAATGCTTAACAATGCTTAAACATTGTTAAGATTATTTTTTGATTTTGCAAAAGTTTCAAAAACATTTTTTTCAGAACTAAGTTGATTTAAAATAAACAGTGTAAGAGATCAAATTTATTTGCCGTCAAAAATTTGATTATGATCTTCTTTGGAGGAATATAAACTTTATCTTCACAATTGTCTTAGAAAAAGCTGAGTATCAGGGTTCATAACTTAAACCCAATGGTGGGATTCAGCCAGTTCGCACCACTTTGGGAGAACCGGTTGTTAACTTTCTGAGCAGTTTGGCAAACTGGTTGTTGGAAGAAATCATTAGGGCAGAGAACCAGTTGTTAAATTACTTGAATCCCACCACTGCTTAAACCCATTAGAGGAACTGTAAATCTGTTGATATGAGTCATGTTTTGCATATGTTTATAGATTACCAGTGGTGCTGTTGGCAAAGAAGCCTTCACCAGCCTTTTCGGTGCCACTGCAGAAACCCTCTCCACCTCCACAACTACCCATGTTACCAAGGTAAGATTAGTGCAGGAACACAGAATATCATCTTATTCCAGTGCTCAGACTTACATCTCACTTCCTAGATAAGAGGCACATTGTACCTCTCTAAATATTACATCTATCTATATACTATTAAAATTTGTGTGTCTTTAACCTTTAACTACAGAGGTGGTTCAGTGGCTAAGATGCTGAGCTTGTCAATCGAAAGATCGGCAGTTTAGCGGTTCGAATCCCTAGTGCCGTGTAATGGGGTGAGCTCCTGTTCCTTGTCCCAGCTTCTGCCAACCTAGCAGTTCGAAAGCACGTAAAAAATGCAAGTAGAAAAATAGGGACCACCTTTGGTGGGAAAGTAACAGCGTTCCGTGTGTCTTTGGCATTTAGTCATGCCGGCCACATGACCATGGAGACGTCTTCAGACAGTGCTGGCTCTTCTGCTTTGAAACGGAGATGAGCACTGCCCCCTAGATTTGGGAACGACTAGCACATATGTGCAAGGGGAACCTTTACCTTTAACCTTTAACTGGGCAAAATAGGGCATCCTAGGGCAACAGTTTTTGAACCAATGTACTTCAAATGGGCTAATTTACAGAGCATATCCAAAATCCAGTATCTACAGTTCCCTTGGCATTGAAATTTGGCACATTGATGATAGCTTCAGTCCTTTCATGCTGCTGGGCCTCTAGCCAGTGATTCAGTAGACTGGCCCAGCCATAGTCCTCTGAGACTGGATAGGCTGGCCACTCCATTGCTAATGGAGATCAGGCAGACAACTCCCATCTTAATGTTGTGGCCTGCCAGGGGCCAGCAGAGTTGGCAGCAGATTTTGACAGTGAGGAGGATGGGGAGGAACGTGGGCCAGTCCTGGAGTCTGGGAAAGGCTCGGACGAGGGCTCTGAGTCAGAGGCAGAGAGGGAGCCAAGGCCATCTGGTAGTTCTTTGCTGCCTCCGGAGTCTCTGGAGTTTGACATCAGCGAGACAGAAGACAAGTGGGAGCCTATTCCCAGTGTGTGCATGCGCAGAGCTGCCAGAAGACAGGAACAATTACGAAAACAGGGTCAACTTCGGAGAAAGGCTTGGAGATGATTGGCCCCCTCCCATAAGATATAAAAGAGGAGCAAACGGGACTTGAGCTTTTGCAGGAAACAATTAGTTCATCTGGGCGATAAAAGCTTTGGAAAAGTTCTGTTTGACTCTGTGCTAAGTTTTGCCTTGCCCTGTGTGTGGCAATTAGTTCTCTGGCAGCATTCCAAGGGAGATGAGGTGAGTGTTTGTAAAAGACTGTTTGAGAATCCTTTCGGACTGGGAATGACAATAATTCACAGCCCTATGAATTAAAGAGGTTTTCTGTGACTAAGATTGTGCTGTATACTTTCTAAGGAAGCCTGGGTCAAGAACACCTAGCCTTTCAGAGGCTGGGTAGACCACTCCCTACCACTGGCTGCCAGAGGGCAATCAGCTGCAGTCAAGTCGGCAGGAATTTAAAAGTTGTTCCTTTTTTTACCCTTAGTCATTCTGTTTTTCTGTTTAGGTAAGGAAAGTATCTGAAGGGATGATCCAGTGGGTTACAAGCCGTCTAATATTCTCCTATAATTAAATGTATCTTATTTTCTTACTCCCAAGAGAATATTTGTAAAAAAGGAATGATTATTGTAAATTTCAGTCTAAACCATAATCTATCTTATTAGGCATTGTAGTTTTTATGCCACAGTATATTGCCTGAAATAGCCAATTGTTGATTTTCAACAAATCATGACTAAGCAAAGCTTAGCTTGGTATCCTGTGTCAAATTAATCACAGAGTTCTTGTGCCCTAGTAAAGCAAAAGCTATCATTCAAAACAGTTTTAGACATGGCATTTACAATATCATTCTGAGTATTTATTTTCTTTTTTATTCCAGACTGTGAAAGGAGGATTTTCTGAAACCAGAATAGAAAAACGAATCATCATAACGGGTGATGAAGATGTGGATCAAGACCAAGTATGATTGAAAGCTTTTAGCTAGGAAGTTGAACGAAACTCTTGTCCTTTTTATTTATGGAGGTGTTATGGTTCAAGATAGGAAGGCAGGAAGAGAGAAAGCTGTGTATGGCGGACATAACAAGAAGCCTGAGAAAGGGGCTTCTAACTACTGAAATGAAACCCAGCAATATGCCCATCTGTATTATTGGACTCTTTAGTGTGATAGAAGCTGTTATAGTTTCATTTAGTTTTTTTGGTGCAAAAAGTGGAAATTTGGATAATAAGGTCAAGTCCTAGAATTCCTGTGTGTGCACTGAATTCCTGATAGAATTATTGCATGCACCTGTGGGCAACCTTGATACTAAATGGTTAGGAAGATCACAACCCCCAAATCTTTCCTTGCTCATGCTTGCTCAGGTACTCATCTAAAAACTTGTCTTACCCTTTACCGTTTCTGACATCCATATATTTAGCTTGAAGAACTTATGTTGTATTTATCATGCTTAGATGCAAATACACAGCTCTCTGCGTGTTCGGGGATGTTACTATAACAAGGAAATACAAGGTGGGAATGCAGATCTTGTATCCACCTTCCAGCTTTTACGTATGCATGCAAATATGTTAAGACAGGGGTGTCAAACTGGCAGCCCGCTGGCCAGATGCATCACATGCAGGCCAGGCCCACCCCAGCTTCGTGAATGGGGAAAATGTTGCAAAACATCAGGTGACGGCAACGTGACACAGCGAGTTTGACACTGGTGCTTTAAGAGACTACAATTTGTTCCAATTCTATTGACACAGACATACAAATAACAGTGTAATCATATTTGCATAATTTAGATACTATTATAGTTATACTTCTGGTATATAGACCTAATTTACAATACCATGAAAGAGAGGTGGGAAATATAGAGCTCTGTGATCTTCAGTACAATGTGAAGCTGTGCTTATTGATAGTTAGGAATATCCGTGTGAACAGAGATATTGATTTTGCCATTCATAGGTATAAATTTGTGTTCCTTCATTTATTCTTTATTTAAATTATTTTCACTCGTTCTTACATTAAGAATGCTTTAAAAATGCTTTTAAAAGCCTCTGACGATCCCAGCTGAGCCACGCGATCATCAGAGGCTTTGTTTTTTAACTTTTAAAAGCATTTTTTGGCCGAAGAGGTTGTAGAAAAAATGCTTTTAAAAGTAAAAAAAAAAAGCCCCTGATGATTGCGCGGCTCAACTGGGCATGGTGGGGGGGTGCCTCAGGGATTTTTGCTACCGGTTCTCTGAACCACTCGCCGCCATCGCTACAGGATTGGGTGATCCGGTCCGAACCGGGAGCATTTCACCCCTGATTTGGGGGCCAGGAGGAATGTGGACATGGTGAAAGCAAGAAAAAAAAAAGGGAGGGGGGTATGCCTAGACTAAAACCCATAGGCTTTTTAAAAAGTGCATTTTTAAAAATGCCAAAAAATATTTGTTTTAGGAAATTTATATTGCCACCTATTCGCAAATGATGACTCAATGCTTGAAGAAACATTGGCTTCTTCTTCCATCTTAGCCAAATTTAAAAGATTTACCAACATTTGAGGAAATTGGACTACTCATGGCCCGAGCCAAAAATTGGCCTCCAATGACATAAGTGAAATACTACTGAATGTGAATTATTTTCTTTCCATAGGCTTTGGCTTTAGCCATCAAGGAGGCAAAATTGCAGCATCCTGATATGCTGGTAACCAAAGCTGTAGTATATAGAGAAACAGACCCATCTCCAGAAGAAAAGGACAAGAAGCCTCAGGTGGGTATAAATGTGGAGAAAGCATGGAGAAATATGATCTCGACAAGCCAAATCACAGTAAAATAGTAAATGATATACAAAGATTGTAGCTTTCAAATCAAGCATCCTTCTAGTGAGACAATACCGAGCTCTCTAAAAAATGGCTAATTAAACAAAACTATGTGTGACTGATGCTATTTGTGTTGAAGAATTATTTTGATTATAGTACGGTAAATTTGTGAGCTCTGCCATATTTTTATTCAGATTTATAACTAAGGATAAGCATGAGTTAATTGAAAAGAATGAGAATTGGCTAAGAATCTTGCCATTTTTAAAGCTTACCAGACGTTTCTGCTTGGAAAGTCTGGTCCTAATGGATTAACATCCTCCAATACAGGATGTTTTCTATGGGCTTCACACAGTAAAGCAATTAGAGTGAATGGTGCTCTCCTCTGTACTAAGAAGGGATATCCCAAAATAGACCCCAGGATGCTCTGTAACAGTGATGGCTAACCTTTTTGCCGTCGTGTGCCAAAAGTGGGGGGAGCGTGGTGGGTTGCGGGTGCGAGTGCCCACAATCATAATTCAATGCGCCCTGCCCTCCTGCGCATGCACACGTGACCCCCACACTTCCCCATGCTTTTGGCACATGATGGCACTGTGGGCCCAATAGGTCCGTTTTTCCACCTCCCCAAGCTCTAGAGGCTTTCTAGGAGCCTGGGGAGGGCAGAAACAACCTTCCCCATCCCCCCAGAGGCTGGAAACAGCCAGTTTCCCGACTTCCGGTGGAACCAGTAGGCCTGAAAATCAGTTGGCCGGTGCGCGCATGCGCGCTGGAGCTGAGCTAGGGCAGCACTTGCGTGCCCATCAATATGGCTCCGCGTGCCACCTGTGGCACCCGTGCCATAGGTTCGCCATCACGGCTCTATAATATACAAAAACTTCATACCTGATACAATATAGTCTTATTAAAATAGCTAAAGCTGCAACAGAATATTAAACTGCAAAAAGTGTAACAAGCTTGTAGTATTATATTGATAAAGGATGGACATTGTATGCATTGATTTATGTTGTTGTTTTCTTTCTCCTTGTATAGGAATCTTGACCTTTGTATTTCTAGAAGTTGGCATCTATTTTAACTTTGAAGTAAAGAAGGGGCCTTTATGCTGGATTCCTCACTGAGACATAGAACGTCCTGGCTGCAAGAATAATGTTGAGAGACAAAATATTAAATAAAAAGGAATAGCAAATATATTATATATTATATATACAGGAAACAAAATGCATCCTTGCACTGCTGCTATATGCTGGAGATGAATAAAACAGCAACATCAGCAACAAGCGAAACCAACCACCTCTTCAAATAAATTGAAGAATTGACTGAACTGATCTAAAAAAATCATGATGGTAATAATATTAATAATACAATAAACCACCATTGTGCATGTTACATTTAAAGAACATATAATTCATTTGTTGCACACTGAATGGAAAAGCAAAAATGCTTTGCAACAAAGCAAGAAATCAACTAGCAAAACAAGCAGAATTACACAATGATTCCCTGATAGGAAAGAATTAAAATCCATTCACTTGTATAATTTCTGTTTATTATTTTCTAATTTGGGATGTGCAGTGATCATCCTTTATTTTCATGCCACGCTACTCTTGTTGCTTCATCATTGGATTCTTTTATTTCTCCCAATTGGTCCTTCCTTTTTTAAATGTTTCCTCTTCTCATCTAATGTCTTATTCTGCTAAAGATAATTATGACTTTATTTCACTTAAAGCAAAGGAAAATGATATGTATATGATTTCTCACCGAACAAAATGCAGCCTGTAGAGATTTCATATTGATGTGCTTTTAAGTTATGGATATTATATATAACTGGGGAGGGTGGGGAATGATATTAAAACAAACAGTGCTAAGTGTGACAATGACATTTTCACATTATTATTATTTGATTGATAATGGTTAATGTATTACAAGACTTTTAGATTATGCCAGTATCCCATGAAACTAAGAATGGGGGGGGGGGATTCTGAGGAAGTTGTCTCTCAATTGAGTTTGGTGACACAATTGTGACTGTCACTAGTTAAGACACATACAACAGTATGGAAAGAGTCAAAGGCAACAAAACAGATCAGTGTTACTCCAGCCCAGGTAGAATGCCTCAAATGTGCCAATTAACAGTGTCTCTTCATCCTCCAGGCTTAAGAGGAGCACAAGGTCACCACACAGAATGAGGTCAAATTTCTTCATTGTTCAAGGCCTTTATTTAGTTGTCTTTCAGAGCAAAGTGTTTATTTAGGGCAAAGTTGTTACTGTATATGCCACGTCAGTTTTTCAAAATTTGAAAGTTTGATTCCAAACCTATCCATCACGTGGCTCCAGTTTCTGATCCATGAATGTGAGAATCTGCCAAAGAGGCCGCTCTGTCCTCCTCTTGTGCGGTTTCATTCTGTCATTGAAACTTTGGAGACCATATCTATCAGGGAGAAAGAGCACCTCTGCCTTCTTTAAGTACGGTGATTCTATATCAGAACAGAATTTATTCATGGGTTTCTTGAAGATGCATTCATCTGTCGCAGTAAGCTGCGAAGCTTAGAGAACCAAACTACTAACAGCAAATACTGCTTGGGAGTAAGGATACTATTAAATAAAAACTGCTCTGCCATTAAGGAAACCTACACATTGTCCTTTACCACTTTTCATTGCCTCAAGAGTAATTAAAGCAGAAAGAAATGAGACAAACCTAAATGAAAAAGTTTATACTCTTCCTTCTACATATTGTGGATCGGATAATGATATCTCTTATCTCTAATTGGAAATATAAATAAAAATGGGAAATGGTAATAATCATTGGAGTAATGTGGATGTATCTTACATCATAAATTGTTTGCCATTGTAGGAGACACTGGGCCATTGGATGTTAGTATGGCTCCTTAAAATTGGATCTATTTCTGGCATGTAGGAATGTCCTAATTAAACACTGAAAGCATAGATATAAACTTTATGCTGTAAGAGTCATTTCTAATTTTCATGTATCCAAGTGATTTTCTCCTTTAGATTTTTTTTGAGGATTTTTTGTTTCCTTTTATTCTTCTGGAATATGAGATGCCCTAAAACCAAAACATCAAAAAATGTAGAAACTCATAAAATATGTAGAAAACAAAAATTATCATCTGCTAATTTCAAAAACCGAACAAAAATCTTGGTGGCATTATCATGTTTTTTTTCAATGTTACAAAAAAAGTATTCTCCCCCCCAAACTTTATTTCATTTTTAATTTCAAAACAAAGCTCAGAAATTAGGTATATATAAAGTACATTCTGTTGCTTCTTCTATATGAATTGATATACACATGAGACTGCCACTAAAACCTGTGGAAACAAATTGCTTCAAAATCCATTTATAAAAGACCAGAATCGAACTCTTGTCAAGTACAGTAAAGGAAAGCTAAAATAGATTTGGATTCTTCCCACGGAATGACTGATGGGTAGCCATTAACAAAAACTAGCTTTTTGTTTACCTAGCAAGATGTGGCTTATATATAGATATCTATATTAATATATATATAATATTTATTATTTGTGGTAAAGTGGAAGCCATGCATACTCTTAAGATCATGGTTTCTTCCACCTTCTGCTGCCATCTGATATAGTTGATCACTCTTTGCTTTCTTTGGGTGAGGGGGTCTTTCCATTGATAGGGACAGTCAATGCAACTGCTTGTTTGCAACAAATCCCGCAACTTGATTCTAAAACTGGCCTGCAACTGCATGAATTAAAAAGATTCATAATTATTTTTTAATTTGAAAAGCACCTTAACCAACTGAAATGCTGTCATTCCTTCATTAATTCTTCTGTCCTTCTGACCCCTCCACCCATTTCAATTTTTGTCCCATCCTTTTCCGTCATATCCTCTTTCAGTGCTTGGTGATGTATGCGTGTGTGCTCACTGTTCTTGTATTCAATAAAAGTGAAATAAATGTATCTGATGCTCACTCATTTTGTGGCTCATGGTGGCTTTTCTCTTAGGAAAGAGAGAAATGAGACCCTTTACACTGGGCCTGTCAGAATTTCAAATGGTCTTTGAGCAATTGGTTGTAAGTCAAGTACTACACATTGATGATGATGATGATGAAGTGTTGAATTATTGTGAGGCTGGGCCACAACAGGTGTACAAGTGAAGACACCCGCCCCAACCTATTGGCTTTTATTAGCTCTTCCAGTACTGAGAACAGGATTAATTCTCAGTTATGGGATTCCTCCTTTAGGGCCAATATCGCTCTGTTGATAGATGACACCAGAGATGCCAAGGAACCTTAATAAACAGCTGTTTTGTTTGTGTTCAATACCCTTCATCTCATCTAAATACATCCTCCAGATAAAGGATCAAAGAATGCTAATACAATACACAGAACCAACAAATTACCTCCTCCAACAGTTTCATATCAATATTAAACAGCAGGAGGAAATGGACTGGAATTAGAGGAATCCTGTAACAGCCAACTGAACAACCTATTGGCTGATAAGCACCATGACCCCGAATGGCCCAAAATTACCAGGATGGACACTACCCTATACCAAGTTATAATAAAGATAATCTATAACAGCAACCAATGCCATGTTCAAATAAATATTCTGAACGAATGATGTGTTTCTTCTATGGTGCATTGCCATTGTAGGGAAAGCTAAAAAGAGGATAATAATGACCAAATCCAGATTGATCCAGAGAACATCTGTAAGATGTGGGACATCATAGTCTCTTTCAAAGGAGCTGGTGTTACCCCTTTCAAAGTGAGATGTCAGTTACCAGGTCCAATCTCTCTCTCTCCTTCTGGCTTTCCAATGAGGTCAGGAGGAGCAGGCAGGCAACAAATCCTAGTGCACTTCATCAAAGTCCATTAACTAGAAAGAATCCCAGGTTTGTTTGCAGAGCCGCTCCTTGAGGAAGATGGGTGATCTACAAACTTGAATATAAATATAAAAAATTTACTTCTGTGTCACTACAGTAAATCAAAGGTTTTATATCTTCTCCCTAAAGGAAGCAGACTACTTTAAACAGGGTTGCTGTTGCTCTATAGTAATCTGTCAATGTAGTAAGGGAAAATAAGTAACATTTCATTCCCTTATCACCAAAATGTAGGTTTTAAGCTTGAGTTCATATCTGTCTTGGGTGAAATTCACTTTTTATAGTTTTTTTCAGTGCATGCCAGGCATACCTTCTGCTACTTCATCTCCTAGATGTTCTTGATAAACGAACGAACCAACCAAGATTGGCTGATTAGCAGAGGCAGCTTGGAAGCAAGCACACTGAACTCCTTCTGTTGACAGTAGGTGACCAGGAATTCAACAAAACTGCCCCAAAGTTCTTAGGCTATTTGGGGCAAGCTCATTATTACCACAGACAACTCAAATCACTCCTGACAACCTGGAAATAGAAATCACCCAGAGCCAAATTATGAAAGAACTCTAATATCAGCCTCTAGACCAAATCAAACAGTTCAAGAAGGGACTCTCTTGGGCATCAGAATAGCCATTACAGTAGAATATCCAGCTTATAATGAATATCCTACTGTCCAACTTAATATGCAGTATTTCAATTCACATTCCATTATCTTTGGAGCAGAGTCTCAAAGAATAGAAGGGGATGCTTTAAAGATTACCTTCCTCTGACCAGGGTGTAGACTCCTGAAGGACTTGAAACCTGGGAGGGCAAATGTCAGACAATGACACCCTCACCATTACCCAACAAGGTCTCAATAAGATGCACCATTTCCTGGTGCTCATCTACCATCAAATCAGAGAGATGATTAGTATTTGTATGTATGAGATACTATTGCACACAGACTTGTCAATTATTATCAACAGATTATAGATCTATCAACAGATTCCAGCATCACTGGTGATTTTAACAGCTTGTTGGTTTCCACTTCCTTGAAATAGTCTCCTGCCATTTCTTCCTCAGCTCTCACAACTGGACCGTAATTATATTCCTACCAATGCAATCAAAACCCACACAGACTACATCACACTGGCTAATTCCACAACCATCCCAAAATTAGAGAAACAACAAAGTCACACAATCTGGCTTCAACATAAAAAATAAATCGCCACTCAAACCCTTCTAATTTCTACTTGGACAAAAAAAGTTTTGCTGATAAGAAATGAACTCAAGTAACAAACAAACAAACACACGCACACACACACACTGTCTCCGTATAAATGGAGACAAACTTCAGCTTCGATTGCAAGTCAACTATCCCATTTCTAACCTGCCATCAGTTCTACTAAGAGCATAATAGCCCAGGAACCAGTCATTGCTTTGCAAAAGGTCCAATCTAATCTCCAAGACACTGAAGTTCCAAAGGGCAGGTGCCATGACAGAAAAGGCTTGTTTTCTAAGTCCTGCCAGATGACATTCCTTAATTGATGGGACTCATAACATGCCTCTTCTGCTGGATCGGCTAGAATGGGTAGAAACAATTGGGAACAAGCATCTCCCAAAATAACCTAGGCTCCTGCCATGAAGATTTCCAATGGCCACAGATAGTGCTCAGTCAACTGCTATCTCACTAAGTCACTCTTCAGGGAATCAGGTTCTGCAGACTTTGGATCAAACGCCTTCTCCATTTCTCTAAGCCATGGTAAATCAGCTTCCCACAGTCCATCTTCTTTTCTCTTTCTTTCCTACTATCCAGCTTGGATACCAATCTTCCTAACATTGTCTTGTCTCCTCTACTCCAACATCCTATTCCAAGAACTTCAAAGACTACTATAAAAAAATCTAAACTCTAAATTGAAACTTAATTCCTCTACTTGTTTATATTCCACAACAGCTTCCTTCCTTTCAATACTAAACTTTAGTGATAATAGCTACTACTCTGCACCATCTTTTTTAATCCACAAAGTACATAATGATTGAGTGTGAGCTATGACTTGATGAATGTTGGAAATTACAGAAAATGTAAACATAAGTAGAGTGTACACTATCTGGATGACAAGACAGACCTCCAGTGTTTTAATTCACTATACTCTCTCTTCCTTGTCTATAGGTGTGTACTGTTCCAATTAACCTGTAACCTTTCAGCTTCTACTTTCATGTTCTCCTCTTCATAATATCTCAGCTTTCTCTTCCGTTGCTCATACTCAGCTCTGCGCCATCATTCCCCTTTTGCCTGTTCTGTTGTGTGTTTTGATGTCATTTCAACCCTGCCATCATGAATTCTGTGTGATTGCAATGCTTTATATAAGGATAGGAAATAAGATACTTGGAGGACCAAACAAGAATTTCCCAAGCCAACATCTAAAACAGCTAGGGAATTTACAACCATATATAAAATATAGGAAGCAAGACTAAAAGTAAAGCAGACTCTTCATACCAGATTCACATATGTACCATGTTCTTGCGGTGTGCTCTGTTGGGTCCCACCCTCCAATTGTTTAAAAATCCTGTTTCAAAATAATAAAGCTGGAATAAAATATCTGATACAAATATGGAATAAAGAGAAAATAAATCTATGTCACTGAAACCAATTCAAATACATGCTATCACTTTTACATTACTTTAGTAAAACTAGTGTACTTATGTAGCTTATGGCTGTGTGATTAACAATTTTTTTAAAAATCACTTAATTGAATAAATCTTAATGGGCATTGGCCATCGCCCACCTTTTCTGCAGAATTGTGTATCAATCCTAAAGTGAGCAAGAGAGAGAGTGTTAAAAATGTGAAGCCCACCCATTCAAACAGCCCTTCTGCCTAACACTTCTTCTCCTAGGAGTAACCACTAGAAGTACTATTACATTTATCAAAACGTACTACACACAGGGGTGAAAAAAACCTCTCCTTAAATATTGTCATCAACTCGAGGACCGGAACCCTTTAAAGCGCAGCCACAGGGACCGCACGGACAGCTTTTTTAAGCAGACCGGAAGTGCTCCAATTGTCAGGATCGTCATCCGCTTCTCGACGGAAGTTGCCTCTAAATCCTAAATTCTGGCGCCGCAATGTTTTGCCGGGACCGGTCGGTTGGGCATGGCGTTAGATCAGCCGACACCGTGCCGGCATTGTTGTAGGCGGGAACCGGACCTTTCCTAATAGCTCCTACTTAGCTTCTTCCGGTTTTTGAGCCCGCCCGCCTCTTGCGTTCAGCCGGCGGGGTCTCTTTATTGCTTTCTCGTCTTCGCGGGATCGCCCTTCCCAGGTGGGGCTTCACCTTTCTCAGTTGTTATTTGTGTGAAAGCCATAAAAAGCAGCAGGTGCCTTTCTCTTGGCACGGAGACTCGTAGGCCTACCGAATATCTGCTTTGGGTGCAGTTGTCCCAAAGGTGCTTTTTTTCAAGAGGCACCTGGACTTTCTGGCACCTGGATTTCCAGAAAGTCCAGTTGCTTCTTGGGAAAAAAAGCACCTTTGGCACAACCATGACCTGGATGACTGAGAATCTCCATAGACATTTAGGGTGCAGTTGTTAATTGGCACAGAACTATTTTCAGGAGGCAGGTGATGCAGATTGTCCTAACTCTCCCCACAACCAGCCTGCTGAATTTTCCCCAGGGTTGGGGTTTCAAGCAATAAAGTGATTGTGAAGTCACTCAGTCCTGCAATAATGTGAGACAGAAATAAATTTCTGGTGTTTATTTGGGAGTTAGAGAGATGGTGGTTTGCCCACTCAAGGTAGGCAGACTGAGCAAACCTGTCATAAGGCTGCTTCACATGAAAGGGTCACTCAGGATCCATTTCTAGCTATTATTTACATCTGAGATTCTTTTAACTAGTGTAAAACGTACATTTCCCCCCAGACTATGGGCTTTCATGTGCTGATTTTTGGTTAGGTGACTTCTGTGGGGAAAAAAATGCTTCTGTGGATAAGTAAGTCTTACAGGTTTTTATGTATCTTGCTAATATGAAAAGTGAGGGACGCCGTGGCTCAGTGGCTAAGATGCTGAGCTTGTTGATCGAAACTTGTCAGCACTTCAGCAGTTCGAATCCCTAGTGCCGCATAATGGGGTGAGCTCCCGTTACTTATCCCAGCTTCTGCCAACCTAGCAATTCGAAAGTACCTAAAAAATGCAAGTAGAAAAATAGGGACCACCTTTGGTGGGAAGGTAACAGTGTTCCGTGCGCCTTTGGCATTTAGTCATGCTGGCCACATGACCATGGAGACGTCTTCAGACAGCGCTAGCTCTTCCGCTTTGAAACGGAGATGAGCACTGCCCCCTAGAGTCGGGAATGACTAGCACATATATGCGAGGGGAACCTTTGTGTTTTTAATATGGAAAGAACAATATGACTCTGAGAATGCCTTTTATATTCTTGAACATAACCTGATTGTTTTGATTTTAAAATTATTAGATCTGCTTATTGTTTAGAAAGATCTTGCTACTCTGCTGGCAGATGAACACTTGGTAAAATATTGGTAAGATGTTGCCTATACTGAAGATTTAATTAGCCATTTCAGTCTATAGGTAGCTTTTAGCACACTCTCCCAATTAGGACTTTACAATGAGGTACCTTTCTTCCTTTCTGTTTTAAAATGTATTATTTCCATTTTGGTTCCTTCTTACTGTGTATTCTGGCATTGGTCTTCATTTTATTTATCAATAATAGAAACAAAAAGAATAACGGTTATTTAATGAGAACTTTGAATCTTACTTTGAATCGTTTGCAACTTGATGTTGTCTGGAAAAACATTCTCTGTTTTAAGTCTTCAGACGCTATCATTTCTGCCATCACAATATTGCAGGATTTTATTATGGCAAGTTTTCTAAAATTTTGGACCTTATGCCTGCCATTTATGGCTGGCTTTGATTTGGAAATCCAGGGTTTTGAGTGACTTTCTCATCTAATTTATTGTTTGTGTAATGAAGAAAAATTGAAGGACGCACCTCCCCCACATTTCCCTTCTCTAATATGGCTGTCGCTTGGCTATTACTTTTGGGACAAGTAGAGTGGAGGCCTGCAGAACTTAGTTTTTCTTTGTCTTGTTTCAGAGCTTAGAATGGAGGTTTGGTAGTTTGGCCATGCAGTGCCAAACTGTTCTTACTGCCTTGGCAACATATTAATCAAATCTTTCCCATCTGGTGAGAGGTGGTATTGGAGCTGGGAGAGGGCAGCTAGTATTGTCATACCGTCATAAGGGACTGTTTGCTTCAAATATGAGAAAATTGAGACTTGACTTATCATATTCACCAGGTGGCAGTAGTGATACATTTACTTTTTCAAATATAGCAAACAAAAATGTAGAAGTTACTGGATAAATTGTGAGGAAAGCATTGCAGCCCAATGTCTAAAAATTGTGTTCTTGGTACAGTAACACTGGCTCACATATATTGTAGTGTCAAAACGTATTCAAATATTTGTTTGTTTCTACTAGGCTTCTGAGTAAGAA
Organism: Ptyas mucosa; assembly: GCA_012654045.1. Taxonomy (NCBI): domain Eukaryota; kingdom Metazoa; phylum Chordata; class Lepidosauria; order Squamata; family Colubridae; genus Ptyas; species Ptyas mucosa. The sequence continues at coordinate 5,309,228 of WNWU01000162.1, read as the reverse complement.
GTTGTATAACCAAGGGAACAGCTGATATGGCAGAAATGCAGATGGACCAAGCTCTGGCCAAACAACTTTTTTTTGAAGGTGCCACGGTTATAATTTTGAAAATGCCAGAAGGAACTGAGTTTGGCATTGACTACAACAGCTGGCAAGTTGGTCCCAAGTTCTGTGGCGTCAAGATGATACCACCAGGCATTCATTTTTTTCATTACAGCAGTGTTGACAAAAACAATACGAAAGAAAGTGGTCCTCGTACTGGTTTCTTCTTAAACTTGCAACAACGTGATTTAAAGATATTTCACTGGGACGAACAAAGAGAAGAAGTAGACCTCACCCCAGCTTCTGAAAACGAGTCTGAAGCCATGAGAGTCAATCTCAAAGAGATGGACAAATTTCTGGGTCCATATCCGTATAACACCCTTAAAAAATGGGTCTCCCTCACTAATTTTATTAATGAATTTGTGATGCAAAAGTTGCAGCCTGAAAATGGACAGATATGTGCCTTTTCTGAAGTGCTGCCTGTTCTGCCTGGAAAATATACTCAAGATCGAATTGAACAGAATCTACCCCAGTATGACACAGAATGCAAAAGTTATGCGGAAGGACTGGCCCGCCTTCCTAAAATGCAACTGAAGCCTGGCACTGAGATCAGATTCACAAAAATACCCAAACAAATGTATCCTGAAGGTGCCACACCTGAGGAAGTTACCAAGCACAGTATGGATCTCAGCTATGCTCTAGAAACAGTGATTAATCAACAGTATGCCAGCAATTCCCAGGATGTGCTTGGTAAGTAAATATGCTTCTCAGATCAATTTTTCATCATCTGCATTTTTTTTACATCAGTATATGTATTATACTTTATATGCATTCACGATTGTCTTGTACCTTTAATAAGCAAACCTTTACAAATGAATTCTGCAAAGCAAGAAAAACAATCCTGATAGTGAGTATAGAAACTTTCTTGGCCATTTTTGTATTTTGGGATATGAATTATGAAGCTAGTCCATAAGAGCAAATAGCTGTGATGATACATTTTCTTCCAGCATTGCAAATTAACTATTACTGTTAAAGAACTATGAGCAATTGAGATAAGAAATGCATTAAAACGATCAATAAATTCTCATGTGCAGTACTAGTGACCCCTTGTGGAAAGTTTAAAACAACACAACACTCAGCATTTAATGGCAATTCTCTGGCATTCTTTCAGTACAGCTTTTCAACATACTTTTGTAGCAAATTTTCACTAATTAAGAAAAGTTATATATATGGTGAAATATGTATTCTAAGAATGTTCGTTTGTGTAAATACCCTACAAGTTAACCAACAGCAAAAGCAAATAAATTTTGGCCCACTCAAGATTATTTGCTTGGTACGTTTTACTAATTTATACTAAAGTAAAACACTTGTGGAATAAAAATTAATTTAATCTGATTTTACAATTAATTATATGTTTGCTTCCAAAAATCACTTCATGATCAAGTATAATTTTCCCTTTGTTGAGAAGAAGAGTAGATAAACTGAGTGGGAGACCATATGGATGGGAATTTGAATCTGAGACATCCTGTGGGTTGTGTTCATTTATTGCTGAATGAGGTTACACTATTGAAAAAAAAAATCATTAGTCGCTTGAGATACCCATACATACATATTTGTCCCTGGAAATATATGTTATCCTATGTCTTTGAGTTTACACTGATATATCAGCTCAAACTTCTAGCTACCCAAGTATAATGTGCTTGTGATAATTTGAGATCAGATAAATACTGTGTGCTGTTTTGGAAGATGCTGTTACTTCAGAACATCTGATTACTAAGTGGAGCTCTGTTTTATACTAGTGTATGCCTAGGGCTAGGCCATATAATTTTGCTACTTCAAAATTACAAAATTTGCTACAATCTAGTTCTAGATCAGGGGTATCAAACTCACATTGTCACGGTGGTGTCACGTGACGTATCAGGACTTTTTCCCCTTCAATAAACTGGGTGTGGCCGTGGCCAGCACGTGACGCATCTGGGCTGCGGGCTGGGAGTTTGACAGTCCTGTACTAGATCTCAGTCCAGAGTGAGGGAATGGGATTGTTTTGTTTTGTTTTTGATGTCTTCAGGCCACTGCTTGAACAATAGCAATAGCACTCAGACTTATATACCACTTTACAGCCCTCTCTAAGCGTATTGCCCCCAACAATTTGGGTCCTCATTTTACCCACCTTGGAAGGATGGAAGGCTGAGTCAATCATGAACAAAGGATTTGCTTTCCTCCTGGTACTGAAAGAAAATGATTGTCCCCAAGGTCATTCACTGGTCTTGTGCCTAAAATGGTCTACCTGTTTCCAATCTGGGATTTAACCACTACATCAATTGATTCTAAGTGATGTTGGTTAGGAGATACTATCATATACTTAATAATATGTTAAATATAAAACAACCATGCAACCAGGATTAATGCTAAAGCTGTTCTGTATTTCTTTCATTTTCTTGGTGGGATCTTTCTAGGGGAGCTACAGTTTGCCTTCATCTGCTTCCTGATTGGGAACGTATATGATGCATTTGAGCACTGGAAAAAACTCCTGAATCTCTTGTGCAGGTCAGAGGAGGCCATAGTGAAACATCAAGCCGTGTTCAGCCATCTCATTTCTATCCTGTACCATCAGCTCAGTGAAATCCCAGCTGATTTCTTTGTAGACATAGTCTCCCAAGACAACTTTCTAACAAACACTTTGCAGGTAAGAGAATTTCATCTTGAACAGTTTGCAGCAGCAACAGCATGGGAAATTTGCCCAGTAATTATGGGATAATGTACCATGTACAGGTAGTCCTCAACTTACAACAGTTTGTTTAGAAACTGTTCAAAGTTACAACAGCACTGAAAAACGTGACTTATGACCGTTTTTCATAGTTACAACCTTTTCTGCATCCCCATGTTCATGTGATCAAAATTCAGATGTTTGGCAACTCGTTCATATTTATGACCTTTGCTGTGTCTCAGGGTCATGTGATCACCTTTTGTGACCTTTTGATAAACAAAGTCAATGGGGAAGCCAGATTCACTTAACAATCAGGTTACTAATTTATCGACTGCAGTGGTTCATTTAACAACTGTAAAATGGGACAAAACTCACTTAACAAATGTCTCACTTAACAGAAATTTTGGGCTCAATTATGGTCATAAGTTGAGAACTACCTGTACATATGGTATAAGTAAGGGGGGAAATAGTAAGGACATCTTACTTTTTAAAAAGAAAACCATTAGAAGAAAAATATTTTGTTTTAAGTAAATACCGTATTTTCTGGCGTATAAGACTACTTTTTAACACAGGAAAATCTTCTCAAAAGCCGGGGGTCATCTTATACGCCAGGTATAAGCCTACTGACGCTCCTATTTCCCCAGCTGACCCCCAGTGATGGCGAGCCCCAGCTGTCTGGGGAAGTCGGAGCATTGGTAATATTCAGCTGGATGCCTGGGACGGTGGGGGAAGCTCCGTGCAGCAACCAGCTGGGTCCAGCATTCAGCGGCATGCAGCCTTGACAAGATCGGCACAGCTTCCCGAATCTGAGTTGCCGGCGCTGACCGATGACGCTACGGGAGCGCCGACAACATTGAGGGGTAGTCCTATACGGCGAGTATGCCCAAACCCTATATTTTAATAGGAAAAGTAGGGGGTCGTCTTATACGCCCAGTCGTCTTATACGCCGGAAAATACGGTACACTAAAATATACTATTGGATTGCATGATAACACTGATAATATATGAATACTTGGCTTTTAGGGAAAATGTTTTAAAGTGTTTCTTTAAAGCAAAATCAAACTTAACATAAAAAGTATCCCAAGCAAAATAAAATTAAAAATTTAATCTTGAAATAGAATTAGATGTAATATTGTTCTTGGGTTATTCTCAATATAGATGGTCCTGCAACAAATTCATTCTCAACTTCTTATTTTGTTATTAATAGAATCTTTCATCCCTTATTATTTGAAATAACTGGTATGTTCGTCACATCTCACAATAAGTGACTGATTGCTGTTGTGTTTAGTTTTGACCTTAATAATAGACTTTGTTAAAACAGCAATTTAATCAGAAGCACAATGGGAGGTTTTTAAATCTGTCTCTCACTTAGCATTCTCATCTTTTGCTGAAAAGTTTAGACATGCTTCCATATCTATGATTAATCTGTACATTCCTCCCCAATTTGAAGACTGAACTTCAATTCATGGAATTCATCAACTAACATCTTACTTTGTTAAACATTCTGAAATTTGCTCTATAGATCTGCATGGCACTCAGAATGGGGAAGGCTGTTATAAAACTCTTTAGAAACTGTATCATTTGTCTTTATATCACTATGTGGACATGAAATAGACAAGAATTTATAGGCATTAGGGAAAAAGCAGTCTTTTTCACTGTCCCATATTGTCAGAATGATATGAAAAATACTCTGTACATTGACATTTTTGACGATTTTAAAATTTGCTACATTTTCTATTGCTACAATTGCTTGTGAAATTGTGAGCTTGCCAGCTCTTCTCCAGTGAATCCTTCCTTCTCATTAGGTGGCCAAAGTATTTGAGTTTTGTCTTCAGGACCTGGCCTTCTAAAGAGCAGTCAGGGTTGATCTCCTCTAGGATTGACTGGGACTTGCAGGAGTCTTCTCCAGAACCATAGTTCAAAGGCCTCAGTTCTTTGGTACTCAGCCTTTCTTATGATCCAACTTTCACAGCCATACATTGCAACTTGGAAACCATAGCCTTGATTATACGTACTTTTGTTGGCAGGGTGATGTCTCTGCTTTTTAGTAAGCTATCTAGATTTCCATTGCTTTCCTCCCCAGGAGCAAGTGTCTTTTAATTTCTTGGCTGCAGTCCCCATCTGCGGTGATCTTGGAACCCAGGAAAATAAAATATGTCACTACCTCCATTTCTTCCCCATATATTTGCCAAGAATGGAGAGGGCCGGATGCCATGATCTTAGTTTTCTTAATGTTGAGTTTCAAGCCAACTTTTTCACTCTCCTTCTTCACCTGCATTAAGAGGCTGTTTAGTTCCTCTTCACTTTCTACCATTAGAGTGGTATCATCTGCATATCTGCGGTTGTTGATATTTCTCCTGGCAATCTTAATTCCAACTTGTGATTCATCTAACCCTGCCTTTCCCATGATGTGCTCTGCATATAAGTTAAATAGGCAGGGCAACAGTATATAGCCTTGCTGGACTCCTTTCCCAATTTTGAACCAATCAGTGGTTCCATGTCCAGTTCTCACTGTTGCTTCATGACCTGCATATAGGTTTCTCAAAAGACAAATAAGATGGTCTGGTACTCCCATCTCTTTAAAAACTTGCCACAATTTGTTGTGATCCATACAATCAAAGACTTTAGCATAGTCAATGAAGCAGAAGTAGATGTTTTTCTGGAACTCCCTAGCTTTCTCCATGATCCAGTGTATGCCTGTACTTCTGGTAGTTCTCAATCCACATACTGCTGGAGCCTAGTTTGTAGGATTTTGAGCATAACTTTACTAGCATGTGAAATGAATGCAATAGTGCGGTAGTTTGGACATTCTTTGGCATTGCCCTTCTTTGGAATTGGAATGTAAACTGACCTTTTCCAATCCTGTGGCCACTGTTGAGTTTTCCAAATTTGCTGGCAAATTGAGTGTAGCACTTTTACTGCATCGTCTTTTAAACTTGAAGCATAAATATAGTTAATTTTGTCAATTTCCAAAATGTCTCAATCAGAGAATTTCTAGACATTTCAGCCTAATCCTTTTTGAGGGTAGACAGTAGACAGAAAAGGAACAGAAAGTCCCCATGTATGCAGAGAACCCAATAGTATTTTGAATCCTAACCATGGATAGTTTTTTGTATTTTCTGCACATTCCTACAACAGTCTTCTTAACAAATTGAAATTCAGTGAAGCTGCATAAATGCAGATTGTTTCATTACAACATTGAAGCCAGACATTTTTTTTAAACTAGATAGATGAAAAAGGTCTTAGCTCTTTTATGGCTTTTATAAGAAAGAGTTTTGTTAGCAGATGGCCATTAACAGATTTCAAGAAAGCCATTAAGTGCATATCTGTTTCATTCACCTATTTCCTTCCTTATGTATCATGTCTAATGAAGAACTTTTGGAAACTCAGTGGCCTGCAACTGCTTATTGACCTGAGTAAACTTATTTGTTTTTCAGCTATTGGCTAATCCTTTTAGATATGTTTTCCCCATCTTCTGTCTCAGTAAAGGCTCTTTGTTCCCCATTAGAGAGGCATGAAAAAAATCCAGGAGTGAGCAAGGGTCTGAATACTATAGAAAAATTACAGTAATAATAACTTTATTGTCATTGTACGTGTATACACAGTATACCCATACAACAAAATTCGCATAACACCCAAAGACCAGGTCCAACACACATAACAATCCCCAAACACATTCCCACCCACTACAATTCTCCACCCCTAAACCACCCAAACATCCGCACAACAGACCAAGTAATACTGTCCAACAGCTCACTGACGGTGGCCCTTTAATTCATTGTTGAGTGCAATTATAGCTCTGGGATAAAAACTATTCAGAAAACATGTGGTGCAAGTTTTAATTGTTCTGTATCTTCTGCCAGAAGGCAACAGTCCAAAAAGATTGTAAGCACGATGGGAAGAGTCTCTGAGAATGTTATGCAACTTTCACAAACAGCGAGATTCGGAGATGTCATCCAGGACTGGTAGCTGGAGTCTGATGATATTCTGGGCAATTTTAATAATTCTCTGTAGAGCCTTTTTGTCTGCTACTGAGCTGTTCCCATACCATGCAAGAATGCCGTATGTCAGGACACTCTCAATGGTGCTGCGATAGTAGGACAGAAGTAGATGCTGAGATAGATTTATAAGAGTAAAATATGCCAAATGAAGATCTAATGGACTGGAAAACTGGTTGAGGTGGGCAGGTTAATGGGAAGGAAGAAGTGGACCACTGCATATACAAGAAGTCCTCGACTTACAATGGTTCATTTAGTGACTGTTGAAGGTTACATCATTGAAAAAAGTGACTTATGACCATTTTCCACACTTAGAACCAATCCAGCATCCCCATGGTCACATGATCAGAATTCAGATAGTTGGCAACTGACTCATAATTAATGATAGTTGCAGTGTCCTCGGCTTATGTGATCACCTTTTGCAACCTTCTGACAAGCAACGTCAGTGGGGAAGCCAGATTCACTTAACAACCCTGTAACTAACTGAACTACCATCATTCACTTAACAACTGTGGCAGAGAAGGTCATAAAATGGGGCAAAACTCACTTAACAAATGTCTTGCTGAGCGGCATAAATTTTGGGCTCAATTGTGGTCATAAGTCGAGGACTACCTGTATTTGCTGATTGGCAATCAAATCAAATCAAATCTTTACTGTCAACGCACAACACGTGTGCAATGAAATTGATTGGGAAATTTTGTGTGGCTGGGCTGATACCAAGGAAGATGTTCTGAAGACTGGCAGGTGGGCAGTGAGGATTGATAGCAGATCTTTAGGGTGGAGGACCAAGGCCCAATGTGTACTTTTATGCATGTACAAATGACAGATGGTTTTAATAGACATTCAGAAGAGGAGACGTGAATGTTTCAAAAATAAAACAGGACACGATGCCAAAAGTTTGGGAATCCTTGTTTAGATTCTTCCCTCCTTACTTGAGCCTACAATAGAACTATGTTTGCTTTTACCGTAGCTCTCAATCTGTTGCCTTGGAAATCATTATGTTTAACAAATTTAGAACAGTAGAAAAGAAATTAGGAGATTGAATTTTTAAACTTTAATGATGGGTCAAATGCAAATATAAATAAAAAGCTAATGGATTTGTGTAAAAAAATACCTAAATTCCAGTAGCTTCTAAACATATAGTCTTAATATAATTTGAATCATATGAAGAACGTTTCTCTCTCTCATGTTCTTTAATGAAGGAAAAACAGAAAATGGGTCAGATCTGGCTGGGAGCTGCAGAACAAAAAAATAAAATAAATGCCGACTTCCCCCCCACCTCCCCCCTGCCCAGCGCAGTGCTCTGGGAGAAGCAATTGAGCAGCGGTATAGTATGCTGCAGAACTGCTTCATTCTGAACCTGTGACCTAGAGGAGGGCTCCTGTTAAAGAGTTGGAAATAATTCCAGAAGCCATGTGTCACATGCATTCCCTGTATTGTTCTTTACATCAGATCTGCTCTGTAGAGCCTCTTAATCGTACCTTTTCCTTTGTCTCTTTGCCTGTATTGTTTGCCACTGTCTTTTACTCATATCCACATTGTAGTGCATCTTTCAGTCATTCTCACTTTTACAGCATTCTCTTTCAAATAATCCTTAGATTACATTTAGCCACCGTTCAAAGTTGTGACAGCACTTAACAAGGGGGGCTTACAACCAATCTTTGAAGTTGAGGCCATCGCAGAGTCCTGTGTGATTGCGATTCAGGCACTTGACAACCAGCTCACACTTAACGCTTTGCCATCATAGTTATTTTTCTATTTATGATATAGACTCTTCTTAGATGATCGCAGGGCCATTCAGCATTGGGCTAAAAAAAATAATGGTCAGCCTAAAATTTAATGTTCATTCTGGTCACATCAGTGGTGGGTTCCTCCTGGTTCGGCCCGGTTCTCCCAAACCGGTAGCGGTGACGATATGACATCACTGAACCAGTTCTCCCCCACCCCGCCCCTCCCATCCATCCCCACCCCCTGCGCCCCCACCCACCACTTTAGTCTTACCTTTTATTTGGCCCCACCCCCAATCTATTGCTGCCTCCTGAGTCCTAGCTGATGTCTAGAGGAAAAAAAGCTGTTTAAACTGTTGCCGCGGGGCTTCTAAGGGCCGCCCTACAGCTGATCAGTGGTAAAAGAAAACAAATGAGTAGACCAGTGCCTGCAAAAATACATGAGTAGATCGGTACAGCTCTGCAAGCAGTTAAAAGCCTGGTAAACCAGTACTTCTGTTAAATTCTAAACAATTGTCACATGACCATCAAGCCACGCCCACAAAATAAGCCATGCCCACAGAACCGGTAGTAAAAAAAAATTAGAACCGACCCCTGGATCACATTAGACTGAATTATCTTTCTCTTAAAGGATAACCTAATTTGGGGGGTGGGGTGGGGTTATAGGTTTGTCTAGTCTATTCTAAAGTGTTGTATTAATTGATGTGTAATATATTTTTTAGGTGTTCTTCTCTTACACTTGTAATCCAGCTGTTGACAGGACTCTGAGGAAGAAGGCAGAAAGATTTAAAGCCCATCTAACCAAGAAATTCAAGTGGGACTTTGAGGCTGAACCAGAGGACTGTGCCCCCATTGTTGTTGAACTACCAGAAGGAACATTTGTGGACTGAACATGACTCTGTGTTTTTTTTTAATATTACTATAATTTTCCAGTTGTACCATATGTTTCAGCTGTTAAACACATTCGTCATATTTTGCTTCTTTTTGTACATATAGAACAGTGAGATGGTGTAGCAAGAATTTTTTTCCTTGTAGAAAAAGTAGACAAGATGGTACCTAGTCTGTCCTATAAATGAATTTATTCCCACATTGTTCCTTGAGTCTTGGATATTAAACAAAGTTAGGCTTAATTCACTGCAAAAATGAATACTGTAACATGTTTTGAACAAGATTGAAAAAGGAAATAGCAAATGCTACTGTTTGAGTTACAGTAGAGGTAGTCCAGTAATAATTGTTTTCATTGATTTTTATCTTGTAGTGGAACTTTAGACTGCATTAGAGTTCTTCCCATTCCATCAGTTTCATTTCATCCACTCCTAGTTTTTCTTACCCTTTTAAAAACATAAAACTGCAAAGGGAGTTACTGTGAATTGAACAAAAAAAAAATTGGTGTTTTAGCTTTGACAGTATTCTGTCTAAGCTGTTTCTAGAAAGCTACACTGAATGTTCTCCCTTCTTTTTAGAATGTCCTCTCAGGACAGGCTGCTTTCTGCTGTTACTTCATAGGAATGAAAATGTTATAAAATAGCCTGGAGCAAGCATAGGGCCCGTTATCTTGTAATGTTTTCTCTGGGGTGCAGGATGCTATTAAATTTTTCAAACATTCCCTACTATGTGAAGATTTAACTTGCTCATTTCTTTTCAGGCTCTAAGGCTCCTTCAAGGGTTGGTATGCCTATGTAACAAAATAACTTGCATTACTGTTCAATACAATAAAACTGCCTATATCAGTTTGCCTATGAATTCTCCCCAGCGTCTTCTTTATATGAACTTTCCAAAGGTGTGTGCTTGTGCTTGCTTATTTGCTTTATTAAATTTATATGCCACTCGTCTCACTATTGAAGCGACTGGGAGGCTTAGTCATTACCGATAGTGCTATGATTGGGATAAAATACCATTTATCATTCTTACAACCTTTAAAGTCTTTCTTTCCTACTTAAAGACAACTAGCATTTGAGCACTATAGTTTAGCCCAGAGTTTATTGGGCACTTCTAGAAAGCCTTGTTTTGTCTGTCTTCCCTTTGAGCAAGTCATGTGCTTTCCAGGTGGCCCTTAAGAGGGCGTTCTGCCCCAAGCTCTTTCTTCACAACCTGAAGAAAGCTGGTCTTCGTGCGTGCATGCATGCCAGAAACTGAAAGACCAGATGGCCAGTGCACATGCACATGCCGGAAACCAGAAGAGCAGCCACCCGGTGCACATGTCTGCGCTGGGAAAATGATCTTCCGGTTTCCAGCATGCACATGTGTACCAACCACCTGGTCTCCTGGTTTCTGGCATGCATGCGAGCGCGAAGACCAGCTGGCCGGTGCGCATGCGCATGCCGGAAACCGGAAGATTATCTTACCGGTGCACCCATGCACACGGGGTGGCTGCTCCTCCGGTTTCCGGCGTGCACATGCGCACCAGCCAACTGGTCTTCACTCACCCACTGATCAGGTGAGCCAGAAACCAGAAGAGCAGCCGCCCGGTGCACATGCGAGTGCTGGGAAGATGATCTTCCGGTTTCCAGCATGTACACGTGCACGCTCCTGTTTCAGCACTCGGTGCTAAAAAAGTTCGCCAACACTGGTAGTCTTTCTGTCAAATACAATTTGGGTTTTACTATACCACTTTTATGAGGCTCTCTATATGGTTTACACTTTCATTTTGATTACAGAAATCATAAATAATAAGATTCAGATTATACTAGATTATACTGGAGTTTTGATTAAGAAGAACTCAGGATGGTTTATTGTTCAGTTTGCTTCATAGAAGTAGTGTGTATAATCTGATATAAATACCAAGAGAGTGAAGAAAATTATTTTAAACTTGGTATTTCTAGATGTGTTTGGTCACAGTTCTCATGCTACCAGAAGTGTAAATATCTCACATAGCTCTGGTTAATCCTGTTTTACTGTAGTATTTGTAAATTAACATTTCTTTTTTTCAGCCACTTGGGCAATAAAGTTAGTTTTATTCTTTCCTGTGTATTTTTCATATACAAAACATGTTTTAGGATAAACTAACCCAAGATAATTTCACGACACAAATAAATGGTGTTCATTCACTGCAGTAAACTTGACAACAAAAATAACATCCATTTGGAAGGTTGTAAACTTCACTGAGCCATAAATACATGAGATGGATTTGCATGATATATCAAGCTACAAAACAGCAAACCCAGTTTAGTGTATTATACAAATCTTATCTGCTGGTTTTTTACCCAATTTTACTGGTCATGTGTGAACATACAGCATTGCATAAGAGTATATAAGTACTGAAGCCTCATTAATACTTTCTAAATAAGTCATCAAACCTTTTTTGGGGGGAAATATTTTAAACAGGAATTTTTTTTTGGTCATCCTGGTAAGTGAATACATTTAAATTCCCAAATGGATGTCTTCTGTTACTTATTTCTCTTCGTGTCCCCACTAGGGATAATATGATTAACCACTTGCTTAGCTGATTTTTGCATAAATATGAGCTGCAAAGACCGGCAACATGGTTCTGGAGATTGCAAAAATAGGTCGCTTCACAAGGTATTACTATTCAGGTACTGGGGCTGAGAAGGCTGGCTTCCCAGTGGAGCTTATCTCCAGCTTCCAGTGGCGTTCATCAACTTCACCTTGAAGGGCTTTGTGGTCCCCTGAGGGCTGGAAACAAAGAGGCTGTGCTTGAATGTGTCACTGACTTCTCCCGGCAAGCTGACTTGGTGGCTGACATCTCTGAAATTTCTTTAGTTAAGCAAAGGAAAAAGCAAAGATGCCTCAGATGGAGAGGTAATTTATAAGTGCCCTCCAACTTTTGTCTGAATGTGACAGCTTTTTCAATAGGCCAATTTAAACACACATATTTTAAAAAAATATTTCTGCAATTATTTTAAGCATAATTTAAGCATAAGGGTTGGCAATAGCTAGGTCTTTGGGGGGGGGGCGGTATTTTCTTTAAAAAAAAAAAGGAAATGCCAATTTCAAACAATGCTTAAAAATGTTCCAGTTTGAGATTAGTAGTGGTGGGGGTTATATAAATACAGTCAATTGTATTTTGCTATTCAAAATTGCCGCAATCTTGAGCCTGAGCAAAATATGATTTTGTTGACCAATAATCCAACATCAGGAGCCACCTAGGATCCCAGTGTATATATTCTCTGATCAGAGCAATTACTGTAGATCTCTGTGCTCCTGTTTTAATTATCTCACTATACTCTTCAAAGCATTTTAAACAAACCACAACCAATATCCCACTAAAAGAATACAGGAGCCACCTACAACATAAAGAGTGTAAGAATTGTAGCAGCCATTATGTAGGTCAAAGAGACAGAAGACTAGCAGAACGCATCTATCAGCACCAACAGAAGACATGAAAATTCCTTAATCTCACAACAGATGGACAGACTCGACCATCGTTTTGATTGGGAAACTCTGAGCATCTAAACCAAGCCAAATCTTAGACCAAGGAATTCTCACAAATCAGCCAACAGTAGACATCTAAATCATATTTACATATAATTAAAAACAGGCAATAAAACAGGTAAGGGGAAAAAGAGATCCAAACACACCTTTCTAGTAATCAACACCTAGATAAGCAGGGATAAACACCAGTCAAACAGGCAGAAAATAATAATCAAGGAACTACCAGGGAGAAACCCGCACCATCAAAACCAGGAGGTTATATACTATATAACTAGACAGCAAACCCCGCACTTGCTTACAATGATGCTATCTACCGTGTTTCCCCAAAAATAAGACCTCCCCAGATAATAAGCCATCCCCAAAAATAAACCCTCCCCTGAAAATAAGCCCTTCCTGGAAATAAGCCCTCCCCGAAAATATTTAACCGCATGTGCAGCCGGTCCCTGCCATTTCCTCTGGTTAAGGTTAGGGAGACAGCGCTGAAAATCAGATAAGATGGCAAGAGGATCCCCATCTTGCTCCACGTGCCCCAAAATAATAAGACCTCCCCAAAAATAAGGCCAAGCATTTATTTTGGGGTTCAAAAAATATAAGACAGGGTCTTATTTTGGGGAACACACAGTAGTTGGGTAAGGAAATGTTTGCAAGCAAACAATCTGGCTCATGAACTCAACCCAAACCTACATATATTCTCTTCTATTAGAGGAGATATTCTTTTGCAGAAGAGGAACATTATTGTATTTGTTCCTAATCTCTAATCTTATTAGAAATACTATGGTGCACTTTTACCAAAGATATGGAAGACTTGGATGCAAAAGAGGTCCTGCTCTTCCAGTCCCCCAATCTCCTTGGCATGATTAACATGGAAACATTCTCGGAAATAATGGAGGCACGCAGTAGTGTTGAAAATTCAGACATAGTCTAACAAGTGATTTACCTCAAGATATCGCTGGTTTCTGCAAGCACACATCAAATTTAGTTATTATGTGCTGTGTTTGAGTCTGGATTAATATGATAGATGAAACCAGCCATTGTGATTTGAAGACCTTGGCTGATGAGTTAGCACTTGGAATGAACCCATTGTGGCTTACTAAGGACTGAAAACAAATAAAACATGTTTAATGTATGTGAACACAGCCAATGACCTATTCTCATATTATGGTTTCTCTGCTGGTTCACAAAGTGATTTTTTAAAGACCCCCCCCACTTTCCATCCCATGCTTAGATTCAAATTAAATTGGCATTTTGAACACAGAGAATGATTTTTCAAACATTGCTAGTGAGATTTAAAACATTTTTTCCCCCAATCCAGTGGGGGAACTCTTAAATACCTACTCCTTGATGGTATATTCTATCTAATATCTGCATTTGAATGGGTTTATTTCCTTCCTGGGCATCCCTTAGGATGCTCAACATGCATCACGCTGACAGAAAGACTTCTGATTAAAAAGATTCATTCGTTTATCTGGTTCATTTTTCTCAAGTCTAGCTCCTTTATGGCATAAAATTCCCCAAGAGCTTTTCATTTACTTTACTCAACAAGGAAGATGAATTTTCATAATGAGGTGTCTCCTGCGTTTTTGCAATTGTCCAAGAAACTGTGTCAGTTACATTTTTCTCTTTATAATGTGTTCTCTATGGGCAAGATGGTGGTAATGGCAAAACTGAACAATTGCAATAGAAATCGAAGGAAAAGAAAGCAGTTCCAGTGGGAACTGAAAATATAAGAAGGAAGTGTTAATGAAATGGTAAATTCACTTATTTTTATAAGTGACTAACATGATACTTTTCCTTCCTTCAAGGATGAAGTTATTCATTCTACCATTTTAATGATATCAGTGCTGTCTCTGCAACTCATTAAAATACACATGACCTACATTTTTCTTAAAGGCAATATATACATTCCACCAATTAGACGGAAATGAGAAAGTATATGTTATGCAGGGTTACCTACAAGGTTTCTCCTAATCAAATTCTTTGAAAAGAAAGGCTAAGGTTTGACTCGATGAAAAATGTTTCTCGCACCCAGCAAGTGAAAAGTAGTAGCTAATCTACACTAAATTAAACTGGAATTAAACTGAAATTTAATCCAGGAAAGTCCAAAATATTTCTTATGAGTAGCAGCATGACCAACTATTGCTACAACAGGGGTGCATTTCATTTTAAATAAATAGTTTTCCCCTTTAAAAAAAAATCAGGTTTTCAGTATACCACCCAACTTTCTTGGTGACTCCAAAAAACAATTTGCAATCAAGTTTGATGTTGCCGGGTGAAGCAATGACAACTTTTAAAAAAAGTTCAGACCAACAATATATTAAAATTGGAATGAGCCGCTTCTTGACAATGATTAAATAGTGAACAAACCAGAGAAGTTTTTACCATCCACTGAATAACAAGCACTCTCTTCAGAAGTTCCATAATGGGGGCAGAGAAGTCTCATGTTTTCATTAAACTACCCCTTTTTAGTGATGTGGGATAAAGGACAACCTCATATGAACCACATCGATTATAAGCAAGTTCACATAATTCTTCAGATACTAGCCAATGAAAATAGTACAAAGGGTAAATACTGCCTTGACTTTAGTTTGTCACATCTATATAGTTATCTTGAAACTATGTGGTAATGGTTTATCCCTGAAATGGTTGTTTATGTACACCTCTGAGCAGTGGTGAAATCCAATTTCTTTTTACTACCAGTTCTGTGGGTGTGGCTTGGGGGCGTGGTATGGCTTGGTGGGCGTAGCTTGGTGGGCGTGGCAGGGAAAGGATACTGCAAAATCTCCATTCCCACCCCACTCTGGGGCCAGCCAGAGGTGGTATTTGCAGGTTCTCCCAACTACTCAAAATTTCCACTACGGGTTCTCCAAACTGCTCAAAATATCCGCTACCAGTTCTCCAGAACCTGTCAGAACTTGCTGGATTTCACCTCTGCCTCTGAGGCTATAGAATTTCCTGGTAAACTTATAATCAGGCACCAACTACCCTGATTCTGCTTAGTTTGAGATCAGTCAAGATCAGCCAGGGTAGATCTTAATCTACCATGATACTTGATATAGAGAAAAGTAGAACGTGCAATTATCATAAGACTACTATAAGATCTGTGACATGGACTCATATTTTCAGAAGGTGCAATTTCTGAATGCTTAGCCACCACCCTAGGTTTTCTGGGACACCAAAGAGCCAAGAAATATTATTTAAATATGTATTTCAGAGGGAACGGAACTCCATCCAGAACAAATTATATAGTCCCAGTCCCAGGCATTGCTCTTGTCAAAATTGAATCTGCTTATTAGATGATATCGGGTCTGTTATTGATACCAGACATTGAGTGTTCGGTGTTTGGGCACCAGTGTAAAAAAATGAGTTGCTACCAGCCATACAGGGTTAAAAACTAAGCCTAACTTTTGTGACCATCTCTTTTAGGTAGCTGATAAAGAGCAAAAGAAATAAACCTGAGCTTCAAAGTACCTCACGGTAATCTATAAACACCAATTTCTTGGAAAATTCAGCTTTCTCTTGTGCATTGGGCTATGACTCCTAGACTGTCTTAATTTCATTCAGGCACCTTAAAAATGAAATTGAAGGATTTAGCTAAAGCTTAGAAATGTCATGCTCAAAAGGCAATACTAGTATATATGATATTTATGCATCGTATTTCCCTATGGTACATAAATTATTCCATATATATATATATATATATATATATATATATATATATATTCTGAAAACTCAGTTTAGAGGTTTATATTCTTTCAGATTATGTGCCAGTAGTTCTAAAATTATCAGGAAAGACAATAAAAATGAATATTGCACACTGTTATCTAAGTTTTAAAGTTAATTTTAATTAATTAATTTTTAACTATGTAAGTTAATATTGCATAGTATGCATATATCAGTATGGTATGAGTTTTTATTTGGTTCTTAAATATGGATGCTTCTATCAGTTTTTAAAAATCTCATTCTGACTTCTTTTCTTTTGTTATACAGTATATAATAGAAAATAAAAAACCAAGAACACTTGTGCAGCCTAACTAGGAGAATTTCACAAATTGTAATCCCAGGAGAATACCAAACTGAAAACAGTTGGAAGTAGATGGACAAATGCCTTGGAAAGTTGCAGTAATCTAGCAGCTCCTCTCCTGATCAATCCTATCAATAAGTACTTCCTGTGAGGTCTTGAAACCTATTTTGTAACTTTTGAGGAAAGGATTGTAACAACATTGCCAAAAAGGCATTAATAGTTATTAATCTAATTTTATGTAGCTTCTTCTCTGGTAATGTTGTACTACTAACTAGAGCCGTGATGGCGAACCTATGGCACGGGTACCACAGGTGGCACGCAGAGCCATATCGGTGGGGACGCGAGCTCAGCTCCGGCATGCATGCGTGCACCAGCCAGCTGACTTCTGGGCCCACCAGAAGTCAGGAAACACACTGTTTCTGGCCTCCGGAGGGCCTCTTGGGGGGGGGAGGCCGTTTTTGCCCTCCCCAGGCTCCTGGAAAGGCTCTGGAGCTTGGGGAGAGCAAAAGACAGGCCTACCGGGCCCTCACATGCCAAAAGTGGGGGGGGAACACGGGGGGGCGGGGCATATAGAATTATGGATGTGGGCACGTGTGCGTGTGACCCCACCGCGCTCTCCCCGCTTTTGGCACGCGATGGCAAAAAGGTTAGCCATCACTGAACTAGAGCATACAAAACATTTGCTAGACCAGTTTTGGTCTGTCTGGAACCCGCACTGCATATCGGACATAAATACAATCGAGAGAGTCCAGAAATATTTTATGAGAAGAGTCCTCCATTCCTCTAACCACAATAAAACCTTATGCCACCAGACTCCAAATTTTGGGTTTAGACAACTTAGAACTACGCCGACTTCAGTCTGACCTAAGCGTAGTATATAAAATTATCCTTCCTGTCCTTCCTGTCAACCACTACTTCAGCTTCAACCACAACAATACATGAGCAAATAATAGATACAAACTCAAGGTAAACCGCTCCAAACTCGATTGCAGAAAATATGACTTCAGTAACAGAATGGTCAATGCCTGGAATGCACTACCTGATTCGGTAGTTTCTTCCCCAAACCCCCAAAACTTTAACATTAAACTGTCTACTATTGACCTCACCCCATTCCAAAGAGGTCTGTAAAGGGCGTGCATAAGTGCACCAGCGTGCCTACCATTCCTGTCCTAATATTACTTTTTACTTACTCTTTTCATGTATTCAAATTATGTTTATACTTTTACCCGTTATCTTATATACGCTTGACAAATAAACTTATGATTATGATTATGATTCAGAGATAATCTCCCTCAGTGCAGTGACAAAGAAGTTTAGGCAGGTAGCAGCACATCCTTCTGTTTAAGCTGCTTGGCTTCTTTAATGCCCTCTTAGAAGCTGATAGGGTTGGTTCACAGATGCCTTCCTGAAAATTCATCATCCTGTCTCTGCACAGTGTTGTTATCACACCAAGACCAGTAAATCTTGCCTTCCCTCAATGCAAACACCCTTCTTTGTTTAATGTAATTAATAGCAAGCCCTTGCTAAAGCACCCTTTTCAGGGCTGAGAGAGTGGAAGAATAACTGTTTATCGGAAATTCAGAAGTGAGAAACAAATGCGAGATAGGTTTTGCTGGAAGTAATTTTGGTCCTGTCAACTTCCATTTTGATGCTGCATGTCCCAGCTGGGTCCTGCTGCAACCTGCTGAAAAGGTTATAAATTCACTTGGGAAGGAAAGAACTTGTTACTCATAATAACAAATAAATATAAAAAAATGAAACATTGAAAATGACTGAGTAATACCATTTTTCTTTCTGTACTGAAAGGCTAAACATATGCCAAAATGTGGAAAAACTTCGTGCATACTCATGAGTTGTAAGACAGTCTTCTTTCCAACTGTAGAAGATTTTTTTGAAAATAGCAAATAAATAGATGATCAAATAAATGAATCCCTAATAAAGTGAAGTATCAGATGGACACCACTAAATGACCAGCCATGTTAATACTGTCCACAACCAAACTGTGTTTCCTACTATTGCTGCATAGGATTGTGGTAGGACAGGGCTCTCAAATTCGTGTCCCGCAGGCCGGATGCGTCATGCACTGGCCACACCCAGGCCCGGTTTAGCAAAGGGGGAAAAAGTTGCGATACATCACGTGACACTGCTGTGACGCCACAAGTTTGACACCCCTGTTGTAGGATATTTAATAGTATTGGACTTACTGTTTTACTTTTGGGAATAATGGTAACAACTTCACAGAGGTCACCTCACAATTTCCTAAGCAGAAGCACAGAAAACCAGAAATGACATATTATACTAAACTGTGGTTTGTTGAATATCTGCATTCTAAACTATAAATAACTGCCTGGTTCACACAACAGTGCTACCATAATCCAAAACACCATTATTTCCTCACAATTCCAGAATTTTCTTTTCATATATTCAGAATTCATATAAATATTCAGAAAATATTTCCGTGATAGAGTGTTTAAAAGTCAGATCCACGGGTACGAATATCCAAGGGTAATAATGAACTGAAATGGCTTAATGAATAAATAAATAAACTGTTAATTTTTCTTTCTAGTTTTGGATTGTAGTGATGGCTACCTAAATCCAGTCCACAAAAATAGCTTCTTCCAAGACTCTCTTTCTCTCCCTCTCTCCTTCTCCTCCTCCTCCTCCTCATTTATGTCATGTAACCACACAGCTGGGGTTTGCATCCCCTATAAGGCTAAAATGAAATCAGCTTAGTGGATATCTGCAAGAGGGACCTAAAGGCCCTGGGAATGGACATTAACAACTGGGAAACCTTGACCTCCAATCGTTCAGCTTGGAGGCTAAAGACGCAGCATGGCCTTCTCCAATTCGAAGAAACACTTGTTCAGCAGGCTGAGGCAAAGAGGCAGTCCTGGAACCAGCAAAATCTGGGGGCTGGGCAGGGGACTGAATGTATCTGCCCTCAGTGTGGAAGGGATTGCCACTCTCAAATTGGCCTTTTTAATCACACTAGATGCTGTTTTAGGACCTCTTTCCAGAGCACGATACCCTAGTCTTTTGAGACTGAAGGATGCCAATGCAAAGTGGTTTAGTAGGTTATGTGAACACACTGTACAAACTGTAGGCATGTCTCTAGGCATGTCTCTATAGTATTGATCTGGCCCAGATCTATATTATATCTGGAATTGTGGCCTTTACATTATGACTTAATATTGGCAGCATTCAAAATAGGAGATATATAAAATGGAATGAAGTACTGGGGTTGCAGAATGAAATATTGATGAATATAAGACAAATATTATGAAAAAGTAGAATTAAAAAATATCCTAACAAACCATGGCTATTTCTCTGTAATTTTCCAAAAAGGCTAAACGATCATTTCTTAAGTATGGAAAAATATATAGAATGCTTGGTTTCTGCAAAACACAGGAACTAAAGCACTATGTGAAAATAGTTAAACTTTGTCCCAGTTTAGCTGTAACAAACAGTCTCATGCCACTAAATTATGGCTGCCTGAACTTGTTTTGTCCTTGTACACTGATAAATCTTTTATTAAGATTTCTAGTTTGCGAGCCACTGTTTCTCATGCTTCCTCTTCTGGAAACAAACCAAAGGATTCACAAGAAATTCAGGTATATAAGAAGTCGAATCTACACAGTCATACCCAACTTTAATACAATTCTGTTCAAGGAAATTCAGCAATACTTTTTTAGAATGTCAAGCTTAAATGCTCTGTGTCATTGTTCTTTAGTCTTTATATTTAAGTTTCTGACTATAATCCCTTGATGACTTTGTATTGGCTGAATTCATTACTACTATTTTTTTTATCTTCCTTGTTCCTGTCCAATTAATGTTGGAAAATAAAAGTGCATCTCTTTCGATTCTACATGTGAGAATTTCTGTGATTAATTTATTAAAAATGCCATAATTTTATTACTATATTTTTATGTTCTGAAAGCTATCCAGAATAAATAGGGAAATCAAGTAAGTCAAGGTGCATTTAGGATTTTGAATTTTGTTGTCTTACTAATCTTGTTTTTTTTTCTCCCTCATTAAAAAATAGCATGCTACTTTGTATGCATTCATTTGAAACTGGAGAGTGGTTTTTCAAAAGCAGAAATAGGCCTTGAGTAAATGTACCTATTGAAAGAGAAGTAGAGAACTGACTGTCACCCCTGAGCCCTTGTGTTGCTTTCAGTCTGCAGGTTGTCAGAGCAAGACTTAAATACAGCTGTCTTGAACAGTCACAGCCCACCCTGGGATGTTAGTGGGTAGATTTTGCACACAGTTCTGAAAATGATGGATGATCTTTCCAGAGAAGGTGGCCTTCAGGTGGAGGTCATGTCTGTGACACTTGACAGGTTTGCAGAGTGTCAGTCCTGCAATATAATTATCTGTCTGTTTTGGGGGGAGAAAACAGAGTAAGACTTAAATAGTCAAGAAGCACATGAAGTACTGAAATTGAGCACCAAGTACAAAATAGAAAAAAGAATCAAATCTCTTACTAGCTTGCAAAGATATCTGAAGATTAGTTTGACCTTGAAATATGGAACAAAGGATGAAGAAGACAGCTTGGAAATAAGGAGAACAATATTATTCTCTCCAACTTACTTTTTTTCAGTTTTTCTCCAAGTGATATCCAGCAAGAAAGGGAGCAGAGATAGGTTGCAAGGAGAAATAACTGATGAGTTAGTTCTAATTAGGCCAGATGTATCAGGCACAATAATAAATCTTATACAGGCAGCAGAACATTTTCAGGGAGATCATTGATTCTTTTAAATATCACCCTTAACACTGCATGTTTTTCAGGAAAAAGGAGGAACGACTAACTAATAATAATACATAATCAGGAAATGGCTCACTTGAAAAAAAGAACTATTAACTTTTCTCTGAAAAGCCTTGGGTGTGAGATCCCTGGAGACCTCCAAAAGTTGTTGTGTAATTGCAGCTTTTCATATGATTGAAGAACAAAATTATCCATACATACCTGGAAAATAATCAGCTAGTAAGTTAAAATTTGTTCTTGCTTCCCCTATTCTTTTGAAGATACTACTAAAGTGGCCCTTGAAATCCCACTCAAAAGTTAAGTGTGGCCCTCAGCCAGCAAAAAGTTATCCACCCCATTCCTCTTTGCCCCGTGCTGTTTGGATACAGAGAAAAGGAACACAGAAGTATAATCTTTTAAATATCCAGCTATAGCCAAACACTACAGTACAAATGCTGTAGGATGGGGAATGCATAACATTTTCTTTGTTTCTTCCACTTCCTGTTTTTTTCTTTGTTTCTTATTCTGATAAAGAGTTCTGCAGAACCTCAAACCTTGCCTGCTCACAGTAGCATTTGGTTGGTCTAATAAAAATATTCCCCAGCTACATGTTTTGTATTTATTCTCTTAGTGATCAGTGTGACTGTCTCTATTTCTAGGGGGAAAAGAAATATCATTTTGTTCGTGTTTTATATGTTTCTTTGAAGATTGCCACAAAGCATTATGTAAATAATTTGATAAAACAAATCTGATAGACATAGAGTTTAATTTTAGACACTTTGCTGGTGTTTCTTCTCCTTCCATGATCCCTTGACAGCCTAGAATACGTCCAGAGAAAAGTAGGCAGTGCTTAATTCAGGGCATTCTAAGTCTTTAGTCAACGTCAAATAATGAAGAAGGCAGAACATGAATGGAATTGGTGGTTTTCTTGACTTATTGAGACATACTTCCGGATAAGGAAACATTAATGCCAAATTGGAAAGCAAAATTCAGAAAGGCACACTTTTTAAAGTTTCTCATTCATCATCTGGCTATGATATCTATGGAGATTCTCAGTCATCTAGGTCATGATTGTGCATCTTTGGGATATCTGGATATGATAAAAAGCACCTGTGATTGGAGATTACAGTTCTAAATAAGCCTTTCTTGTAGATGCCTTCACATAGTACAGTCTTATAGCGATGGGAGAGAAGGATGATTGACTTGGCTTTTCCATGAATCTTGTTGGGTAGACAGTGACTGGGTGTGAAAAGGTCTTGTATCTGATTTCAGAAGTGGTTTACTGAACCTTAGGAAAAGGAGTAGGGACAGGGGTGAAATCCAGCAGGTTCTGGAGAACCAGTAGCAGAAATTTTGAGTAGTTCGGAGAACCGGTAGTGGAAATTTTGAGTAGTTCAGAGAACCGGCAAATACCATCTCCGGCTGGCCCCAGAGTGGGGTGGGAATGGAGATTTTGCAATATCCTTCCCCAGGAGTGGGAAGGGAATGGGGATTTTGCCGTATCCTTCCCCTGGAATGGGGTGGAAATGGAGATTTTGCAGTATTCTTCCCATGCCATGCCCACCAAGCCATGCCCTCCAAGCCACACCACGCCCACCAAGCCACACCCACAGAACTGGTAGTAAAAATATTTGGATTTCACCACCGAGCAGAGAGCTGTTGAGTTTATTATCTAAGGAGAGAAATGACTTGAAACATGATTTATCAGTACTGTTGGACTCCTGCAGTGAGCCAGTCATAACTGGCTGACACAGTGGAGAAAGGTTTAAAATTATTTAGCGAAAGACTTCATCAGTTGAGCTTCAAACCTATCGAACTTACATAATTTGAGAACAAACATCACTTGCAAACAAGATTTGACTTATTATTGTAGGAGTTGACTTCTGCACTTTATTTAGTCCTGATTCATACACCTCTGCTGATGTAGTATGTGTTGGGGGAGGATTGCTGTTTCAAAAATAGTTTCTTTTATTGCTCTTGACGCTTTTTTCCCCTGCTAGTAAATGCTTCTAAGCCGCCCACTGTTACTTATTCTTAAAATGTGCATAGCAAGTTAATTTAAGAAGATTATGCTGCAAAAAAATGGAATTTTGTAGATATGTTGACTTCCTAGGCAAGGTTAGGCTTCAGAAGGAGGAATTTTATTTTTAATTTATGGATTTTAACATAAATAAGAATGTCATGATCTTTTCTGTATCTCATTTTGAAGCATGGAAAATTATTTATAAAGATAAACACTAAAATAGGAGACTTGGCGCCTTTATATTGTTCTCCTTCACTCATGCATCTGCATTACTTGATTGCACATTGAGATGTTGTAATAATATAAAAGACAACTGGAGTTTCCATATCAAGTTGCATCACCCCAAGAAAGTGATTTTTTTTTAACCAGTTCATAGGTTTATTTATTTATTTATGAATACTGCCTTATTTCCCAAAGATTCCCAGCACATTACAGTAAACAGTAAACAATAAAACTCCCACGATAATCAATTAAAGTTAATTAATTAAATTTAAATTGGGTTTAAAATCCAGTACAATAACACTTGGAAAACAGTTAAAATTTACCATTTGTACCACCATAAGATCAAGAGAAAGCTCTTGGTTATCTGATTAACCAGCAATGTTCCTTGGGTGAGCTTTATCTTGTAACAACCGTGTAGATACATATCTGTTAAAACCAGTAGACACAAACACTAATTTTATTTTTAGCTTGCAGCTTTGACACCTAGCAATTTGAAAGCATGCACATATAAGTAGATTAATAGGTACCACTTTGATGGGAAATAAACAACGTTTCATGTGCCTTTGGTATATAGCCATGCTGGTCACATGATCACGGAACATGTGTTTGCTGGTTCCCTCAGCCAAGAAATCAAAATGAGCACCCTGCCCTAGAGTTGAACACGACTGGACAGGAAAATCTTTACCTTTACTCAGTGGTGGGATGCAAATAATTTAACAACCGGTTCTCTGCCCTAATGATTTCTTCCAACAACCAGTTCACCAAACTGCTCAGAAAGTTAACAACCGGTTCTCCTGAAGTGGTGCAAACTGGCTGAATCCCACCACTGCCTTTACTGCTTTGGCAGAGTAACTTGCTTAAGTTACAGACAGAACAGTCTAATCAATCAATCAATCAATCAATCAATCCATAAATCAAAGAAAGAAAGAAAAGCTATTGAGCCGTGTGAAGACCTTTTAGTCACCTTAAGACAACTTGTGGGATACTATGTCCTGCCTCCAACCAGAGGAGATACTGAAGTTCAATCACATAGACTACTTCATTTCAATGGCTCTCTTAAAGGACCCAAAAATGCAGTGCTGAAATTTGGGTAAAAACTATGCCAGAAAATCTAGAGAATGTGTCAGCCTTACAAGGCAGACCAGACCAAGAAATAGATTAAAGAATATCAAAAAGAATTCTATATGTGTTAATTTGATTATAGAAAGGTCTTTGCTTTTCTCAATCATGTTAAGCTGTAGAATGTCCTTAGGAAAATGGGACTTCCAGAATATCTCATTATCCTCATGTGAAATCTATACACAGGTTAGAAAATCATAGTATGGACAGAACATGGTGAAATAAATTGTCTTCAGGTTAACAAAAGAGTATGAAAAGTCTATACTCTCTTCCAATTTATTCAATCTATATGCAGAATATATATTAAGCAAAGCTGGGTTGGAAGTGGATTAATTTTAAAGCTCAATTTAAAATTTGATGTATGTGTGCTATGCTCATGACAGTACTCAAAACAGCTGAAATTACAAATACACTGTAATATCTAGTAATTAAAGTGAAAGAGCCCCAGGGAAAAAAATAGTAATTATTGAAAAATGGAAGAGGGGCAAGAAGGGGGCTATCTCAACCTATGATGTCACCGATAGCTGTCCACGTGGTCAGGGAACAAATTGCAGCCCTGACCTAAGAAAATTCCCATGAATGATTTTTTAAGGAAGAGGGCTATGTGTGAAATGGGAAAAATGCTTGGTTGTATACCCCAGATCATTGAAGTTTTTTTGACAGTTCTCAGTATGGCATCTCCCATCAGTTATTGCAGTCTTTCTAGTTCCTTTCCACCCTCTCTTCTGTCACAACTGCTAATGTCCTGGCACAACACAGTACCAGTCTACTAATCCTAATTTTCCCAGCCCCTCCCTCCTTCTTCCCTCTCCTCCCTTCAGTTATCAATGTATTTGATTATTTCTCTGCTCCCCACCCCCAGATGTTTCTGCCTCGAATAAAATAATGCATTTTATTCTGTACATGGAGCAAAACAGCTGTGTTTTTATTCCATGCATTGAGCCAAACAGCACAAACAGATTATTTTGATTCAAGAATAGACTACCAAGAATCAGCTGGTCCATCCTTGAATAGTTCCTGCATGAAATGTTTGTTCTTATCTTGAACATTTGTTCAATGTTTTGGAACATTGGAGTGTGGTGCTCAGCAATATGACTGATACTTTCTTTCTCATAACTGTCTCAGGAAACACTTGATACCTGTGAAAGTTGCTTAAGATTGATAATGAGCTGGATGGGAGATAAGAAGCTGAACTGAAATTACAAAATGATAGAAGTGATTTTGACAAATGGAGAACCATACCTAGTCATTGAGGTTCAGCCTGATTTGGACAGAACTACAGTTACCTGAAAGAGCAGATCTGCCATCTAAGAGCATTTGTAGATGGTCAGTTGACACTGGACTTATAGGTGGTGTTTATGATGTGGAGGGCTTTCTTACACTTAAGATAAGTGTGTGAGCCAAAAGCTTCCTGAGCTGGTCAGAATATGCTGCAAGATGTCTCAGACACATCCCATCTTGACTGCGGCAACTTCCTATACTTAACATCTTTAAAAGGGTTCAGAAGTTGCAAGGCTAGAATGCAGAATAATCAATCATATGATATCTATATTCAAAGATCAGTACCTATCCAGACATTAGGTTCTGCAGGAGAGGTCCTTCTGAAGAAGTTCCCACTATCACAGGCCCATCTACTTAGCGTAAGGAAATGGACTCTGCACCACTCACAGGCTATTTCATTAATTTCCTTAGGAATTGTGTTTGGTGTTTCCTTGGCAATTAAATGAACTGTAAAAATGCATCACTTGTGCCAATATTTGACCTGCTACTTAATTTCAGTACTAAGTTTTCAATTTTGGGGGTTCGTTAATATTATCCTGTGATTTTCCAAAAACCAATTTTAAATCTCAATATATGTTTGGAAAATTGGTTGGCAGCTGATCAAATCACTTCTCTACATTTACTGAGGCCAAAGGGAGGCAACCTTTTCATGGCCAAAGCTTATATTTAAAGTTTTTGGAAGGCCAAGAACCACAATGAATAATGTGATGTTGAAAGTGGACAGAAGGATGACATGCAAAAGGAGAGCATTAATTTTTCTGTCTTTTTGTCTGGATTTTTAAATGATGGGATGGAGCAATGATGTTTTGTTTTTTAAGCAACAATAAGCCCATTTTGCCCTGGTGCCTGACAACACCTAGTTGAGTTACCTAATTATTTCAGATGAGAGGCCACCAGGAAATGTCAAGGCAATAGACTAGACTGAGAAATTAAAAAACATATCCTAAAAAGACAGTGAAAAAACATTTCCATATGGTTGCTAAGACAACTAGAAGTTGAGCTGGTCTCAAAGGAGGTTTCCTTTAAAAACTTATGTTGGAGTTTACATGGCAACTTTCTGTGTTGCTGTACAATAGTTGCTGTACAATAGGAAGCCATACCATGGATTATTTAGAACAATTGTACTTAGAATTTGGTGCTGTTATTGGAGGGACTGCCACAGGCTGCAGAAAAGGATTGCTATTCTGGGGCTTCAAATTATTTATTGTTGGATTAGGACTTTGATAAGACAACTACATCTTTTCTAGTGTTGCATAAAAATTATTATTCTTGGAAATTATTCTTAAATTTGTTTCAGAGGAGAAGCGAATTATGGAGAAATTCTATGGTATTCTTGCAACTAGTTTCAAAATGGTTGGAGGAAAGTGGGTCTGAACTTCTTGTCTACCATGGGACAATCGTCTTGCTAACAATCTGTAGCCTCTCTGGCTCCCCACACTTCAATTAAATTAATTCAAACTCAATGAAATCCCCAGGGAAGAAATTTGAGGGAAAGATTCCCAGTGGGAAATATGAATATTCAGAGACATTTCAGAGCAAAGAAAAGAGTTACTATTGAGAACACTACCACCGTCAATGGCACCTTCTGCCACTACCAACAATAGAGTACACTTGAAAACAACACCAAGATAAAGTCTCGGCAAAAAAAAAAAATAGAAACCTCTTTTGCAGAGGAAGAAATCTTTTGAGAAATCACAAGGCAGATTTCAGCATAGTATTAATCTGTTCAGCTTTGACAAAATGGGAGGTAGGATGAGGTAGAGAAGGATTACAGGGACATTAATTCCAACACTTTCAAAAACGTGTCTGTAAAGAACAGAGTCTCCTGCAAGAGAAAAAAAAAATTATATTGTTCCACCTACACTTCTTACATAAATAGCTTTCTTCCCAGCATACACATTTTGTTTTCCTTCCAGTGGCCATGTAAAAGGACCATCTGTACAGATGGCAAGATGAAAAGTTTGATGTGAAAAACATTTTCCTACTCAGAGCTGCTCAAAAGATCCTCTGCTGTAGGGGTCTCCAACTTTGGCACAAAGTCCACAAGTCTTAAAGTTCCCAAGGTTGGAGACCCCTGCTTTATTGTATGACAGCAGTTCTCAACTGCATTGAGTTCCCACAGCCCTACCTTGACCTTCTGATTGCTTTAAATACAGCATACCAGGTTATTAGCATCAGTACCTCAGCATTTTTCTCAGTATCATGCCCTTACTACAGCATCATGTCTATTCAGATCTCAGCAGTTCTTGGCACGTCAATCCCATCATTGGCAAATTAGCCATCATTATTTAATATGTAATTAAACCCGACATCATGCATCAGTCTGAATTCTTTTCTTAGACGCAAATCCACAACTCCAGCAGAAGCAGGTTTTGGCCTGTTGACAGCTTTGAAATAGCATCTCCGTTTTTCATTGCTGTGGAAAAGGCACAGGAGATGCTGAATAGAGAGATAAAGCTGGAAATACAGAAATATTATTTGACTTACGCATTTAAAATGTTGTTAACCTTGCTTTTCAGGCCAAAAAAAAATCATGAAAAGATTTAGAAGTATCAACTAGAAACAGTCCTTTCTCTCTGGAAGACATGGCACACAAAGGAAAAGGATAGATGTGAAGAGAGAAATATAGGGAGGGAGTAAAAAGGAATCCGTCAACTAGCTGCAATGAAAAGTTTATTTAGACTTACAGAACAGAAGACAGTTCAGGGTGACAATCAGAGGTGGTACTCAGCAGGTTCTGACCAGTTCTGGAGAACCGGTAGAGGAAATTTTGAGTAGTTCGGAGAACCGGTAAATACCACCTCTGTCTGGCCCTGCCCCCATCTATTTTCTACGTCCCGAATTCCAGCTGATCAGGAAGAAATGGGGATTTTGCAATAACCTTCCCCTGGAGTGGGGAGGAAATGGAGATTTTACAGTATCCTTCCCCTGCCACGCCCACCAAGCCACGCCCACCAAGCCATGCCATGCCCACCAAACCACACCCACAGAACCGGTAGTAAAAAAATGTGAATCTCACCACTGGTGACAATGTAGGGAGAGCTAAAGTTAGCAGAAATGATGAAATTGCCCTCTTTCTTCTTTGAAGTCTGATGAGACAACTAATAAAGGTAAATCCACCTGACTGCTTGTATGCTTGAAATTAGGTACACTGAAAGACATTGATTGGGCTCCCATAGCAAGGTGTCTAAGGCCAAGAGAGCAGGAATGGTTTCCTGTCTCACCACATCACATGGCATTATATCCCCCTTTCTCCCCATAACTCTTTTGAAAAGTTGTTTGTAGCCTTGGGCGATAGCCTCAGGTTCCTACAACTCTTCTAATTAAGCCTACACTGATGTAGTCACACAGAGCACAGAAACATCAAATTGTATTCTTTCTTTTTTTTCAGAGCAGAAAATCCTGAAATACCTTTCCTAATGTACCTTTCTCAATGAGATGATGAGGATGTCCAAATTTTATTATTTTCTGTAACAGTTTAACTTGGAAGCTGTTTTAAAAAGTAATCAAGCAGAACCTAGCTTTTTTGTCCTTATTGATTCATTTTATTTCATACTAGCAGTTTCAGTGCTAACATTTCTTTATTAGATTGTTGGCTTCTCTAACTGAAAGCTAGAGACTTTTTTGATGTTCAGAATATTTTTCGAAGTTGAAATTTTGCAGCCGTTTATAGGCATCGTTTAATACAGTGTAAGTTGCTCTTGATAACAATATGTAGATACACTGTCATGTCCTGTGAACTCAGCTGTGTGGCTCAGTTAGTGGCTGGTTTGCTTAGTTTCTTTTTGTGTACTGTGAGTGAATTTATACCGTGTATATCTTGACTTTTTTCTGAAGTGACTGGCTCTATGTCATTCAGTGACATCTGTGATTGAATAAGGACTTTTTTTTTCTTCTGTTCAATCATGTCCGATTCTTGGAGGCTGCTTGGACAAATCTCTGCAGTTTTCTTAGCAAGGTTTTTCAGATGCAGTTTTCCATTGCCTCTTTCCTAAGGCTGAAAGAAAATGAGGAGGCCAATATCACTCAGCTGGCTTTCTGCCTAAGGCAAAACTAGAACTCACACCCTTCCAATTTCTAGCCTGATGCTCTAATCACTACACTGGTCTCTTGAGTTAGGATATTTTGACGCAAAAATATAGGTAATATATCTATATTATAGGTATAGACAGCAGCCATCTAATAGTTATCCAGTTATCAGTTATGAATATGTGGGTTTTTGAATATTTTTCAAAAAGTGTTATTTTGGTGTACATAAAGAAATGAAAAAAGAAACAAGAAAAACAAGCAACAGAACAAAAAAGAAAAAAAATATTCATTTTAAAAATAAGTTTTAAAGAAACTATTACATCTTGCTTACAGAGAATAATAATGACAGATCTTTCCATTAAGGGGATAAAAAGGCAGGTCATAAATACAGAATAATGCATGTCCAAAACTGTAAATTTGGGAAGCATTCTCTTTCTATTGCAAAACGGTAATTTTCTTTGTTAGGATCTCTGCTTTGTAAGTCCATTGTTCTTCATAGATCGATAAACACCAGCATTTCAGTATATAACTTCAAATCACATTCACATCTTTATATTCTATTATTCACCCCAAAATGAAAGTTAATACACTTACAGATAATAAAGCCAAGTAGAATAATAGTGGGCAAATCCTTAGCTTATGCATAACAGTCTCCTCCAGATATGACAGACCTATTTGAACCTGAGACATGCCAGTCAAAACCAACACTTGAATTGCTGCATGAACTGGCTCTGACCCTAGCCTTAACTCCTTTATATTACGCCTTACAGAATTAAGGATTTGAGATTAATATGCAAATACCATAGCAGACGATATGCCTCAGATGACCCTGTTACAAAAATTGCTCCCAGGACATGGTAGCTGCATCTTTAAGCTGGCAAACAAAACAATTTGATGCAAATGCTTCCATCTCCCACACATTGAGTAGGCTATCCGGGTGGGGATAGCGCTGGCTGCATCAACTGGCCTTCAGTTTTGACAACCATGCAAATAGGAAATGAAATGGGAGAAATGACTCATCTAAAAGCATCTCGCTAACAGCTTTAAGAACACTAATTTTCAGGTTTTTAACTAGTATTATAAGTTTTCCATTATCAAACTCTTAGAGGAGCCCACAGAGTGCATCTGTGGGTTTGGCTGGGGAAATAATTGACTGACAGGGTTGAAGCAGAAAAGGATGAAGGACATTCCTTGGCTTCAGTTGTGATAGGTGAAGTACCAGGAAAAGAAACCACTTTGATACATCTTCCACACTTTCTTTTCTGCAAGGGGAAATCAGGTATTCTCAACTTCAATTTACGACACCGAACTTGAACAGAACTTACAATGGACAAGAGTCAAAAATAAGCTATAGGAATGTTGACCTTATGCAGTGAAGAAGATGTGGTGTCACTATTCCTGGGTTGCATTTACTGTACAGATGCTGCAGATAAAAAATTTAAAAAGCTTCTTGATACCAAGACAGACACAAAGTGCCCCAGTATTTTGAGAAGGAGTTTTGTAGTTCTCCCTGAAACCTACTCTTCTGCTTTTAAGTAACAGTTTCCTCTAAGAAATGAACTGAAGGTTCTCACAAGGAAAAAAAATCTCTATGGATAAAGAAAACAAATAAAAGGAAGAGCTTTATTTTCTTCCTAATAATGCTTACTTTAAATCAGCTGGATTTTCCCATTGCCTTATATTTTTTTCAGGAGGAAGCACTGAATGTTTAAGTGCCTGTTTTACAAAGTGTTATAAATTGGGAAATAATGTAAAATCTTCTTGGCAGAATTTTTTCCAAGGATGTCTCAGTAATTGATAATTAACACTAGGCTGAATCTCTTGACATTCTCTGTCTGATCCAGTTTGAGCTTCTGTAGCCTTTCTCCCTTTTGACCAATTCTAGGAATAAAGAAAGTACCGTATTTTTCAGAGTATAAGATGCACCTTTCCCCCCCCAAAAGGGGGTGAAAAATTAGGTGCATCTTATACACCAAATGTAGCCCCACCCACCCACTGGCCCTCACCCTTGCAATCACCCACTGGCCCTCACCCTTGCAAGCAGCAAGAAGAAACAGCTTGTTTCACCTTCAGCACAGCCTAATTAGCACAAGTTGATTGGAAACACCTTCCGACTCTCAGCTGTTTTGCGTGGGCCTATACTGTTTGCTGCAAGGAGGTAAATTGCTGGGAGCAGATTTTTTTTTTCTTGTGCTAATCAAGCTATGCTGAAAATGAAAATGAAAGTAAAGCAGGCTGTTTGCTGTTTGCTGCAAAGAGGCAAAATCGCTGGTAGGCAGATGCAGAGGCAGGTTTCTTTTTCTTGTTTTCCTCACAAAAAAAGGTAGGTGCATCTTATAGTCCTGAGCGTCTTATACTCCGGAAAATATGGTAGGTACTTGGGCTTTTTGTCCCAAAACACCAGAAACACAAAACCTAACTGAAATACAATGGATAGCTATGAAACTGAGTCAGTTTGCATATGGGAAATATTTTAACAAGAAACGTGTTAAACATGTTCCTTCTCAAATTAATACAACCCAATATATTGATTTAAACAGGAATTTATTGGGAAAAGTACAGGAAAAACAAGCAAAGGCAACATTCACAAAGTCATCCAAATAAAACCAATATAGTTAACCTAGCTAACTTAATTAGTTATTACATCCTTAAATTATGTTTCTGTACATCTTCAACACAGATAAGATGATTAGACCTCATTATTTATAAACAAATTTTCCCTCTACCTTTCACAGTTAGTTTAATAGAAAGTGCGGAATAAGAGAAAGCCAGACTCTTTGGGGAGACTGACATTGTCATAGTCAAGAATGATACTCCATCAATGAAGTACTGAGTCTTGATAGCAAATCATAATCTAGCTAAATCTAATCATAATCTAGCTAAATCCACCTCCTTACATTCTTAAAATTTTGATGGGATTGCAAAAGTGCAGCCTGGTTTTTCACTAATTCTCCTTTTGTATAAATGAGACTACATAGGATTCGCTCTTTGGGAAGACAAAAAGCTAAATTCTATTTATTCCACCCTTCCAACATGAGGTCACTTTATCAGATATCTATAGGGCATCATTGAGCAATAAGAAATGAGCAGCACGATAGCCTAGAGATTAAGATGCTTGCCTCCCACTTGAAAGGTTAAGAGTTCAATTCTAGGCAGCAGCAAATGTTTCTCTATCAGGACGCAAAGAGAAAATATCTGCTGTGAACTCCATGTAGGCATCAGGAAGGGCATATGGCCAATACTCTGTTCAAAAAAAAGATGTGGGTGAATGTGATGGTAGTGGGGGAATTCAATAAAACTTGATTCAAAAAAAAAAAAAAAAGGAAGGGCATCCCGCTAGTAAATGCTCAGTTCCATTTAGTCACCCTGACTCTACCCCGAAACAAGGGAATAACGAGTCATAAAAAGAAAAAAATGCAATAAGAAATGTGGAGTTTAGCAGAACCAGCTGTTTCAATAAATGGCGGGGGCTCAGAATGGTATGAAACTGTTGGAACTGCTCTTGCAGACTTTCTTTCTTTCTTTTTTTTTATTGAAAAAGTTTTAAAAGTTTTACATACATTTTCTCCCCCCTCCCCAACCACCCCCCCCGACTTCCCAGAGCAAGTACAAAATAAAATACAGCTTAAATTCTCTAAATTAAACTCCATTTCACACTTATTATAATCATGATCATTAAACAAATAGATAAAAGGAAAGCAAGTCTTTTTTCTCCTTATTCCATCTAATTCAACAAAATTATCTCCATTTATAATTACAGCAATTAAAACAATTAAGTATTATCTAATCAAACCTATCATTACTCAATTTGGCTAATTGTTACTTAACAAATTATTAGGTCTATACAATTTAACAAAATATTTTATAACTTCTTTCATTTAAAACAAAACAACAACAACAACAAAAAAGGAAACCCTCACTCAAAAAACCCCCGATTTAAAAAAAAAATTACTATATAAACTCTTCCGTCCTTCACTTTTAAACCATCAAGGTCCAATTATAATTAAAACACTTAATAAGAAATAATATTAACAATAATTTTTTAATTAATAATCAAACCTCTTATATCAATACATATTAACAAATCAACTAAGAACATCATTTAAGAACTTTATCAATCATTTAAATTCTTCATACTAGATTGAACCAATTGCTAATCTTCTTGTCTTCACATCTTCCAACAGCATATAAGATATCTTCATTTACGTCTACCCACCTAAATAAAAATTGCTTCTGTATATATAAAAAAGGCCCCCGAGTGACTTTGTAATTGTAATTATATTTGAAATGATATCCATCAAATCCAGTCAAAAATTAGATTAATAAATTCGTCAGACATATTAGGGAAACCACCAGATCAACTGCAATTGCCCTAGGTCCATAGTCCTTTTGCCTTATATTCATTACCATCAAGCAGGAAACTTCAATTTGCTATATTCAATAGAACTTCTGCGATTGCAATTAAGTCCAAATTTGTTGCAGTCCTTAATAAAATAATCCAAATCATTCAAGTCAGGGCATATTTCACAACCCAATACACCAGCATTGCTGTGATCTGTTTATTCTTCTCAAATATTCCAATACAGCTGTAGGTTGCCTCCTCATCGTCGCTCATCGCTTAGTTAACTGGCATTAAACTGCTGTCTGTTTTTTTTTCTTTTTCCAAAAAATTCAAAATCTTTAAACAGTTAAACAATACTTTTTAAGGACCATCATCTCATCAAGCAGGGTTATTTTCCATTTCTCCAGTCTTTCTTCTTTTCCTTTTTACGAACTTTCTTCTTAACTTTGATCCCTCTGCCTTTTTTAGCTCCAGTAAAATTTTGCGGTTTTTGGGATTGCATATTATAAAATTTTTGCAGAAATGTAGCTTCTTCTGGAAACAACTCTTTAAGTGCAGATTGAGTTTTATAAAAAAAAATTCGTGGAACCAAAATTTTATCAGCTTCCAACACTTCTTGCTCCTTATTTTGCACAGCATTCATCTTTCTCTCCTCAGTAAAATCTGCTATAATCTGTTGTTGTTTTTTTGCATCTCCCAACTCTTCATTCAATCCCCCACTGCTAGATTGCAACTCAGTATTTCCATGTATTTCATTGTTTCCAGCTTGAGAAGCTTGAAATATAGTATCAATTCTTTTCAATAAAGCAGAAGTAATTGAACTCAAAGCTTCCTCAAAATCAGACCATTGAGGGTTAAATAACCCTCCTTTGCTTTCAAAAAGCCCAGCCATCTTGCCCCCCTTCTTCCTTCCCTTCCAGAAGGACAGAAAAAAAGGGGAAGAAAAAAAGAGTTTCAAGAAGAAAAAAAAAAAGGGATCCTTTACAATTTGTAATTTGTATTGCTGCTTCAATTATTATTATTCCTTTCTTGTTACATCCACTTTTCAAAAAGGAGTTTTACGTTTCAAACAGGGGCTTGTCAATAATTACTTTTAGCTTTCACTTCTTCACGCCCTGTTAAAACTCAAACGCCATCTTGCTTTCACTTTCAGCTTAGGAAGAATCTTTTAAAGAAAGTAAATCTTTGGAGTTAAAAGGAAAAAAAAAATACTTGCTGTTTCATTCATACTGCTTGTGCTCCGCCAGCTTGATTCAAAGAATATCTGTTTAAAGTTGGTGCTGGGATGGTAACGACATCTAGCTCTGCAAAGCAGAGACATCCAGGGTCCGGAGTGCTGACAGGCTTAGCGGGGAGCTCTCATCTTCAAGCGCCAGATTATGGGTGAAATCTGGCACTTTCAGGGAGCTCTACCCCACCCGTCTACTCACTTTCCCCCCTCATACCAGGGGGAAAGTTTTCAAACCGCAAGACAGCCGATAGTCGCTGTTCTTGCAGTTCTACGAAGCCCTGGGCTGGCGCTTCAAAAAGAAGCGTCCGGCAATGTCGCAGTCCCACCGGAAGTCCTAGACTTTCTTGACCATGACTGCCAAAAACTGATTCCACAGTTATAATAGTGGAGAATATCACAAATGACATCATCAGTGCATGGAGAAAATGTAGGTTACTGGGTGCTTTTATGCAGTATTTTGGTCTAGCAGTCTGATGTTGTCTGTTTACTTTTAATCATGTCTACATATTGGGTGCTGGTTGTTGCATATATGGGTGTTGGTAACTAGCTGTATGATATTTGCTTCTTCCTTTGACCTTTTTTGTCCTTTTTCAATATTTATAAATTAAGCATATTTCTATATTTCTGTTGATGACTAATATGTCAGAATGCCAAGCTGCTATAGATAAGTGATGAAAATGCTTTAATTTCACATCACAGAGACCAGTTTAGCCATAGTTTTAAAGGGGAAATGGAAAACATTTTACATCGAGCAACGTCTAAGAATGCAAGAGAATTTCTAGAACTTGGCACTTTGTGGGCAGCGAGCTCTATTACTCTCACTTTAGAGAACAAGTCCCTTCTGATCTGGTTATGTGGTTGCCAAGGAAAAGCATTCAGTCTGACTAAATTGAAAAATTTAGCAGAAGACAAGACAGGTAGATGCCACTTCCGATGACAGAAACAGGACTATTAAAAAAAATATCAAAGAGGCAGTGGCTGACTGAATGCTGAGGAAATGAGATCCCTGAGATCAGGAGAGTCAGAAGTGAGGTGAATAACTAAATAACAACAACACAACAGAGAGCACTCTTTATGCATGTGGATGTATGTGTTTATGTGTGAGAGGAAAAACAGAGAGAATACAAAAAGAGTGAGACACAATTGCTGCTTAATTTCAATCTTAGCATAATAATAATAATAATAATAATAATAATAATAATAATAATAAACCCCTTACAATGCTGAAGATATTTTAATTTCCCCCCTTATCTTAGGAAATATCACCATCCAAGAGGACAAGAAACACCCAGGATATCATCAAAAATATTCTAAAAACTACAGTTCATGTCTTGTTAGGCTGCACTCTCCATAAGAGTGGAATATCCAGGCTATGAACTCATCTGACTTCAGGAGCTCCAGCCCACAAGGAGTTCAAGAAAACATGGTGATTCTACTGGACCATACAAGACTAATCTAGTGCCGATTCTGTTTCCAATGCAGCAAAGCAGATCCAGATTGGAACCCACAAACTGGATAGGAAGGCAATAATCTCATATAATAAAAATAGGCTGCAAATATCTAGGCAACCATTGGATGACTCCAAAGAGTTATAAAAATCTGAACACTTTGCTCTCAACTAGCAGTGATAGTCCTGTGCAGTCACCCTCCTGCCTATCTTCCTTAGCAACTGGTGCTTGGATTCCCTTTTATTCTGGGAATCCTGTCTATTAGTCCTTTAAATAGTATTGGTGCCAGGGAACTGTGATCTTGTTAAGCTGTATTCTTTTGGCTACTGCTTTTCTAAAGGAATTAGCTATTTAATATGCTAGCCTTTGGAGTCTTATTTTTTTACAAAGGAAAGTATATACACAGCCAGCTCACTTGTAGGGTTCCTCCCACCCCCCCTTCCTTTTGTTGCCGAGTAGATCTTGCCATACAGGCTGACCCATCACTGCTTTGGTTG
This sequence comes from Ptyas mucosa, assembly GCA_012654045.1. NCBI lineage: Eukaryota > Metazoa > Chordata > Lepidosauria > Squamata > Colubridae > Ptyas > Ptyas mucosa. The sequence continues at coordinate 5,271,414 of WNWU01000162.1, read as the reverse complement.
CTGCCTGCAAAACTGTTGGTTAGAGCTGAAACACAGCATTTAAATCTTGAATTAATTTCCCACTCCCTCATTTTCTGCTTCATTCAGATTCACAGGAGGGACCTAGTCTCCCACCCACAAGATGTTGTTTGTATTTTGGCTTTGGGTTTGTTTTCTTAACAAGATGGAACATTTAGACATATGGCCATTGATTGTGTGAGAAAAGAAGAAGACTGATGAGAGTAACAATGCAGAGTGCTGCTGTGAGCTTTGCTAGGGAAGGCAGACTTCATAATTTACTGATCATCAATATTAATGGCTAACCCAGCCTAACCCTGTGCAAAATAATTATCTTCATCCAGCCTCCAAAGACAAAATAAAATTGGTATCATTTTAACTCAAAAATTCTTTTTACAATTATTATTTCATCTTCATCACACAGGAACAATAGAAAATGTGGTTTTGCTGCTGAAATATTAGTGGAATTGTAGATCTACATCTCAAGTTCTTAAGAGGCACTGGGGTTAGGTAGTGTTGGAACAACATCTGGACTATAGGGAGACAAAATTGATGGCACAGAATCAATAAATCACTCCATCAAATAAATTCATGGCTAATGATCAACTTAATAAACAGCCATTCCACAATTATCAATTTATTTGCAAGCATGAATAATGAATGAAGCCATGCCTGAATGGACAGGAAGACATTGATCCCAGATCAGAACTGTTATATCAAAGATGACTATAGGATGAAAGGATAGGACTAAATGATGAAGAAATGAGTCACCTACTCAACTTGGAAAATATTTATTGATTATAATTCTACATGTGGACTTGTACCACAGCAAAGATTTGAGTTGCTCTCAGCATAATATATGAGCTTTTGCTTTATTTGTTAAATTAAGACAGATTTCTTAGATTAGGTGGAATATTGTCTTAATTGTTCATTCTGGCTTATGATTCATATTATATAGACATTTTCATTAATTACTGAATATTTATTTGATTTCAATACTGTAATGGGTTGGAAAATAAAAAGCATTTTAACATGCAACACATATTTAGTGTTACTTAAAATGTTTTTGCATTTTGTAAATCAATTTTTCTCTTCGTTCTCTCCCCCCCCCCCCCCGTTTTTCCACTTGGTTGAGCTTTTAAATATCTATTAAATAATAAGTTTTTTTAAAGAGAGAAATAATTTCCAGTGATAAATAGCTAAACAAACTGCTCTTTCGGATGGATGAAGGTATTGTGATAGACTGGTATCTAAAGATAACATTTTCAAAAACAGAAAAAATATCCTTCCTTGCTAAATGGGAGTAAAAATAGTAATAATATCTAGATTCAGACTAATTAAGAATTGGTGGCCCAAATCCCCTTGAATTCCATTGACCGATCTATTTCCAAGGAGGTTACTTAGATGTGAAGATTAATGTCAGATGCAAAGGACCAGGTCTACATGAGAAGGTCCAATTAAACTGATTTATTGCTAAACAACTTATCCACAGAAATCTTCTCAACCAACAGTTATCCCCTACTTGGAATTAGATGAGGGACAATAGAATTCAAGGGGGTTGGACTTAGACTCCTTGCAGCTACATAGGGATTGTAGGCTGGTATCTCTTTTAACTCTGCCCCAGGTTCTGCCATTCCTTATCCTCCATGTAATTATTCTAGAACTTTGAATCAATAAACCTATTAGGTGCCTATAAAAAACTTTCTGTGGCTGGGGTACCCTGGAGTACAGAGATCCAAATTGGCTGAAGGCTATCCAGCCCAATAAGCAGAGCTCAGCAGTGTTCAGAGCTGTTTCCAAGTAAATTTTCTGCCAATAAATTGTCCCCAGGATCTGCAGTAGCTTTCATCTAGAAGCTAAACTGCCCTCCTCAATGAAGACCTTCTGGAAAATACTGAAGACTGTAATCTTCTAGAGCAGGGATGTCAAACTCCTGGTCCGTGGGCAGGATGTGTCGCATGCTGGCCAAGATCCTGCCTGGTTTATCGAAGGGGGGAAAAGTTCTGATATGTCACATGACGCTGCCATGTCGATGTGAGTTTGACATCCCTGTTCTAGAGACAACTATGCACCATTTATAACTGAATTTTATTATTAGTTGTTTAGTATTGTGTATTGGAAAAGTAATTTGGTTCTATTCATCAAATTGTATTGTTATGTTATTGGAGAGTTTTTATTTTTATCATGGATGTTTTATAGGGCATTGATATTCTTGTAAGCTACTGTGTGTCTAAATGATTTGGCAGCATACAGAATTAACTAATTAATGATTCTGTCCACTAACTTTGTCATTGGGCCTTCCTGGGCAGGAAACTGTCTTTTCCTTTACAATTGTCATCTTGTATCAGTTTCTGACATTGTTTTGGTTTGATTTTTTTGAATCTGACCTCCAAAAGAGCTTCTTGTTCTATTAGGTGCCTATGATTCAAAACTAACATTATCTCTGAATCTAGAAATAGATGAAACCTTTCTAATGACATCTGACCAGATAGAATAGAATAATAGAGTTGGAAGGGACCTTGGAGGTCTTCTAATCCAACCCCCTGTTTAGGCAGGAAACCCTACTTGATCTCAGACAAATGGTTATCCAACATTTTCTTAAAAACTTCCAGTATTGGAGCATTCACAACTTCTGGAGGCAAGTAGTTCCACTGATTAATTGTTCTCACTGTCAGAAAATTTCTCCTTAGTTTTAATTTGTTTCTCTCCTTGATTAGTTTCCACACATTGCTTCTTGTCCTGCCCTCAGGTGCTTTGGAGAATAGCTTGACTCTCTCTTCTTTGTGGCAGCCCCTGAGATATTGGAACACTGCTATTATCTCTCCTCTAGTTCTTCTTTTCATTAGACATACCCAGTTCCTGCAGCCATTCTTCATATGTTTTAGTCTCCAATCCCCTAATCATCTTTGTTGCTCTTCTCTGCACTCTTTCTAGAGTCTCCACATCTTTTTTACATCGTGGCGACCAAAACTGAATGCAGTATTCCAAGTGTGGCCTTAGCAAGGCATTATAAAGTGGTATTAACACTTCACATGATCTTGAGTCTATCCCTCTGTTTATGCAGCCTGTCCTACAGTATCTGTCCTATGGTCTAGCACCTCTGTAACATATTTACTATTGTGGAGCAATCCTTCCCAATGGATGCCTTCCAAATGATTTGAAGTCCAACTTCCAAGAACCCCCAACCATCATTCCGAAGACTTGAGTTGAGAAGGCTGCATTTGTGGTTATCCTTGTTGTTTTGCTTTCTTTCCTTTCATTTACTTCAGTGGCTTCTAAGGAAGTAAAAAGCATTAGTTAACCATTGTGTTAATAAAAAGGCTCATTATTAATTTTGTTTCTACTTTCTTTCTTTCTTTTTTTGCTCCTATTAAGCTCATTAACTTATTTTTAAGGGAATAGCGATTTTTAGGTGTAGGACAAGGTCATAATTTTTCTTTCCCTTGAGTAATGCCACTCTGCATAATAATTGTGTTGTTGAAACACTTCACAAACGTACCATATGAGAAGCCTGACTAATGAGGGAAAATGTTACAAGTAGTACTTAAAAACGCTGTATGCGGCTTAGAGTTTCAGAAAAAAATGTATAAGGCAACTGATGTTATTCTCCAAACAAAGAAATTCAAGTTACTGAATGCTGGTTAGCCTTGACAATCTTCCCAGTGATGTTTATTTATTTAGTTATTTATTGGTTTGATTTATATGCCGCACTTCTCCAGAGACTCAGGGCGGCTTACAATGCGTTAAGCCATAGCCTTCATACTTTTGTATATACCAGCTTAGTAGGGCTTTCGGCCCAACCTAAGCGGTGTTCTTTTTTTAAATACAAAGTCAGTTTATTGCCCCCACAATCCGAGTCCTCATTTTACCTACCTTGGAAGGATGGAAGGCTGAGTCAACCTTGAGCCTGGTGAGATTTGAACTCACAGTAATTGCAGGCAGCTGGCAGCTGGCAGCTAAGTGCTACTTAAGTGTTACTTAACAGCGCTTTAGTCCTCTGCTCCACCAAGGCTCCTGGTGAGCTCTCTTGTTATTAAAAAAAATTAGCCCCAGACCAACAGAGCAGTCCTCCCAGAAGCTTAGGAACAAACATAGTTATAGAGTTCATACATTTTTAAAAATATAAATCATAGTTAATAAATTACTGCATTTGTGTTCAAACAGCCTACTAATCCGTAACAAAACAAATGACAGAGTTTAGGCCAATACAGGAACACTATACAATAATGTCCTTTGTTTCTATAGTCTTATTCACATATATACACAAACACAGACACTGTGGAATCACCATTGTGCTTTTTCACTGAATGTCTTTCTAAAACAGCTAGGTGAAAATTTTCTGCATGCTGACTTTAAAGATTGAATTGATGATTTGTAGAGAAACATGATGCCTCTTCATCCATAGTTTTAATTTAAATTGAGATGTAACAACAAAACATGAAATAGGAAAAGAATTCTTGAAATGACCTCTACTTGCGTCTGCCAATAATGGACAAGTTTCTTAAAGCTATCATAAAACAACTCTTTCTTCAATCAGATCCTAAAACAGGGGTCTCCAAATTTGGCAACTTTAAGACTAGTGGACTTCAATTCCCAGAATTGCTCAGATAGCCATGCTGAGGAGGGAATTCTGGGAGTTGAAGTCCACAAGTCTTAAAGTTGCCAAGTTTGGAGACCCCTGTCCTAAACAGTCTTTTCCACACCTTCAGTTAAGTTAAACAGCTGAGCATGAAAAGCTTCATTCTTAGAAAAAAAGCAGAAATTGCATGACGCCCAGTCTGGTAGATGGGGCAAGACTTATCCAACTTTGCAATTGCCTCTTCAGTGGCTTGTGAGGTGTGAAGCTTAATATTGCTATGTTGCAGTAAAATTTTCTTCTTGTCCCTACAGACTCTACTTAATTTGATTTACAAATTTTGTGTATTGCAATGTAGTTTTCTCATAATAGTGTCAGGCTAAAGGATTTCCACGAAACTCCTATCCCCAAAAACCTAACACTAGGTTTAGGTGAAGGTTTGCGATGATATTCCATTGACTGATGCTTAGATTCTGGATCATAATGAGGAGCTCTCACAATGTGATAAAGAAGTACCTCACCTTCATTCTTGCAAGCAGGGCAACACTTGCCAACCAATTTCAAATCTTTCCTTCTGCCATGAACAGGCTTAGAGACTAAGAGAGATTAACTTAATAGATATATGTGGGATTCATTGCCTGATGAATCCATGATGGCAAACCTATGGCATGCATGCCACAGGTGGCATGCGGAGCCATATCGGTGGGCACATGAGTGTTGCCTTAGTTCAGCTCCAGCACGCATGCACGTGCCAGCCAGCTGATTTTCAGGCCTTCTGGGCCCACGGAAGTCAGGAAACAAGCTGTTTCTGGCCTCTGGAGGGCCTCCGACGGGTGGGTGGGGAAGACCGTTTTCTCCTTCCACAGGCTCCTAGAAATCCTCTGGAACCTGGGGAGAGCGAAAAATGGGCCTAACAGGCCCACTATGCCATCACGTGCCAAAAGTGGGGGTAGAGCGGGCGGTGGGGTGCACGTGGGCAGGTGCGTGCACGAGCCCCCCATGCTCCCCATGCTTTTGGCCCACGATGGCAAAAAGGTTAGCCATCACTGGTAAAAGGTAAAAGTAGCTGAAGCATTTTTTAAAAATTCAAAACAGTAGTTTTCATTCAGAAGCAGCTTAGTTAGATGCCTCTCTAATTCACTGAACTATAAGAAAGCGCCTAGTTGTACAGCACAATCAGTCTTGCAAGATTCTGTGACCCTTCCAATCTCAATACAAGTAGCAGAGCTGATCAAATCAATTGTAAGTTGATTTCTTTCTCTGGTTTACCAGGTGGAGCTGACAGCATACAAGGGATCCATCTTGCACAATCTTCTGATATTGAAGAACTTTGATAACGTGAACCACACATATTCCTGTGAAATGCCAAGCTTGACAGGAATGTCCCTTGAGTGATCTGCTGAGTGTCCTTAATCCGTTCATTGACTTTTCTCATGTGAAACTTGTTGGTTGCTGTCATAAGTCATCCTCTTTATTCTTGATCACAGAAATAGGCTTTTCCCATTTCACTTTCTTTTCTTTTTTCTTTTTTGTTCAGCAATGCACTGTGCTCACATCAACCCAATCATCACCATAAGCATCCTGTATTCAGTGGCAAATTTCAGTTAGAAGGACTTTTTTTTAGCAGTCAAAAATTCAATCATGTTGCTTAAAACACACTGACAAATACTCACTGCAGGCTTCTATTTCATGAACTATAAACAAATTCCTGCCAAGTGAAGTGAAAGAACAGATAATACAGTAGAGAACATGTCAGAGCTTTTAGTTCACTGCCATCATCTTTCGGCAATTTATAAGTCTGCAGACAATACTTTTCATTCAATCTTTGTATAATAGGCTAGTTCTAGCATTTTGCTAAATCCTAATGTGTTTGGCTTGGATTAACTAGATTGTGAAGACCCAGTAATGATGTTCCCTGGATCAAACATCTCCATCACATTCGGGAAGGTTGGCTAGCTGGGATTTTATTTTATTTTATTTTATTGGGGGGGGGGGGGGGGGGGGGCTCATAGAATTTTGCTATCCAATCTTTTTAGCAATGACTTTGAATCAGGGGTGCTATTCAGCAGGTTCTGACAGGTTCTGGAGAACCAGTAGTGGAAATTTTGAGTAGTTCAGAGAACCAACAAATACCACCTCTGGCTGGCCCCAGAGTGGGGAGGGAATGGGGATTTTGCAGTATCCTTCCCCTGGAGTGGGGAGGGAGTGGGGATTTTGCAGTATCCTTCCCCTGCCACGCCCACCAAGCCACGCCCACCAAGCCACACCACACCACACCACACCACAGAACCGGCAGTAAAAAAAAAAAAGAATTCCACCACTGCTTTGAATGGGTCATTAAAGAACATTGTTTTGGCCTAATCTTGTGAAACATTAGTTGCTTACACCAGTTTTTCATCAAATTTTGTAAGCTTATTGATTTTTTATGTGGATTCTTCCATGTGAATATAATGGCTTGGTGAATAAACTCATGGTTGCACTCCAAGTGCCGATTTTGTTTTCCCATCTTTGCCCCATCATAGATGGATAAAGGCGAAGGCTTTGGTTGAGCTGTGAAAATCTAAATAAGATATAAAAGCAAGATCTAATACATTTCAGACAAATGCATCCACTTGATTTTTCTGCCAGGATTATGAAATGGCTCCCCCAGCCTTTTTAACAAATGGCTCACTAAGCATAGCAGTTCCTTGCTTGAATTCATGAATGAAGCAATCAATATATGTTCATTCAGTTGTGTGCCCTTTAGGCAAGAGACATTCTTGCATTCCTTTGTACATCATTCTCTGTTACAAGTAGAAAACAACAGAAAACCTTCTATTTGAGTTATTGCAGGACATCTAAACCATTTGGATAGTTATACATTCATGTCAGAGATGATAGTGTTGACAGACAATTACACACGTGAGAAAATAATTAAGAATTTTCAGTAAATAAGTGTGTGGCTGCTTACTGCAATTTCAAATCAGGTTTCAACAAAGACCCTGATTGAATTCTGGTCTCGGGATACTTTTGTAAATGTTAATTGGACTTTCTATAACACCTAATTTTATAATTCACAATTGTTAATTCACTGGTGGGCAGGGGGGAATGATATGACATCTAGGATTAGCTATCTGTCTCAGCAAATAAATCGATGTAGAAATAGGAGATAAAGAACAAGCAGGTCAAAATTTTAAAAAGTTCTAATTCTATTTAAGAATTTCCTGCATTAGTATTCCATAGTATTGTTGTTGAGATTACATAAAACTCTGGTAGTGAATGAAAGAATGTCTACCATCCCAATCTATAATTAACCCTTCATGCCTTGCCCTTAATATCATAAAATGGTCAGGAGATTTGGCCTCATGGTTCTTGTGTGTTTTTTATATATAATTTGAACAATGAGAAAGGGTATCACTTCCAAGCTGTTATGTTCCTGGCACATTTGCCTATTCACATGAGACTTTACTGATGTGCAAAGGAGCAGAGTGCAAAGCGTTTAGCTGAAAATGTTATGCATATTGCCTAGGATACTCTCAGAAGCTACAGGACAAGTTCATGGAAGTCATTGCATTTGTACAATTGTACCTGTAGGGTAAAAAAGACTGAGTGCATATGAGGTTTTCATTGGAGAGTGTATAGTATTTTGGCTCCAGTCAGATAATTTTTTTTCCATTTACCGGCTTGTGGTGAATAACAATTTGCTCCCATTTCATAAAGCAAAACTCAAATTGGCTTCCCTGTGAGGCTTTTAATGAATCAGAGATCTGTCAAGGAAGGAGGGGCTAGTCAGGGTCATTTAGAACTGGCAATCAGGCATTTCCCTTCTTGGCAGCATCTCACATGAACTGCTCCAACAGTTCTCCAAAGCCAGTGCAATAATGATTTGCTCAAACTTAACTAAGGATATTTTTCTGGACAGAAATGGAAATGGGAAAGCTAACAGCGCACACACACACATATACACACATATTTTCTCAGAGCATCTGATTTGAAGATGTCATATCAAGAAATTCTATTTAGGCACTCCTTTTTCTTCCAATCATTGAGTTTCCCTCCCCATTTATACTCATTGGGCAGTAGACACTGCATCCCTGGAAGCTTTGAAGAAGAGACTGGACAGCCATTTGTCTGAAATGTTATAGGGAATCCTGCTCTGGCAGAGGGTTGGACTACAAGACCTCCAAGGTCCCTTCCATCTGACGGTGTTCTGTTCTAATCAAGGAAGTTATATGGTTTGTACGCCATCTAAACACTTTGCATTGTTTGGGCCACAAATCACACATGCTTAAAATGTACATTTGGTGTTGAACAAGACAATTCTTATCCTTCCTTCTAATTAACTTTTGCTTGTCTCTTGTTATGCATAACATACCGTAGAACTGTATTCATGCTTCATGATATAGCTGCTATAAATACTGGCATGGCATTTATACATCATGATAAAATGCCAGTTTTGGGGACTGAGATTAATGCAAAACTCTTAGTCATGAATTACAAAAAGTAGGAACCAAAATGATGTAAAAAAAGACCCGAAAAAAGACATCCACTGTAATTATACTACTGGTGGGTTGCCCCTGGTTCGGATGGTTCTATAGAACCGGTAGTAAAACCGGCAGGAGGCTCCGCCTATCGACCCCAATGTCATCAGGACGCTTCTGCGCATGCCCCGTTGTGAATTGGCAGTAAAGGTAAGTAGAACCCACGCCTGAGTTGTACCTGCTACTGAATCAATTAATAGGCCAAAGGTATTCATTCATACATGCTGAATTGTGAGCTGAGTTGTGAGCATTTGCCCTTGTTGCTGCTAATGTGAATTATATCCTTCATTTAAAAATAAGGTAAAAAAAACCCACCTCACCACACTCTATTAATTGATTCAGTTACTTTGGCACATGAGTACTGCAGCTATTTCCAGCTCATTAGAATGTTACATATAAACGTCAGAATGAAAATCATTTTTTTTCTTGGGGTGGGGGAAGGAAACAATCTGATTAGATGAAGTTATTTTAAGGACATGCGAAGTGTCACCTTTGACATCTGCTGCCAGATTTCATTGCTATGAGAATAATAATTATTCAACTTTTAGAATCTATATTGTTTCAGGGTTGTCAGATATCCCAGTATCTATTTTAGGATGAATTGGAATGTGTAAAAGGCATTGAAATGTAAGAAATTATACTTTGGCAAGATTATCTTGATACAAGTCACTTTGGCACAGCCTTCCCCAGTCTGATGCCTCCAGATAGCAGCACAAGTAAACTTTCCTATATTCTCTAAATAAACATAATAGTCGGATGATTGGTATTTTTTTTTTTAAAGAACGGATGAAATATACCAGTGATGACGGTATATCATCACCGAGTGCTGAAAAGGTCGTGCGGAAACATCACGAGCGTGAGTGCTCGTTGGGGCTGCGCTCTGGAAAAGCTGAACTTTTGGGTTCTAGCGCACATGCCCGTCTGATGATCACCTGGCCGGTGTGCATGCACAGGATGGTTTTCAGCACTGCCGCATGCACAGAGGAATCACGCTCTGGAAAAGCTAAACTTCCTGGTTCTAGCGCGCCTGCGTGTCTGACAATCAACTGGCCAGGGTGCATGCACACACCAGTTTTCGGCACTGCCACGCATGTGAAGGACAGCTGATTGTCACACGTGCATGTCAGAGGTGGGCTCTAAATTTTTTTACTACCGGTTCTGTGGGCGTGGCTTATTTTGTGGGCGTGGCTTGATGGGTCATGTGACAATTCTTTAGGATTTAGCAGAGGTACTGGTCTACCAGGCTTTTAACTGGTTGCAGAGCTGTACCTGTCTACTCATTTGTTTTTGGAGGCACTGGTCTACCACCAAACTGCCTTTTACCACTGATCAGCTGTAGGGCGGCCCTTTGAAGCCCCGTGGCAAGAGTTTAAACAGTTTTTTTCCTTCTAGCCGATCAGCTGGGACTCAGGAAGCAGCAATAGATTGGGGGTGGGGCCAAATAAAAGGTAAGAATAACACGGGGGGTGGGTGGGCAGGGGGCAGAACCAGTTCAGTTACGTCATATCGTCACCACTACCGGCTTGACAGAACCAGGAGGAACCCACCACTGGCGCATGTGCCCCAGAAACCCAGAAGACAAACAGGCAAGGCTGCAATTGCCGGGCAACATGGCTTCATGTGCCACTTTGGGCATGCATGCCATACGTTCGCCATCACAGAAATATACCCTTTTTGTCAATGAAATATGCACTTTTTTTGTCCAAGTAATTGAATGCAACATCTTTTAAACTAAACTACTGTTACAACTTTTTCTTTGAAAAGTTTAACATTTGGAATATAATTCTTTGATCCTCTAGACAACATCCCAGAGCAATAGGATTATTTGGTTCTGGAGACAAATTTTGACCTTAGAAATTTCAGACCAGGAAGATAGAGATGCTACATTATAGTATGCTCTCATGTATGAAGCTTTGCATGACTTCCACTCTTCCACCACTTAAGGAGGGGATTTCGTTTTCACATGGTATATGTCCTGTGTGGTGTTTAGTTTTTACTTATAATGACCATCAGTAGATGGTATGCATCTGGTTTCACCCTATTTGATAGTCTTCAAGTGTAAGCATCATAATCCCTCTACCGGGGTTCAAATCCTTTTCCTAGAATTGAATTCAGAGGCAGATGAAATTATCCAGCCAGGCCCCAATGCTTAGCAATGTTTCGGGAAGGAATCTACTGATATTTAGAAAGGAAAAAACACTCTAGCTTATTTTTCTCAGACTCAAGGAATTCAAATGTTACATTATAGCATCTATGCATGTATGAGGTTGATTTCTACTTGATCTTACAGAGGGGGATCTGGCAAGCCCACTGCCCCTTCCAAACATTCCTTAGATCCTTGCTTTGAAAATCTCACAGTAAATATAAGAGGAGCCAGGCGATGTGGGAGATGGGAAGGTTTCGGGATCCAAAAGATTCTGACCCACAGTTCTCCACACTTGCTGGATGGAAAATCTAAACCAGCTGTAAATAATTTACTTAAGAGAGGGATACATTCCTAAAAAGGAAGGGAAAGAGAAATGGAAATATGCTCCTGTCAATAAGGCATACTAATTACAGACCTGCAAGGTAAAAGCCCTAGCTGACTGCAGCCTGGATAATTAGTTTCTTTTATTAGCAGGTTACAGTGAAAGCATGTAGAACAAAAGGTAGGATCACCAAGAATTAAGACTACAATCATTCAAAATGAATAAGCATAGATAAGAGATGTCAGATCTGGACCTGCATACTTCACTAAAACTAGCAAAAAGATATGAATGCGTTTTGTGTGAGATAAAATGGATGATAGTCCCTGAGCAAACTCAGTCTCTAAGGACCAAATGAACTGCAAAGCAGAAGCAATAAATAAAGTGTTATTCAATTACACTGGTTTTCTATTCAAACACCAATGTTTGGAACTGGATAGGCTCCCAGAACCAGCAAGGAGATTGTTCCCAAGATGAACAATGAAATGTAAGAGGACCTGTGTGAATACTGAATGAGCGTTCTATGGCTAGAAGAAGATACTTCTTCGGGAAATGCTAGGAGACACCAAGCTAGATGTCTCTTTTTATAAAAAACTCCACCAATAGTGAAACTGGAAATAAAAATAATTAACATTCTTCTGGGTTATGACATGGATCTTTTCTTCTCCCTAGCACACTGCATACACATTTATAGGTTTGGCCTTCTTGAACAAAGTGATATGATAACATGATAGCGGTGTTCCAATATCTAAAGGGCTGCTGCAAAGAAGAGAAGGGCTCAACCTATTCTCCAAAGCACCTGAAGGCAGGACAAGAAGCAACAGATGCCAATTACTCAAGGAGAGAACCAACCTAGAACTAAGGAGAAATTTCCTGACAGAACAATTAATCAATGGAATTATTAAGGAATATGCGCAGAATAACCCTTGAGTCACAAGGTTGTGCACATGAGAAACAGCTGAGAGTGATTGTGACTAAGCACTGTCAATACACAGACACACTGAGTTGTGATATTCTTTTACTTTTAGGAAAAAGTAAAGCAAAGTTCACTAAACAATCCAGGTCATACACAGATAAAGATAGTTAAATTGTCAATCCAGGGATATTCCAAGAACAAAGTCTTCTTACCAGTTGTTGTAGTCATATGCAATAAAACAGTTCTTTTTGGAGTTGCAAACAGGAACAAGTACAGCAGTAAAATAATCAGTAAAACAGTAGAAAACAACAGGTAGCAATGATCAATCAGTGATCATGCAGAGAGAACAGGCAGAGAGGAGCAGAGGTAGCAATAATAATGTAATAAGAAAAAAAAAATAAGCCATGATTCAAGCTTCCTCTTAAATGTGTTGGCTACAGAGCTAGCCAATCAGAATACAGTATGATGCAATACAACATTACAGTCTTAAAGCTATACATTACATTTTGACCGCAAACATGCATTGATGGTTTATATATATTGCCAACCCAACGCAATAACCATTCCCTAACAGGAATGACTTGCCTCCAAAAGTTGTGGTGCTCCAACATAGGAGGTTTTTAAGAGAGATTGGATAACCATTTGTCTGAAATGATTTAGGTTTTCCTGTCTGAGCAGGGTGTAGGACTAGAAGATTTCCAAGATCCTTTCCAGCTCTATTTTGATTAGTTACAAATCACTGTTTTATTCTGTAAGTATTATGGAGAAAAATACTTGAGCGCATTTAACCCCTTCTGTTTTTTAAATTTCCTTTCGGTTATTGTTTAACAATTAATGAAATTACTGTATAAGATGATTTGACTGAAACCTGATCTCTAAAAAACTGCTTCCATGTTGCATCTATGCCAATTATAGCAACATATAGATTTTTCACAAAAAAAATAAGTTCATCTAAATAAGCAGCATTCACATGTGCACATTTGTTGTATATGCCAGTTAAAGAATCCCATTTTATGTAGTATTCTGTGGGAAGGTGATAATAGATTACATGTAGTCCAGTAACATAAATTTAGAGGCATACTGTCATAGGCATCTATTCAGATAGCATGCTATGACTGATATTAAAAATAACAGACAGCCAAAATGATTATGTATTGTCAGTTCAACCATTAATAGTTTATCCTCTATGAAGTTCTTCAATCTCCTTTCTTAGGTTGTGCAAATTGATGTTATCACTTGTATTCAGCCATGTGTTTTTTTTAAAAAAAAACATGATTAATTTGATACATCACAATTTGCTGGGTTCACAAAACACACTGTTCAAAAAGCAAACAAACTATTATGGTTTAATTAAATGTCTCTGTGTTGACAGTTGTGTGTAGGAAGCAGAGACATAGTTATTGGATGTAATTCATATTCTTCTAGGTAGATGAAGAATAACACACTAGGTTCTAAAAATGACACATTTTTTTGGAAAGCACATTTTGGCTTAGGAAAACTGAAAATACAAGGGATTTGTTTTAAAACTAAAACTTCAAATGCAATAAGACTTATTTGGAAATATGCTCCTGCTCCCAGAAACATTTTGACCACCAAACAATCAAAATCTTTTGTTTCAGCAACCAGAACATGAACTGCAGGCATCATGTTGTCGCCTTCAATTTTGTGCCACAGGAGAGTAAATGAAAGCAGATGAATCACAAAACATTCTCAGAAAGTCACACAGCGGTAGATGATGTGTTGGCATAAGTGTAAATGGAGTTTTACCCTTGATGACTTTCTCATCCCATAGAATCAAAGAACTGTCCATGCTGGCTAATCATGAAACTCATTTCACATAATGTTGTCTAAGCTTCCACAGATCTACCAAGTGCATATAAGCAATTTTTAATGAGCAAGATAACCAAGAGAGTTATTTGTAGCTTTTGGAGAAGTGGATAAAACCCTGCATTAACCAACACCTCCCTCCTCCCCCCAACTACAGCATTGTACTGACAAATGTTGGTAGTGAAAAATATTTAGACGGATAGAGAAAAAATTAACTTGCTTACAACATGAGCTACCATATTTCCACAACATAGAAAATTACTATTATTCCTCAGGAGCTGGTAAGGGTAGTTCCTTTCTTATATATTTCTAAATAAACTGATTCAAATATAAAATGTGTTACTGTGCTGTATACTGTACGAAGTTTACCATTCCATGGTTGGGTTTCTATTAGATCTTCAGTTTGAGTTAAGTTATATATACATTTTCTATTATTTTAGGACACGTTTCTTCTAGCTGTACTGGCTTCACTTGGATAAATGCTAAACATAGATTAGTTTCAAGTGAGTTAAATCCTGCTTAGAAAACAGAGTACGCTCATATACTTTTTTGTAAGAGTACCATTGATTTCCTAACTTACTGCATTAACTAAATAGGGATAGATATCTTAGATGCCTATGTCAGTGATTCCTCAACAGTCCTCAACTTACAACCATGACTGAGCCCAAAATTTATGTTGTTAAGTGAGACATTTGCTATGTGAGTTTTGCCTCATTTTATGACCTTTCTAGCCACAGTTGTTAAGTGAATCATTGCAGTTGTTAAGTTAAATGAATCTGGCTTCCCCATTGATTTGGCTTGTGATGACAAAATGAGTTTTTTATTGAAAAAGTTTTAAAAGTTTTACATACATTTTCTCCCCCTTCCCCAACCACCCCCCCCGACTTCTCAGACAAATACAAAATATAAAATACAGCTCAAATTCCCTAAATTCAACTCCATTTCTCACTTATCATAATCATTAAACAAATAGATAAAAGGAAAGCAAGTCTTCTTTCTTCTTATTCCATCTAATTCAACAAAATTAGTATCCATTTATAATTACAGCAGTTAATAAAACAATTAAGTATTACCTAATCAAACCTATCATTACTCAATTTAGCTATTAGATACTTAACAAATTATTAGGTCTATACAATTTAACAAGATATTTTATAACTTCTTTCATTTAAAACAAAAAAAAACCAAAAGAAAAAAACCTCATTCAAAAACCCCAAATTTAAAATAAAATACTATATAAACTCTTCCGTCCTCCACTTTTAAACCATCAAGGTCCAATTATAATTAAAACACTTAATGAAAAATTTTTTTCTAACTAAAAAATAATAATCAAACCTCTTATTAATTTATCAATACATATTAACAAATCAACTAAAAACATCATTTAATAGCTATATCAAACATTTAAATTCTTCATACTAGATTAAACCAGTTGCTAATCTTCTTATCTTCACATCTTCCAACAGCATATAGAATGTCTTCCTTTGTGTCTACCCACCTAAATAAAAGTTGCTTCTTTATATAACACCCCCCCCCGAGTGACTTTGTAATTGTATTCCAAATAGTATCTATCAAATTCAGTCAAAAATTAGATTAATAAATTCATCAGACGTCTTAGGGAAACCACCAGATCAACTGCAATTGCCCTAGGCTCATAGTCCTTTTGCCTTATATTTATTACCATCAAACAGGAAACTCCAATTTACTGTATCTGCGATTGCAATTAAGTCCAGATTTATTACAGTCCTTAATAAAATATTCCAAATCATTCAAGTCAGGGCATATTTCACAGCCCAACACACCAGCATTGCTGTGATCTGTTTATTCTTCTCAAAATATTCCAATATAGCTGTAGGTTACCTCCTCATCGTCGCTCATCACTTAGTTAACTGGCATTAAGCTGTTGAATGTTTTCTTCCAAAAGTTCAAAATCTTTAAACACTTAAACAATACTTTTTAAGGACCATCATCTCATCAAGCAGGGTTATTTTCCATATCTCCAGTCTTTCTTCTTTTCCTTTTTACGAACTTTTTTCTTAACTTTGATCCCTCTGCCTTTTTTAACTCCAGTAAAATTTTGCATTTTTTGGGATTGCGTATTATAAAATTTTTGCAGAAATATAACTTCTTCTGGAAACAGCTCTTTAAATGCAAGTTGGATTTTATAAGAAAAAATTCGTGTAGCCAAAATCTTATCAGCTTCCAAAATTTCTTGCTCCTTATTCTGCACAGCATCCGTCTTTTTCTCCCCCCAAAAAACCACTATAGGCTGTTGTTGTTCTTTTCCATCTCCCAACTCTTCATTCAATCCCCCACTGCTAGATTGCAACTCAGTATTTCCATGTATTTCATTGTTTCCAGCTTGAAAAGCTTGAAATATAGTATCAATTTTTTCCAATAAAGCAGAGGTAATTGAACTCCAAGCTTCCTCAAAATCAGACCATATCTGAGGGTTAATTAACCCTCCTTTGCTTTCTTTGCTTTCAAAAAGACTAGCCATCTTGCCCCCCTTCTTCCTTCCCTTCCAAAAGGACAGGAAAAAAAAGAGAGAGAAAAAGTATCAAAAAGAAAAAAAAGGACCCTTTGCAATTTGTAATTTATATTACTGCTTCAATTATTATTATTACTTCCTTTCTTGTTTCATCCACTTTACAAAAAAGAGTTTTACGTTTCAAACAGGGGCTTATCAATAATTACTTTTAACTTTCACTTCTTCACGCCCCGTTGAAACTCAAACGCCATCTTGCTTTCACTTTCAGCTTAAGGAAAATCTTTTAAAGAAGGTAAATCTTTGGAGTTAAAAAAAAAGAAAATACTTGCTGTTTTATTCATGCTGCTTATGCTCCGCCAGCTTGATTCAAAAAGTATTTGTTTAAAGTTGGTTGCTGGGATGGTCATGACATCTAGCTCTGCAAAGCAGAGACATCCAGGGTCCAGAGTACTGTCAGGCTTAACGGGGAGCTCTCATCTTCGAGCGCCAGATTATAGGAAAAATCTGGCACTCTCAGGGAGCTCTACCCCACCCATCTACTCACTTTCCCCCCTCTTACCAGGAGGAAAGTTTCCAAACTGCAAGACAGCTGATAGTCGCTGTTCTTGCGGTTCTACGGAGCCCTGGGTTGGCGCTTCAAAAAGAAGCGTCCGGCAATGTCGCAGTCCCACCGGAAGTCCCTGACAAAATGAGTTTTGATGAGTCAAGAACTTCTCTTGAAGTTGGCAGGGTAAGTTGTTCTAATGGATTTCAGATGATGCCTTGATTTGATGGTTAAAATGATTTTTTCCCCTATGGAATACAATCAGGCTCAATGTCATACGAACACTGAGCAGTTTCATGCTTAACTGAATCAGCTGCCTTTTAGTTGTAAATATATAAAAGCATGGAAACATTTGGTAATGGAAGAGGAGGTTTTTGAAATAATTTATGCAATGTGTAAACTGATGATGCTGTGTGTATCAAGGAGGAGAAGACCCAGGTGAAGTAAACAGAATGCAACAGAACTACAGTACATATCGAATTGGCTGGTGGAAAGGACTGCAATTTTCAGAGATTAGGCCAGATGTCAGTGAAGACAGCTTGACAAAGAAGCTGGAATCCAAGAATCTGGGAAATCTTTATTTTTCCTTCTACCAGTTCTTCCTATGCTAGAAATGAGCCCAGAAATGAAAGTATAGAAAGAAGCTGTTTCTTCTTCCCCTTCATTGGAAGGGGAATGAAACAGATAAGACACTAGTAAAAGCTCCAGATGAAATAGCCTATGGAACTGTATATGTGTTAAGCTAAAACCACTGTGTACATTAAATATCATTGTAAATAGAAAAGAACTATGCATGCATGCATGTCTGGAAAGTTCCTGCCCTTTTCCTCCCAACTTATTTTAGAGTTTGATCCAAGTTTGTCGATCAAAGCATTCAGCTTTTTTACTTATAGTTCTGAAATATTTTTATTCCCTCTGAAATTTCTAATTCATTTATTTTAGATTTTTAAGTTCTGCTTTTATTTTATTTGGGATCTCAGTGTTCATTTTAACAGTAAACCTGAGGTCAAGAATGTTTTTACTTCAATATTTTTCATTCTTCTGGCCTTCTATCTTCAGTTTGTTAAGCTAAAACCGCTGGATATATTAAATATCATTGGTAAATAGAGAAGAACTATGCATACACACGTCTGGAAAGTTCCTGCTCTTTTTTCCCCAACTTATTTTAGAGTTTGATCCAAGTTTTCTGTCGATCAAAGCATTCAGAAGATCAGTGGACAAGTGGAGCCACCAAATTCCCAAGTGTTCATCTCACTAGAAAAACTGGAATTAGTTTGCAGGTTATCAAATATTTCCACTTTTGATGGCTGTGCTTTGCTTTTAACTTGCTATTAGTAAAGATTAATAACTTTTCTAGTGACCTTCCAGTAACTTATTGCATCTATCCATCCATATTAGCCAGGGGTGTGTTGAAGGGGATTGGGATACTTCATGAGTCCCATGATAATTGGGGAGGGGAGTTATCCAAATTCATTTTCAATGTTTTCCCCATTTTTTGGCTATTTGACAACATCATTCTGGTGGATTTTCCCGTCATATCGTCACCATTACCGGCTCAGAAGAACCGGGCCGAACTGAGAGAAACCCACCACTGGTTCTGCCCTATTCCCATGTTTCCTTTAAAACATCAGTACCCTTTAAACACCAAAACATTCAGTGAGTGCTCTGAATTCTCATACTGCAAAATATATTATCAGAGTACTAGATATATCTGTTTGGCAGTAAGCTTGAGTTCCCTGGCTCTATCTTATAAAGTAGAATACATGTATTTGCTAGTTTAGAGAAAAGAATAAAAGCTAAGAAAGAATACTTTCAATTGTAGGCAAATTATTATTCCTCAAAGACATAAAGTATATTTCAATGTTATTGTATCTAAAATTATACAAGAGTTTTGGAGATTAGGTTATAGTAGTCCTTTTTTATTTAAAGTTTATTTCCTCTCAAATTTCTAATTCATTTATTTTAGATTTTAAGTTTTGCTTTTATTTTATTTGGGATCTCAGTGCTCATTTTAACAGTAAACCTGAGGTCAAGAATGTTTTTACTTTAGTATTTTTCATTCTTCTAGCCTTCTATCTTTAACTAATTCCATTCGGTTTTTCTTTTTCATCATGAAATAATGTTTTTTCCTGAGCTATTCTTATTTCTTCATCTGACCTCAATGTCCAGCTTTTTTCTTTTACTCTTTCTAAATATCCAACTTCCATAGTGAGATTCAACACTAGAAATCACTCTGATCTTTGTTATATTTAAAATCCCCCTAATGTTCATGATATTGCTTGAAAATATTGCTGTCTTCCTTTCTAGGATTAACCTGTGATTTTCCAATACACTGTCCTTTTTAGCTATTTTTGAGTTCAAGAAAACAAAATTCCCATCTTCATTTTTCTCATCAACATGCAGATTTTCATTCTTCTCCATTCCTCCCTCCCTCCCTCCCTCCCTCCCCCTACATTAGTTAACATATAACTTGCATCTGCATAGCCTGTTACCCTCCCTCACCCCACTTCATCCCAATTTAAATCCCATATCAGTCTACCCACTCAAATAAAGTTTGTACAAAAGAATTAATGGACACAAGTTTGACATCTGGACTCAAAACAAGGGCAAACTAACACCAGAGTATTCCAGTCTCCTAGGACACTCTGCTGCAGACCTCAAAGTAAACAACTTGGAAAAAGATGAGACTTTAACCAAACCATTGTGCAAGAAAATGCTAAATTTACATACATCAAAAAAATTCAAGGAAACTCAAAAGACCCAAAAAACCACAATAAATTTGTGTTGTTAACAGATAGGGTACTTGTACTCTCTCACACATGTAATCTGCATCTGAATAACTAATTTATCTTCCCTTCCCTCTACCTCCATTATTTTTACCTTCCTTACCTCACTCCAGTTTAAACCCTATAGCAATCTAGCTACTCTGCATTTGATGAAGTTGAGCTGCAGCTCACAATAGCTTATGTCTTTTAATGCCTGTCTAGCTTAGTGCCTGTCCAACTCTTCCTTATGCTAGCTAATTCAAAATCTCTGGCTCTGCTTCTTATTCTTCTTTATATTTAACATTAAGTCACATTTTCCACTTTCCATTTCACTTTCATAAAAAGCTCTTTAATGTCTTGTTTACATTCAGTTGACAGACTAATATTGTCTGTAAATCTCAGATTGCTGGTGTTCCATTGTCTAATTTTGATTCCAACTGTTATCTTTTCTGATCCTGTCATTTTCATAATAAATTCATTGTGTAAATCAAACAGAGATGGGGCCAATATACATCTTCATTTCATTCCTTTCCTTGTTCTGAATTGTTCTGTTTTTTTTCTGAATTCTGTTCCTGTGATAGCTTCTTGTCCATTGCAAAGGTTCCCCAGAAGAATAATCTCATATTCTGGCATATCATTTAGCCTTACTGTATCCCCCATTCTACCCTGAACTTCACAGACAAAGGTCTGTCAATCTAGCAAAGGCAAACCTCTTTCTTATAATCTCTTACTCTCTCCAGTACATATGTTATGTAAGCTATTTGATTTCTTTTTCTCTTTCTGTTCATTTGGTATTTCTGACTTCATGCATGACTGTATTCATTCTCTTTGAAAGATATGAAGCACAATTTTGCTTGCCTGAGGAATTTGTGCAATGGTTCAGGAATTTGCACATTTGTTTGCATTCCTCTTTTAGGCATACAGTATGCATATTCAGCTAACTTCTCTAGTCTACCTCACATAGACTTGTTCCTTTTTTTTTTGACAGAGTGATTAGTACTTTAAGTGCCTATTCTTCTACAAGCCTGGTACTTTCCTATTTGCCAGATGAAGTCAAATTTAACTTTCTAGTAGAAACTATTAAGATTGTGTGTGTGTGTAATCTCTGTCTGTCTGTCTGTCTGTCTGTCTGTCTGTCTGTCTATCTATCTATCTATCTATCTATCTATCTATCTATCTATCTATCTATCTATCTATCTATCTATCGCACTTTCATTTAAGCTTTCAGCATCAGAGACTCATAGATATTATGGCATGCTTCCATGTACAGGGTTTTTCATGACTCTCACATAGATATAAATTTATACACACACACCATGGAGGGGAGAGAAAGTCCTCTGTTTTTATATAGTGATATCCTGGGTGGTGTTTTTACAACCAACCAACCAACCAACCACAACACAACACAAATAGGAAACAGACTCTATGTCTGACTTGCAGTTTAGATGATTATATACCAGGAGTTCCCAAAAATGGCAACTTTAAGATGTGTGGATTTCAGCCCCTGAATTTCCTACCAGAATGGCTACATTAGCTTTAAAAGCTATTTATAATATAACATCTGTATTTCTCTATTCTGAGGGTAAGGGAAGGTGGACAAATTGTGACAAATTCGGTATACAGTATCCCTTCCTGCAGTCCTAAGGACCAGAACCTACATAATTCCTAAAACTAACACACTGTATATTGTCATCTGAAGTGCAAAAGTGCCATAAATTCAATTCCTAGTAGAAGGTTTGAACTCTCCAGAATAACATCTGGCTGCCTATTTCTGATGATTCCCAATAAAGAAAAAACCAGTCACATAGTGCCTGCCTGTAAATTTCCAATGGAGTCATTTAATTGAACAATTTTTGTATTTACAAAAGTTTCTGCTATTGCATAATTCCATTTGTAAAGGGTTTCAGTGTTACAGCGGTACCTTGGTACTCAACTGCTTTGAAACTCATCAGAATTGGTACTCAATGCATCTTGATGTAAAAAAATTCTTCTGGCAGTCATAATGTTTGGTACTCAACGCACAAGCTAAAACTTATCGGTGTTGGTTGCCTTGTGACTCAGTACATTATTCCTGATGAGAAAAAATTGTCTGGTATACTTATCATTTTTGGTATTCATTGTGCCTCTCGGAAGAAATTAATGGTGAGTATAAGGTACCACTGTACCTGGAATTTTAGGTTTCATTTGCATTTTAAAAACACAATATTAGCATTTTAGCATGCCAATCAGGCCTCTTTTTCATATTAGGAAACCAAGGCCTTTTCCCTTGAACTGAACTTTTTCAGCCAAGGCCATTTCCTTTGAACTGCAGAGAACTAGTCTTTTCAGAAATGAAACAATAAGGAGTATATTCTGGAGTCTTTGAATACACTTGCGAGTGTTAAGAAAGAAGCTGACTGGGAAAGGGAGTGATGTAACCTACAAATTTGCCAACTGCCGAATGTTATCATTGAGAATCAGTGTTCTCTATTGTTTTGATTCATTGTTCCATGACACATCTAAGACAAGTATAACATGTGTATAATTGTATAAAAAGGCTCTACAACCTCCAACTAATAAATGTTTTGTGCTTTTCCTAAAAGGCTTGTGGTTTATATTGGGAGGGGGAGGAGGAAAAAGTCATTTTCCAAAGGTATAGTGCAGTGATGGCTAACCTTTTTGCCATCGCGTGCCAAAAGTGGGGGGAACATGGTAGGGTCACACACACACGTGCCCACATCCATAATTCTATGTGCCCTGCCCCCCCCGTGCTCACCCCACTTTTGGCACGTGATGGCCCAGTGGGCCCAGTAGGTCCGTTTTTTGCTCTCCCCAGGTTCCATAGCCTTTCTAGTAGTCTGGGGAGGGCAAAAATGTCCTCCCTCCCCAAGAGGCCCTCCGGAGGCCAGAAACAGTGTTTCCTGACTTCTGGCGGGCCCAGAAGGCCCGAAAATCAGCTGGCTGGTGCAGGCATGCGTGCCAGAGCTGAGCTCGCGTGCCCACCGATATGGCTCTGCGTGCCACCTGTGTCACCCGTGCCATAGGTTTGTCATCACGGGTATAGTGTTTCTCTCTCATATTCAGAGACTAGGTTTTTTTCAGCTCCACACAACATTCACATAGGTTGCCCAATTTGCTTTAACTTTTCTGTGATTGTTCTTAAGCAGATTGCTTCTGTTATTTTCCTGATCTTCTTTTGAAAAGATCTCACATTTTCCTTTTTTGTGTTCTGACCTCCATTTGCTGTTGATATTCTTGACCGAGACAACTTTCCTTCTCCTTTCTTGCCTGATATTGAAATTATTTCATGTTCTTTTGGTCACTCATTGCTTTCACCGTTTCCCTTTCTTTAGTTATCATGATAGTTTGATCTAAAAAATCACTGCAATCTTCTCTTCAATGTGCTGGGATTTTTGTCCACTTTAGTTTTCACACTGACTCCTATCTTTTCCCACATCTCTTCAACTTGTCTGTCACAGAGCTTTAGCATATGGAATCTGTTCCTTATATAGATTTTATATTTTGATAGTGTGACTTTCAAGTCAAATCTTGTGGGCACAGCTATTGCACTTAATTTTTTTTAATTTTAACACATAAGTTCAACACATTCATGATATGTTCCACAATCTGCAGTCTGATGTGTCTAGGTTGATTGCATTGTTTCTCTTATTCAGTCACTGTGTGTATCAAATAATGCCAAGGTGTAGAGTCTTTGTGTTATGTTGCTTGAAACAAAAGTTGTCAATAAAGAGTTTGTATTATAAAACAAATTTAATCTATCACCTAGATTAATTCATTTTCGCACTCCCTATTTTCCAGTGATAGCAGGGTTTCCCCCCCACTTTTTTCAATTTTTGCAGTTCAACTATACATGAATAATTTTTTTTGATGCTGTATAAAGCTCACTTTACAATTTGTTATGGAATTCATCAATGTCTTCATGGAATTTCACGCCAACCTTCTACTTTTTATATATTTTGTATTGTGTTTGTCATATTCAATATTTACAGTTTTATAAGGATTTCTATGAATTGGTATTTTACATTGAACTTCTTTCTTTTTTGGCATTTATTATACTTGTAGTAAAGTACATAGTTGTTTATCAAATTTATATAGCCACCGATCTCCCCAAAGGCAATGTTGGGCAGCTCACAACAATAAATAAAACAGCCAAATAAAACACATAAAACAAGTCATAGATAACCAAAAACAAAACAAAACAAAACAAAAACAATTAACCATGGACAAAAGGAGGATAAAAATGATCCCTTTCAGCAATACTTAACTATGACCTTTGTGACAACATTGCCATTCTATTCCCTCATGGTCTTTTGCCTTATACAGTCATGAGTTGTCCATTGTAGTCCACCTAAATTCATTTATAGCAAGGACAGCCCCACTAGAAATTCTTGCTCCCACCAGTAGCCCTCTGATAAACATTGCAACCACAGAGTTCTCTCACCATAGTCAAGTTAGGGTTTAAACTGAATCAATAAAACAAGAATATAAAAACCACCAGTCCTTGCAGTTTAATGCTGGTAAACATTGCTGTGTTCCATCTAGTTCTACCTACTTGGATTTGGCTGGACATTTTCCCCATGAGTCATACTTCCTCTGACTTCTACTAATAGATAGTCTTTGCTGGTTCAGGATTCTTGCTTAGCATTCACTTATGCTGAATATAATACTTCCATGGTTATTTTGTCTGTCCCCTGACACCTGATGGATAGAGATAGGCCTGTCTGAATTCAAATATTCCAATTAATTTTCCAGACGATTCTGTCATGTTTTGTGCTTTTCAAATATTTGATTTTCTTCATTTATGTCTACTCTTTAAAATATGCCAGGTCAGAAACAGTCTTCTCAAGAACGTCTAAAACTCTATTTGATCGATATAAGCTATAATATAGAATTTTAAAAGCCTGATGATGTGATGTATTTATGGGACTGCCTACTACCACAAACCGCCTCCCACCGACTGATACGCTCTCACAGAGAGGGGCTCCTCCGAGTGCCATCGGCCAAACAGTGCTGGCTGGTGGCCCCCAGGGAGAGGGCCTTCTCTGTGGGGGCACCCACTATCTGGAATGAGCTCCCCCCAGAGATACAGAGGATCCTGGATCTGCGCATTTTCCGCTGTGCGCTTAAGACACTCCTATTTCAGCAAGTCGGCCTGGCCTAACTTTCTCCCCTTTTCTTTTAAATTCTTTTAAATTCAAAATTTTAATCTGCTTTTAAATTATTGGGTTTTTAATTGTCTTGGGCTAAACTATTTAATTTGGTTTTATTTATGTTTTAATTTTTGTATCTATGTATTTTATTCTGTGCCTGTTCACCGCCCTGAGTCCTTCAGGAGTAGGGCAGTATATAAATCTAAATAAATGAAATGAAAATGAAATGAAATGTATGTCTTTCTCTTCTTCCTCTTAAACCCAAGACAGTGTGTGTGTGTGTTTGTGTGTGTCTGTGTGTGTGCACGCGTAATCAGTTAAAGTTTCTTTCTAATGTTTTTACTTTGTCCTGGATTTAAATTAGGTATGTTTTGTAACTGCTGTCACATAGTTTCTCCAAAGTCTCTCTTACACCTTGCCAAGTATTAGGAAGCAAAACTGTGCCTACAAGTGAGACTTAAACTGTTTCTCATCCCCAATCCCCAGATATGTATTCTGCAATTATATTTTTCTCCAGAAAGGGCAGGCCACTTCGCAAAAAAATAAATAAATAATAATAATTAGAATTTTTGAATAATATAAAAGTACACAAAATTAATGGGGGGGAAAAAGGGGGGAAAAGAATATACAGCAGAAGAAAAGAAATGAAAGGAAGAAAAAATAAAAATAAAAAGTTGTCTTCCACCCTTTTTTTTAATCAAGTAGCTACCATCTTATTCTTTTCCTTCCCCTTTAACCCTTTTAAATTCCCATATCCATTAATCATCAGTTCAGGACTCAGCCAGCAATTGTTTCTCCTTTCAACACAAAAATCAATATAAGGTTTCTAGTTTTCAAAACAACATTTTATCATTTTTTTTCTTTAAGTGGTCAGTTTTGCCCTTTTTTCAAGTACTCAATTAAATAATCCAATCTTGAGTATTTTGTTATTCTTCCATCTTTGTGCACACAATAATCATTCAGCAGTTACTATATATTATAGTATATTAATTCCCTTATTTCTTTTCTAATTCATATCCCTAATACACAATAGAAATAATTCTGCATTCATTGTAACATTAGTCCACAATATCTTCGGCATTATTATATGGATTTGCACTATGCATAATAAAAAAAAATCCCCTCTTTTCATACTTCCAACACTGATTTGATATTCCTTTGTACATTTTTGACAGCTTGTCTGGTGTCAAATACCAATGAAACTACTTTCCTTAAAAATTCTGTTAAATTATGGCAGTGTAAATTTAACATCAGTTTCCTAAATGTTCTCCCATGTATCCATATTTATATTACACCCTGTTATTTGCAGTCCATTTCACCATGCAGTCTTTAACCTCTTCCTTCTGCTTCTAATCTTAATAATAATTTGTACATTTTAGCTATTATATGATTGTCATTGTTACATAACTCTACTTCAAATTCATTTTTCTTCTCCTCAATGCCAATTATTCCTTTATTCACGTTAAACCTCTCTTTCAGCTGATTTTCAGAAAACCACTGAAAATTATGTCCTACAATTATGTAGCTAATTGTTCCCTTGACTTCATTTTTTTTCTTTACCTTGTATTAATAAATTCTCATATGTTGACTACCTTTCTTTCTCTTCTATAAACATTTTATTTCAGTAATGATATCTGTGGGCACCATCTCTGTTTATATTTATTCTGTTTTGTTAATAAAGTACTTCTCAGGTACTGATTCTTAAAATCTGCTTTCACTTTCTTATACCATAAGAACTCACTGACTGAGAATTCATTTTTATCAAATCTGTAGACTCGTATATGTAACAATCATACACAAAAACAAACATTTGTTTTGCCTTGGGGAATACAAAGTTTCTACATTTTGGCTAATGCCCTACTGTTAACCACAAAGGAAATTTCTTGTTCTGTCTTGAGGACTGAAAATTACATCAACTGTCTATTTCTCTCATCTAGTGCTAGTTATAAATAAGTGAATATATGTGTTAATGTACATCTAAGTATGCGTGTGTGAATGTGGGTTTAAATGAAGGAAAAAGCCTTGATAATTCAGTCTTTTGAGTAGAAGAATGTCAAAGGAAGGGCTGGTTCAGTTTTTGTTTCATAACAGTTTTTCTAACTCCCTGCAGATATTTCCCTAGGTGTAAAGAACAATATCATATTCATAATGATGACTGCTAGTCTGCTATGATATTTTAAGGAAATAGTTTTGCACATTTTCTGTGAGTGAAAAGAACTTTGAAGTTAGAATGTTATTTACATTCCACAAGATATTAGAGGAAATGAACTCCAGTAAAAACAAAGGTGTTACTCTAAGGTGTTCCTCGAGGCTATGATGAAGGTGTTGACCGAGCAAGTAATTGCTAAGCAGAGATAAATGGAAATGAGCCAGAAATGACTTTTTCCATTAAAGTGCCTTTGATTTTATTTGGTGATGGTAAAATCCTTTTAAAAAAGTCAAATTAAATATTCTGTCCTTCCTCCATTCTTATATTTAAAAAAGTATATAATATTAGAAAGAATATAGTATAGAATAGAATTCTTTGTCGACCAAGCATGATTGGACACACAAGGAATTTGTCTCTGGTGCATAAGCTCTCGGTGTACATACAAACAACAAAGTGATAAGTCAAAGATCATAAATTATAAGATACAATCATAAATCATAAAATACTAACAACAGTTGATAAATCATAATATATCAACAGGAGAAGGTAGTAGGAAAGTTGAGAAGTGAGAAAGATGACAAGATGACAAAGATAATAGCAATACAGCCTTCTACATGGATACATATCTTTAGGGATAAGACAGTGCTGTGGGAGTTAGGTGTTTAGCAGAGTAATGGCATGGAGGAAGAAACAATCTTTGTGTCTAGTTGTTTTGGCATGCAATGCTCTATAGTGGCGACTTGAGGGGAGAAGTTGAAACAGTTTGTCTCTAGGATATGAGAGGGTCTGTAGATACTTTCTCAGCCCTCTTTCTGATTCATGCAGTATACAAGTCCTCAATGGAAGGCAGGTTGGTTGCAATTGTTTTTCTGCAGTCCTAACTATCCATTGGAGTCTATATCTGACCTGTCTGGTTGCTGTACCAAACCAGACAGTTATTGTTCAACCAGATGTTGAACAATGCTGGATGTCTTGAATAAATGCAACATTTTTTTAAATAAAGCATTAGCACTGCAATGGGTTACTATTTGAAATCTGAAAATGTAGCATAGTCTGGGCCTTAATTCTCAAGTTCTATGCAGCTGCTAAGATTATCTCCACATTCTCTCCATTGCATTGTGCTACACCTACCAATTTTGATCCTTAACATTTGAAGATGTTAACATTTGACCATGTAGAGATATTTGTAATTCCTCTAATAATATACAGCCAACAATAAATTTGACTATCTCACTATTATTCATTCATTTTTTATTTATTTATTTTGTTTGTCAAACATGTACAAGATAGCAGGTATAGGTATAAACATAAACAGAGGAAGTAAGTACAGATAAATGGGGACAGTAAGACAGGGATGGTAGGCACGGTGGTGCACTTGTGCATGCCCCCGTAACGGACCTGGGAATGGGGTGAGGTCCATGGTAGACAGTTTGAAGTTGAAGCTGTGAGGGTTTGAAGCTGTAAAAATGGAGTCGGATAGAGTATTCCAAGTGTTGACCACTCTATTGCTGAAGTCGTATTTTCTGCAATCGAGTGTGGAGTGGTTTACCTTGAGTTTGAATCGATTGTTTGCCCGTGTATTATTGTGGTTGAAGCTGAAGAGGTCATTGACAGATAAAACATTGTAGTGGACAATTTTGTGTACTATGCTTAGATCAGACCGCAGGTGGCGCAATTCCAGATTGTCCAAGCCCAGAATTTCAAGTCTGGTGGCATAAGGGATTCTATTGTGAGTATAGGAATGGAGTACTTTTCTCGTGAAATACTTCTGGACCTGCTTAATCATGTTAACGTCCAATATACAGTGTGGATTCCAGGTGGCTGAGCTGTATTCAAGAATTGGTCTGGCAAAGGTTTTATATGTGAAATATTTTGTATTCAACAACATTATATTAGTATGCAACTAATGTTGCTGATCTTTGAAAAGTTAGATAGTATATTAATATTTGGATGAGAGATAACCAGAAAATCTCAGCTATGTGGACTAGATTGGGAAACTGAATGGCAGGAGGAGGAAGAAGAAGTGGTAGTGGTATTGGCAAACCACCTGCACTGTTGCTAAAAAGATTATGTGGTTGTATCCAAATAGTCACCAGAAATGGAGTTTGGTAAAAGAAAAGAATTTTTTTTTTAAAAAAAATGCCCAATTCTATTTTAATGGCAGCTTGGTTTTCAGAAATGATAGGAGGCAATTTCAATGCATGGA
The DNA here is from genome assembly GCA_012654045.1 of Ptyas mucosa. Classification (NCBI taxonomy): domain Eukaryota; kingdom Metazoa; phylum Chordata; class Lepidosauria; order Squamata; family Colubridae; genus Ptyas; species Ptyas mucosa. Next base: position 5,241,808 of record WNWU01000162.1, on the reverse strand, counting down.
AATTCATTCTAAGGACTATCAATCATTATGAAGTTCGAGGCAAAGGAGCAGAATCTAAAAGGAATATTGGCAACTATTTGTACTATTCCTACAGCTAAACTCATTGAGAAACAATCCACTAATTTGGATTTTAATCCATATATCAGGGATTTTCCTTTTAGGTGTATAAATATGTATTCGGATTTTTATAATTTACCTTATATTGTGCTCTTGACATACATCCTATACATTATTCAGAATGGATGCAAAAATGGATAAACATTATAGATGTATTAATAAAGCAACCACAAATGGCAAATATATATAAGGGAACACACTTTCTATTACATAAAAGCATCTGGGACATACAGATTTCCAAATCATATCACACATATATATGCCCTTGATCTGTCAAATTCAGCATCTCCACCCTCTTTGGAGATGTGCTGGATCTGTACGTCAGTGATTGGGTTTCCAGACATGGTTTCAAGCTTATAATACTGGCATAATGCAGGCTTTTGGCTCTAAAAATGTAAATCCTCCCACTCCTGCTGTTGATTTCTGCAATGCCTGTTTAGTGCTAATTACATAGTGCTGTTCACACTGCTTTGATTCTAAGACTTTATTTTTTTCCCTTTTAAATTTAAACATCCAAAAATGTTAACATCGGCACCGTATAAAGCATATGTTGACATACACAAGCTACACTAAGTTCAAGTAAGCAAGATGAGAAAAGAGCTATTCCCACCACAGTATCTAATTTTATAGGTAAAAAGGAGTGATGAAGCACATCCGTAGGGCTGACAGAAAACATTTTGTTACCCAAAATGAAGGACAAAAGAGTGTTAGAACTTAAGAAGTTTGTTTCCAAAATGGGCTACAATAAAATTCAGGAAGACACTTATGGAGGGATCAGGAAATTGTTTATGGTAACAGAGCCCAAATCAGCAAGAAGGCAGAGATGGATCATGGCAGTGATGTGTTTCAAATTTTTTTACTGCTGGTTCTGTGGGTACGGCTGGGTGGGTGTGGCATGGCTTGGTGGGCATGGCATGGTGGGCATGGCAGGGGAAGAATACTGTAAAATCTCCTTTCCATCCCCACTCCAAGGGAAGGTTACTGCAAAATCCCCATTTCCTCCCGATCAGCTGGGACGTGGGAGGCAGAGAATAGATGGGGGCGGGGCCAGTCAGAATTTTTACTACCGGGTCTCTGAACTACTCAAAATTTCCGCTACCAGTTCTCCAGAACTGGTCAGAACCTGCTGAAACCCACTTCTAGATGGTGGCCACCCTCTTTTTAGATTACCTTACCACCTCATTTTTAGATTTTATTTCAAAGGTTTAAGCCAATCATGAATAATGTGGATGTAAGAAATTAGCCAATCACATAATCCCTTCTCCTATTTACACTTTCAAAGCAAAGCAGGGAGCCTCCTGTGCAGTTCCCCTCACTTCTTATCTATGGTTAGCCACAATAGCTACCAAGATAGTCTGTCGCGTGAACAACATTGCCTACATTTTTAATCCTCCTTTCACACAACTTTTGTGACAAGCTTACTTACTCATGACAGAGCTAGCCTGCAAAATGGTTTCACAGTTGTTCATTACAATCCTGTAGGTTCTCACCAATTATTTTAGATATTATTGTAAGAAAATATTCCAATAGTAGGATCCATCTACTTCCATCACAACTATAGAGTATATCCTCAGTGTGCCTATATACTGCTCCTATCCTGGCTTTTTTTTTTTTTAATTTTATTTATATGCCGCCCTTCTCCGGAGACTCAGGGCGGCTTACAATGCGTTAAGCAATAGCCTTCATATTTTTCTTTTATTTTTATACAAAGTCAGTTTATTGCCCCCACAACCGGGTCCTCATTTTACCCACCTTAGAAAGGATGGAAGGCTGAGTCAACCTTGAGCCTGGTGAGAATTGAACTCGCAGTAATTGCAGGCAGCTGGATGTTAAATGCTGCCTTAGTAGGAGGCATTAGCCTCCTATGCCACTCAGGCTCCTGCTTATGTCAGAGGTGGGTTTCAGCAGGTTCTGACCAGTTCTGGAGAACCGATAGCAGAAATTTTGAGTAGTTCGGAGAATGAGTAGTAAAATTCTGACTGGCCCCACCCCCATCTATTCTCTGCCTCCTGAGTCCCAGCTGATCGGGAGGAAATGGGGATTTTGCAGTAACCTTCCCCTGGAGTGAGGTGGGAATGGAGATTTTACAGTATCCTTCCCATGCCACGCCCACAGAACCGGTAGCAAAATTTTTTGAAACCCACCACTGGCTTATGTCAGCTTGGTTGTAAAATGGTTTAAGAAAACTCTATCGAGATGGAAACTTTCCAGCAATAGCTTGGCAGATATTCAGTCCAGACTGTAGGCCACTATGTCAACGAATGGACTGTCCCCTCCTGCTATGTCCCCCAACATTTTTTTTTCCAGGAAAGCAACTGCAAATGCTTTTGTATTGACTATATACAAACCAGTGGTGAGTTCTAACCGGCTTTACTACCGGTTCTCTTTCTGCGCGCGCTTCACACATGATCACCTCTATATAAGTCTAAGTCAGGGGTCAGCAACCTGCGGCTCTGGAGCCACATGTGAATCTTTCATCCCTCTGCTGTGGCTCCCTGTCACCAGTCAGCTCCACAATTGATAGGGCTTTCAGTTAGGGCAGGTAGAGGAAAAAGGACGCCGCGCTAGGAGGAGACTCTATGGTGGAGGAACTAGATTTCCAGTCTGCAGAGGTCAAAGGATGCCACGCTAGGAGGAGACTCTATGGTGGGGGAAGCGGACTTCTGGTCCGCTCCAGAATTGAACAGGGGGCTTCCGGTTAGGACCTTTGTGGCTCTTTGAGTATTGAAGGTTACCTACTCCTGGTCTAAGTGCTATTGCTATGTAGCACAAGGTTAAAAGGATAACACATTTATTCCCCTCTGCATGCAGCGAGGAGGTTAAGAATAGAAGCCTGGTCTTCTTAGTCACAGTGTCCCTTTGAAATTTGCTGACTTTTTCAACAGCTGAGAAATTGTCAGAGAAAAATATTAGGGATGTGCTGTTACTTGGATTGAGTATATCAAGCTCTGTCAGCCATCCTTGAAGAGTAGGAATCAATAACAACAATAACATAAAAAAAATGGCCAGCTTTTTTTAAATGACCATTTGAAGTTATGATGGCCTTGGAAAGGGTGCTTTACTGCCTGTAAAGCACTTCTGACCATCATAAAACATCACATCACTAAAGCCCCCACAGGCACATTTTGAATGCTTGGCAACCAGCTTGCATTTACAACAGGTTGTACCAACCTGCGATCTCTGTGAGAAAACGGCCTATTAGATATGCTGGATTCATTTAACGACTCCGTGGCTCACTTAACAACAGAGTGACTCAGTAAATCCATTGTAAAATCAGGTCAGGTGGTGATTCACTTACTAACCACACCAACTTATGATCAAAAGTCTAGACTCAATTGTGGTCCTAAATCAAGGCCTATATTTATGGGAATAGGAAAGGTGATGAGATTGTTATTCTCTAGAACAAATCAGCAATACAAAGACATTAAAGAATAAATTATGTTTAATGGTTTTCTATTAAAATTTGATCTGCTTTTTTCTGTCATTAAGGGCAAGCTAACTGAGTAGGAGTAACATATCATGTGACAGTTCTGTATTTCTGCAAGTTTTTTTGTTTACATTTGTCCCATCTTCAGCAGTTGAATCAAAGGTGGGCAGCCTGAGATTTCTGTCTTACACCTAACTTTGGAACCTCAGTTTTGCAGTCTCCCAAACCTCCTTCAAACACAATAGTTAAAGAAGAAACAGTAGCACAATTTGCTGTCATGCACACTCTATATTACAATACTGGGGGTGGGTGGGGGGACAGTTTTAAAAAGAAAGAAAGAAAGAAATTAAATTCTAGGAATGGTGGAGAGACAAGTACATGATATTAGCCTGCTTATTTGCTATCCTTATCCAACCCTTTGCAACCCTTGTTATTCTAAAAATACTAAATGTTGTCCTCAGTCACAAAGATTTGCACAGAGACTGAATGTCCTTCATGGTACGAACTGTTTAACCTTCAATTTATCCAAGAAAAGGCCTTTAAGCCTCCTGGGGAAATGTGCACTATGAAATAATTTCACCAAACTTTAGTTATTGAGAAATACAGCTGTCCACATTCTTGTTAAGAATGAAGTATGTAAGAAGCCAAATGTATGTAAAAAGGGCAAATGTGAGACAAGGGAAACAAGGAATGAGAAATAAGTTGAAATTATTAAATTTTTGGCAGTGCAATTAGTGTTGAGCTTCATTAGCTTCTGATGGCAGCTTAAGATCTACATGTTAGCTTTCTGTGAATATTTAATTCTCCAAATCAGTTCAGACAGAGTTGGATCAATTTGATTTGTCAAATTAAACTGAATAAAAGAATTAAATGCTTCCAAATAAATTCAGTCTGATTTGGATAGATTTGAATGATTTCACATATGCCTACATACATTTCAATATCCCGGTTCAGAAATTCATTCCAAATAGCTTTGGGTATCTGCATTACATCCGATCAATTTTCTGAATTCATTTGAAGAACCTGATTTGTTTTTTTTTATTATTACTTTTATTATCTGTCCTCCCCGCCTTTGCTTAAATGGAATTGTTAAATGATTTATCTGGATAATCTTGTTGTATATTTTGAGTTTACAAACTTTTAAGTATTTATACTTACAAACAGGTTTTTAAGGCTTATTAGATTTTTCAATCCTTTTTTAATATTAGTAAATCCTTTGGGGGATTATTAAAAAGTAAAAAAAATGCAGAATAGAGGCATAATTAGACTGATACCATGTGGGGTTGGTGTCATTTTTGATGTCAAAAATTGTTCCTGGAAAGGGCAAAAATATGTGGCTGAGATGTGTAGAAGCCTGGTAGACTGTAATGGGTGTAGAACAAAGCAAGGGTGAAATGCTCCCTGTTCGGACCGGATCGCCCGATCCAGTAGTGATTCCGGTGGCTGGTTTGGAGAACCGGTAGCAAAAATCCCTGCCCACCCCCCAATTTCACCACTGGAACAAAGGATAAAAGCTTTCTTTTTCCTGTTTTTACCTCAAATGGTAGTTAGGGTAACTTCAGCCTGCATTTGAATTCTACCGTGAGGTGACAGTAGAACTATCATCCTCATAGTTTCTGCACCAAACAGATTTCTCTATTTTACTCACTTTGTTTTAGGGATTGGAAAACAGGGGAAGGATGACAACAACAAAAGAAATAAGCACATACATTTTTATAATACATCTTTAGGAACATATCATATGATATGCAGATGGCACTGGCTTCTCAGGGCCAGAGTACCAACATGCCCACTAAGAAAAAGCTATTCAGCTTCTGCTAACAAAAAATGATTGGCATGACAGAAAACTAATGGGGGAAATCATCTTATCCTAAATTCTGGAATAAACAAAATATATTTTAGAAGCCTTACACCATCCCTCTCCCATCACCTGATAACCAACCAACATAATTAGCAGAAATGTCCAATGTTTTTATATAGGTATGCATTCATCAACTTAACACCATAATTTTGTAGAATTATGTTGTTTGAATATTTGTTTGAAATTGCTTGCAAAAAGTGGCCTTTTTCTTCAGCCGGGCTAGTTGCACTTGGTCTCTTTTGAGAACTAAAGCCTATTACAACCAATAGGCTTAAATAGAGACAAACTAATGGCCTCAACCCACCACAAATGATGTTGGTCTTTCTTAAACTATGCAAAAACAAATATATTATCCTGTCTGTGAAACTTCAGCTAAAGATTGTTCATAGATTTAGAAGTCTAGGTTTCCATACATCATCTGAAAGATTTTACCTGAATAACTTTGCTCTCAGAGTAAATTATGTGTCTCTTTCCTTAGAACCTTTTATAGAATGTTTCTTCTAGTCTAAAGTTTATCTACCATCTCTGAGCATTTACCATTTTATTAAACTGGGGGTGAAATGCTCCTGTTCAGACTGGATCGCACGATCCGGTAGCGATGGAGACGGGTGGTTCAGAGAACCGGTAGCAAAAATCCCTGCCCCCCCCCCGCCCCATGCCCAGCTGAACCGCACGATCATCAGAGGCTTTTTTTTTTACTTTTAAAATCATTTTTTCTACAAACTCTTCAGCCGAAAAAATGCTTTTAAAAGTTAAAAAAAAAAGCCTCTGATGATAGCGCGGCTCAGCTGGGATCATCCAAGGCTTTTAAAAGAAAAAAACCCTTTTTTTCTTTTAAATGTCTCTCACAATCCAAGCTGAGTTGCCTGATTGGCAGAGACTTTTTTCCCCCTTTTAAATGGCTCTAACGATCAGGCAACTCAGCTTGGATTGTCAGAGCCTTTTGAAAGCATTTTTTTACAACCTCTTCACCAAAGATGGTGGTTTTAAAAGTACTTTACTTTTTTTACTTTAAAAGTAAAAAAAAAAAATTGGCCACACCTACCCAGTCACATTACCCCCCACAAGCCACGCCCACAGAACCGGTAGTAACAAATTTTAGATTTTACCACTGTATTAAACATATTTATTTATAAAGGGAGATCTTTGGATGGGTGGATGAAGTGGGATGCATTGTATTGCTTTACATGCAGCAATGTCTATGGAGATTTTCAGTCATCCAGGTCATGGTTGCCCTAAAGTGTACTTTCAAAAGGCAATTGGACTTCCTTTGTTTTTGCTAGAAGACATTTCACTTCTCAGCCAAGAAGCTTCTTGACTGAGAAGCGAAATGTCTTCAAGCAAAAACACAGTTGCCTTTTGAAAAAAGCATGTTGGGAATACATGCAGCAAACTTCTAAGAGTGAAAGAAGGAGCCACATCAGTGGTGGGTTCCTCCCAGTTCAGCCTGGTTCTCCCGAGCTGGTAGCGGTGATGATATGATATCACCAAACCGGTTCTGGCCCCCGCCCTCCTGTGCTCCCGCCCTGCCACCCCCACGTTATTCTTACCTTTTATTTGGTAAGATCTTACCAATCTATTGCTGCCTCCTGAGTCCCAGCTGAGGGCTAGAGGGAAAAAAACTGTTTAAACTCTTGCCGTGGGGCTTCAAAGGGCCGCCCTACAGCTGATCAGTGTAGACCAATGAGTAGGCCAATACCTGCAAAAATACATGAGCAGATCAGTGCCTGCAAAAATAGATGGGTAGACCAGTGCCTGCAAAAATACATGAGTAGATCAGTGCCTGCAAAAATACATGAGTAGATCAGTGCCTGCAAAAATAAATGGGTAGACCAGTGCCTGCAAAAAATAAATGGGTAGATCGGTACAGCTCGGCAAGCAGTTAAAAGCCTGGTAAACCAGTACCTCTGCTAAATCCTAAATAATTGTCACATGACCATCAAGCCACGCCCACAGAACCGGTAGTAAAAAAATTTAGAACCCACCCCTGAGCCACATTAATTGCTTTGCCTGCTTTCCCAGACATTTGCCGTAGCCAAGAGGAGTCAAAATCTCTTTCAGTAATTCCAAGTGCCTGTTAAGGCAACCAAATGATGCAAAGCATTTTGTGTGTCTTTACGTTGACAAAGAGAATCACATCACCTCTGTGGCTTAAGTGTTTTGTCAAGGCAAATCCAAGCTGCTTTGCACAGACCTAGAACAGAGAGCATTTCCATAGAAACCTTATTAATATCTAAGATCCACTTCTCTCCCGTCATCCCTTTTATGGGAACAATTTTATTTTAGGAGTTGTGTACATTATCAGGTTTAGCTAAACCTCCCTGTCTCTGTACTGTGTGTTCCTTTTGCTTTGTTCTCTAATGCATAAACCTGCAGCTTAATTTAACCACCACTGTAATCATATTTAGCCAAAAGCAATCTGTTTTGCCACTTCTGAATATTCATTTAAATGTCTCGGGCTCTCATTAGATCCATCTCCTATTTAAGATTTTATCCGAGCTGAAATGCTCGTCAGTGATAGGTATGTGAAGCTTTACATTCCCTGGGGATGTTAGTACAAAATTAAACCTGTAAAGGGGGGAGGGTGGGGTGGACAGAGAAGGAAAATAAAGAAAGTGAGAGACATGATTCAGTCTTTCCTTGAAGGCAGATCTGAACGGTTGAAGTCATCTCACGATTACTGCTTTAACTTGAGTGATATCGCTGTTTAATGCTCTGCTTGAGGTTAAAAAAGAATTCAACTTTCCTGTAAATGTTTATAGAACATCTAACCTTGGGAAAGTCTTTTCCCCACTTTTGGTATATATGCTTAAGAAAATATAAGTTGGATTCACAAAGGCACAGAGCTGTAACCTATGTATGTTTTGAATGCAGAAACTTCCCAAATTCATTTCTGAGATCTCCAGAACCCTAGAGAGACACTACCAGGCATCCAGCACTGAGTTGAAAGGATCAAACACACTGCTACATTTCTTGATAATGTTTTACTTGGAGGTAAGGAATAGAAGAAGAAGCTACCATTATCTCCACTTTCTTCCCTCTCTGTAGCTTATTTCTGAGGAGCGTTGTCTTCTTACTCATGCAATCATCATAAATACAAGTCAGTTGCCAAGCATCTGAATTTTGATCATGTGATCTTGAGGATGCTGCACTAGTTGTGTGAAAAACGGTCATAAGTCACTTTTTTCAGTGCCATTGTTTGGACAGCCACTAAACAAACTGTTGTAAGTTAAGAACTACCTGTATTTGAGACCAGTCATGTTGTTCATCAAATACCCCCCTCCAACTGGTTTAACTGCCAGATGATTTCACCTACAGTACTCCTATTTCATCAGACTTTTACTTATAGTAACTACCTCCAGAGCAGTTAAAAGTAGAGTCTACCACCTCACAATCGCTGTCCTCCAAGATGACAAAGGTACTGTACATAAAACATTTTCCTCCAGGTTTTTCTCCAAGTTCAACATCCAAGTTGAAGAATGGATAGCATTTTGGGAAACTTCATTTGTGTCCTATTTTGGGACGAGAGGAACTAAGAAGAGTGATGTCATGACAGCATCAAAATGATCAGAACTGAAAATGTGGCTTATGGGTGTGTGGGTGAAAAATTAGAGTAATTTTTAAGGATCCACTTAAAATCCTTCTAAGAGAAAATTGATCTGCTTAGGACTTAGAGTGCAATTGGTACATTAAGCTTTGTAAACCATTTTTTCTCTTCAATTCCCTGCTGCCAGTATGATGCAAAAACCGGTCCAAAATTTTTAGTCTCCCCTAGTTGAATGGGCTCTGTGAGGTCGAATATCTATTGACTGAAAGTTGTTGCCCATCCCTCTTAGCCACTAAAACATTCTGGCAGTCTCTTACCTTGTTAAACAAATGATTCTCACCTTGTTAATCAAATGTATGTTTGTTTAGGCATTTCAAGGAAATTGTTGAAAACTTGGTCCTTTGTGGAAAATGTTATAATACAATAGCTATAATAGGGCTTTGGTTTTCTACTGCTCTTCTTCAGAATTGTTTTGATGAATTACTCTGTTTTACTTTGGATATGGCCTTTCTTGTTTGTTTAGATCAACCTGACAGTGAAGTTATCATCCATGCACATCATACTCACCCTTAAATATACACAAAGTCTTTCTTACAATACAATACACACAGAAAAATTTCCTTTAGGTTAGCTTATTTAGCTTTATCAACTGGGACCAGACAATATGTGTATTGGCCTAGGTCACACAATGCTTATAGACTAGCTACTCAGACAAGTAGTAGAAAAGCAATCAGGACCCTCTGTGACTGAATAGGCTACACTTTAAAATAGTAATTGGCCAAACTTTTGGCAATGAAAAATATATGTGGCTGACAGGTTGTCTTTCCATGAGTTAGAATATCCAGAGTTTTTCAGGTACACTTATGATTGTTGAGAAATTGTGGTTTAGCTAAGCTGCTGAAATAGATATATAAACATTTTCCAATTAATCATTTTAAGAAGAGTTATAGGAAGGACACTATGAAAACTGAGCTTCTGTGCAGGATATTTTAATCTATTTTTGTAAGCCTTCAAATTGGTTTGGTTGGAGCAACAACTTGATAACTAGAATATTCAGTGTTGAAAGCACAATTTTTAAAATGTATTTTGCATATCCCAGAATATGCTTATGTCCAGAATAAACCTGCATAAATACTAGATGAATATTAAAATCAATATTCAAAGCAAGCCAAACATCATTGCATTTTAATTCATATTTGTCAATTTAGTTTCAGAATTACATTTCACTTGTAGGGTTGAGAGATGGTATTAGCAAAGGGTTTTGTTTTAATTAATGAATATTGAATGAATAATCTAATAGACTGACTTTTGACATTTGCTTATCTGATGACCCAATTTGCTTAGTTTTATTTAAACAGTAGTTTACTCATGATTGTCAGCTACTCAGTGAAGCACATCTTTGAATGAATATTAATGATTTGAATTTAAGCACTTGAACTTTGATTTGAGCTTTAAGGAATAGTAATTAAAACAAATCAATTCATTTTATATATTACATTAAGACAGTTGAGGCAACATTTGTTCTTAAAATCCCCAAACAATAATGTGTAGTGATTTTACACAATAATAAATTTATTTTATTTTTGTTCCCTTCTGGATAGGTCATTCTAATTGAAAGCAAATAGTTGCAAAAGTAATATGGCAACTTCCTTTATTGTGTCCTGGAATATGAAGACAAAAACTATATTCAGTCTCCATATTCCAGTATAAAACAAAGCTCATCTTCTACTGTTAACATCCTATATGCATTTTGGAACCATTATCCCCCTACAGCAGGAGTGTCAAACTGACATTGTCACGTCATCATTACGTGACGTATCGTGACTTTTTTCCTCTTTGCTAAACTGGGGGTGGGCATGGCCAGCGCATGATGCATCCGGCCTGTGGGCCACAAAATTGACACCCCTGCCCTACAGCACAGTCCCTTGGCAACCATGAAACAATGGTGAAAGGCTACAGAACTAACTTGGAGAATATGGAAGGATTAATTAATGGGGGACTTGTCCTGAGAAACAGGAAAGTGTGAGGAAGCAACCCAAAATAACTCTGTCTTGATTTTGTTTAGTGTAAGGTGGGATAGAAAAAACTTTGATCAAGCTTTTAAGATTCTCCTATATTATTTAAAGAACATTCCTGGATACATCAGCCTAACTGTATATTCTGGCCTTAAGGGAATCCAGGATTACAATACAGAGAGCCAGCTTGATGTAGTGGTTGGGGCATTAGGGTAGACTGTGAATTCTAATCCCAGTTTAGGTGCAAAGCCAGGTAAGTGACCTTGGGTCAGTCACTCTTTCTCAGCCCTAGGAAGCAGGCAATCTCAAACCATTTCCAAAATCTTGCCAAAAAAACCCTCCAGAAACTTGCCCAGGCACTCACCTGACTTGAAGGCATCCCCAAAACTAAAATACACAAAAACAAGTAACTAGAATGCAAGCTGAAACTCTGTTTTAATTATCTAGGTCATTGTATCTCAACCTTGGCAAATTTCAGCTGTACAGACTGGGGTTTCTGTATATGTGGGGGATTCTAGAAGATGAAACACACATAGCTTAAAATTGTTAACATGGAGACCATTGACCTATGTGAATATCTCAGAAATATTTGTTTCTTATTGAGGGGAACATGATCCTATACTAAGTAAAGTTTAATTTAACCAAGCAGATCTCTGTTCTTACAAAAACTGCCTTATAAGAACTGTTTGACTGGATATCAGTGAGACAAATGCTTCTGGTCATAAAACTGGCAAGTTATAAACCACATAACCATCAAAGTGTTTTTGGAAAACACTGGTTCCCTTGGCTAAGAAACGGAGATAAACATTGACCCCTAGAGTTGGATATAACTAGACAGGGGTAACCTTTACCTTCAATTGTCCCCTATTATTTTTTTTAGCATCTTCTAATTTCAGAGATGCTTAGCCACTATATAGAAAAGTTTTGTTTAGCTGTCATTAATCACCCATTAATAGGTCTAACCATGATGGAATGGTCTTTGAAAAAAATAAACAATCCTCACACTCATTTAGGCTATCAAGCTCAACCCTCTGCTCAACCCAGCACACACAGTAACAACAACAATAACAACAACATACCTGAAAACATCTGGGCAACATTGGGCTATGAAAACATTGGGCTGTGACTATTCTTAGAAGGAACTTTCTTGAGAGTTCACCAACTAGCCATTGCTGTCACAAGAATGAGATAATTTTAAATTCTCAAGAATGTAAATTTGCAGCCTTATCTATGTATCCCATTTCTTGTTGATCTTTGGTGGAATTTGCCACTCCAAATTCTTTGACATAGGCAAAGATAGTTCAGCCAACTCAAGGCAGGTTTGGACAGCTCTTAGTGGGATGGGCTCTGTAGATTGAATAATATAATTTTGGCAAAATGCTAGTATATCATCCAAATAATAAAATCAAATATTAGTATTCTAGTTAATGAAAAGCTTCAGCAATAATTGGAATACGTATATTTCACAGTTCTGTTTTTCAAGTAGGTCTGTTTTGCACTAAAGAATTGTTAAATAATAAATGTATGTTTCATAGCATAGCATGACTTTAAAAAAAAATTTCTATCAGTTTTGGTTCTTGAGCTAATGAACTGGTCCTCAGCCAGCACTAGTGATAATTTCAGTTTGAGATTTTTGCCTTAAGCTCATTTAATATTACCACTGGCCTAATTTCAAATGTCTTGAGCAATAATAATCACTTCAGATTTCTAGAGCATTTTCTCCCCTTTTTCGCAGCCCTCCTGCAGGAAAGGCAAGAGGCTGGCAGGAATAAAATGAAAAAAAAGGGTGTCAGCAAAAGGGACAAACCAACCACCAGATGATTCTCAACTAGGGCTATCAGATCTGAACTGCCAAATCCAGATATCTATTAGAAAACAACAAGGAAGTCATCATTTGCTTCCATCTAGTGGCTACCTGGATTTTTGTAGACATATTTTACCCTCAAGGGAATGAAGCTTGTGGTAGGAATAATAGGCTATAGGGCTTAGTGTGTTATATAGGTGGTGAGTAGATTGAATCACAATTGGATTAAACTCTGGTTTTAAAAAATGAGCCAGATTACCCCAGAGGAAATACTTCATGATATTTACAATAGATTTTCCAAGCAATGTGATTCTTCCACTTCTATTCCTTTCCTTATTAGCCTTACATAAACAAATACTACATTACATGCAATTTCTTTTCAAAATGCATGACTACGGAGTAATCAGATGTCGCACTTTCTCATCTCTATTCATCTGTCATTTGCAAAACTGTCTTTTCCTAAGGTTTTAAAATGAAAATGCACATGCTCTGTTATATAGGGTGAGAGATGCCAGGCACTGCTTATTCTGGAAGAAACACAATAAGCAGAAGAACCATTTAATAATTAAACTATAATTAAGTTTCTGCTGAAGACCGGAGACACTGTTATAATTAAAACACTAGTAGCAGCAAAAACAGTGATTACTTGTTTAAGTGCAGCACAGTCTTCCTGTGATCTCACAAACCCAGGAACCCAAGTTATTGGACATTCCTGTTTTAACACTTGGCAGTATTGATCCAGGTTTAAAAATTCAGGGGGTAAAGTTGTCCAGTGTTCATTCATCCAAAATTCTCCTGCTATCTTAAATTGTTGTCCTAGACCTCCCATCATCCTAATAATCCTGTTTGGTGGGATTTAGCTTTAAATGAACATACTTTAGATTTGGTTTGGTTTGCTTGCTTGCCACCTACTCTGAGTGGCTAACAATATCAACATATAAAATAATGACTTCTAAATCCCCAAATACGTGTAAAAATAAAATGAGAAGATTAAATAAATAACTCCAAATGATTATTTATTTATTTATTGTATGGCACATTCATGTCATATTTCGATAGAAACACAAGAGATAAAAATTCAAAATATGAAACACAAAGTCTAAACTATTATAAAGGTATGTCTAGATTATAGATATAATTCAGAAAATCAACAAAGCCTCCTTCATAGGTTTTATTTTGACATTCTGTCACTATATGTTGGATAATTTGTTTTTCAGCCTCACAGTCACAATTGGAGTGTTGATATGGACAATACTCCAAAAGAGAGAATGACAGAAGAAAATAAGCACCTTTTCTGAAATACAGGTAGGATTTTAATAGAAGGCCTAGTGATTTTTGACCCTCTATTTTGAACTATCTTGCAACTGTTTTGATAACTGCATTTTAAAAAGTGTTTATGAGCACCAATTCTGAATGATATATAAGGCTGAAACTCAAGGCTCAACGTTTATGGGAGTCATGATTTATATTGTCTTTAACCAAAACATTCATTAGTAAAATTCTATTTTAAAAAAATCTTTTGAGACGTGACCGGATTTTTTTTTTTATGTAAGAGTACTCATTTATTAAAGGCAATATTTTACCCATTAGGTCTCTTGCTACTGCTAGCTAAGAAGCAATCTGCTGCTTTTATGGAGCAGTTAACTTCCTATTACTCTTCCTGAGTTGAGTTTGAACTGGCAAGCTTTCAAAGATACCCAAATTGCACCCTTTTGCCCTTAGGTTCCCTAAATAGATTTGGCTTCATCATTAATCAATGATGAAGTCTCAGTAATAGACATGTCCCTGAACTACCTGGATGTGGTGGATTGAGCAGGCTGAATATTAAGTTTACCTGATCAGCACAAATGGTGGCTTGGGAAATGGGATGCTGATAAGTTGCATAACTAATCCTAGATATTCACAATCACAATTCCTTTTCTAATATTTTGCCACCAGTCACTCCAATGGAACAGTGCCTTTCCAGAACACTTTCACATACTTATATATTTTATAGTTAGATAGGTGTTCAGAAGGCAAGACAAGACAGTGGAAGTTGGAATTAAGGAGAAACTTCCTAACAGTGAAGACAATTAACCAGTGAAAAAGCTTGCTTTCAGAAGTTGTAGATGCTTCAGCACTGAGGTTTTTAAGAAAAGGCTGGACCTTCTATCTGAAATGGAATAGGGTCTCCTGCTTGAGCAGGGGGTTGGACTAGAAGACCTCCAAGATCACTTCCAGCTCTATTCTGATTCTGATTAGTGCTGGGAGAGTAGCACCAGAACATTATGTTGCTTAAGTCATGGACAAAAAGTGTGTCACCATTTCATGCAGAGAATCTAACCGGACTGATTGTTGAGGCATTGTCAGTAATGGTGATGTGGCAGGATCTTTCACTGCAATTTTCTAAGGCAACTTAAAAGTTATGTTTGTTTATTTTAAAAGAACCCATTCATTATACCAAACATAAGAAATTAATAACAGAGAGAAATCCATTAAAACTAACACAACTCTACACACTACAGGTAGTCCTTGACTTACAACACTTCATTTAATGATCGTTTGAACGGCAGCACTGGAAAAAGTGACTTATGGCCGTTTTTCATACTTAAGACCATTGCGGCATTCCCGGGGTCACATGATCAAAGTTGAGATGCTTGGAAACTGGCTCATATTTATGATGGCTATAATGTCCTGGGCTCATTTTGCAACTTTTTGACAAGCAAAGTCAATGGGGAAACCCGATTCACTTAACAACTATGTTACCAATTTAACAGCTTCAGTGACTCACTTAACAAATGTGGCAAAAAAAAGATTGTAAAATGGGGCAAAACTCACTTAACAAATGACTCATTCAGCATGAAAATATACTGTTTCTGAATTAGCCACAGACAGTCCACTATATGAAGACTTACTTGAAGTGCTAATTTAGTTTAAATCCATTTTCATATCCTTATATATTGCTGCTAAGACTTCTTTATGGACATGTTCACCAGAGATACAACTCAGCATGAAGAATCTGTTAATCACGAACCAATATATGAATAACTGTTTATCATCATATTTTACTTATTTGTGTTGTTTATGATTGAGTAGTCTTTTAAATCCTGAAAATTAGTTCATACAATATTGCAATAGATTAAAAGTAGAATGCATAAGAGATAAAGTGTCTTGATTGTCCTTCCAGAAAATGTTCAGAATGACACAGGAGAAGTTCTTAACATGCTGCAAAATAGATTTCCTGGCAGAAAGACCTGGCTTTTGTAGAAAGTCTTGAATATTCTTACTCCATATGAGTAGTTTTTGTTAGGTCTAGGTGTCCAGAGGACATTTTTTCCACAGTGGTCTTATGCTAGAGCACAGGTGTCAAACTCATCATGTTATGTTCAGTGGTGAAATTCAGCCGGATCTATCCGGCTTGTGCGATCCGGTAGGTCTGGTGGCGGGAGGCTCCGCCCACCCACCTGGACATCATCATATCCCATTTTTGACCCTCTGCACACGTGCAGAAGGCTCACATTTGTGATCCGGTAGTGAAGGTAAGTGCGTTTTACCCCTTGTTATTTTGCTGTCACGTGACATATTGTGATGTTTTTTTCCCTTTGTGGAGCTGGGGTGGGTGTGGCCTGCATGTGAGGCATCCAGCTCATGGAACACCAGTTTGACACCCCTGTAGTAGAGCATATTACCTTTGAGCTTGCTAAATTCTGAATGTACCTGAATTTAATTTTTTTCAGCTGGTTGTTTAAACTATTTATGTGAGATGCTGGAGTTTACTAATTGGAAGAGGCTTCCGTGGAATGTGGAGCAGGTTCTTTCCAGCCGCAAGGCCACTTCCATGTGGATGCCCTGTGCTTACTTTGAACATATCCCATCATTGTCTCATCTGTGCCGCCTGGAGATTCGGTCCCTTTTAACAAGTGTTTGTTTGCAATCAGACCAGCATATCCGCCAGTTGCCGATAGCTACTTGCCTACAAGACTTTTTACTTTATTTGGATGTATTAAGAACATACTCCATTTCAGAATCTTGGCTTAAGGTGGGAGAAGACTATGAAGAAAGGACCCCGCCATCTTGTTCTAATTCAGAACATAAAGAAGAGAAAAAATAGAACTGATTCAAGGTCATCTGAATGTTTATAGAGTTTTCCACTTTTATAAAGAATGAACTATGCTGTTTGATGGTTGTTGCAAAGGTATTCATTTCTTTTCTGTCACTCACGATAGGATAATTTCATTCAGCAGTCCAGAAGGAATTTTCTCATATGTCTCTCAGGTGTGTTGGTCCTAAATTACTTCCGGTCAGCAATGTTTTGAGTGCAGTTTGGATGCTTCCAGATAACTTACACTTTTTGAACACCTTTTTGTAAAACTCAAAAATTTAGAATTTAAATAAATAAAAATGGCATATAAACATAGATCAGGTCAATGATAGCAATAGCATCTAAAACAAGCTATGATGACATCAAAATGTCAAATTGTGTGACTTGACCTTATGGCATGGACTTTTCTTGCTACCATCACATCTGATACAACTACTTCCTGTGTATAACAGAGTCATCATACATGTGTTATTCATTTGCCCTCCAGTGACACTGATGGCAGTGGTCATTCCAAAATTAAAATAAGTTTCTTAGAAATATTCTTAGTAATGTATCTTGTTGTTGCCTTTGCTCAGAATAATATGAATTTATTAATGATAATAAAATGAAATTTATGAAATGAAAAAAAAAAAGAATACAAATATCTTCCAAGTTAAGATATAATGTCCCTATTGACTTGAACCCTGGTCCTTAGTAGAAAGACAGGACACATTTGTTACATAAATAATTCATCAAAGGCATAATGTTCATTTTGAGATTCTGGACGACACAGGTTCCCCCATATTTTTGAAAAGAAACTCAGCATCTGTCAAGAGATGGTGAACTGAGAATTATTGTTATTCTCAGAATGGCTGCTTTCAGTAAAATATTGTAGATGCTCAATAGAATTTTATTAGGGAAAAACAGTAAAAGAAATACTTGTGTTCATCATTGTGGTTTTTATTAGATATATTGCCTGAGGTTGTATAACAAATAGCATAACTGGGTAACAATGCTTTGGTCTTCCAACGTCATCTTGCCTATGTCATTTCTCTTAAGCAGCAATAACTGGGAAGCAGACAGAGTTACCAGTTGAAATCTGCCAACAGCCCAAACTGCTAATGGTGAAAATTTACTTGTCTCCATTTTGTTGCCTTTGGGCGTACAAACAAAATCAAACTATGAATGAAAAATATCTTCTAACAAAAGGATAGGGGGAAAATCCCTCCCCCCCTAATTTAAGCTGTTGGATTCTTTTTGGGAGCTCTAAATTCGGTTTTTTACCTTTGTAATAAACATGCTGGATTTTCTTAGTACTCCCATCACTTTTCTTCATATTGTAGATTGTTGCAAAACTATATCTAAAACTAAATTTCACATTCCTAATGAATCATGCTGTCTATCATTTAATTCTCTAGAACCTGGTCAATCAGGGCATATTAATGCAATTTAGATGGCAATTTGGAGGAAATAGGACTTGTTTATTCCACCCGTATTAAAAAAGAATGAACAAACTCAGTATACAAAACAGATACATTTCTATTTCTCCTCTTTCCTTTCTCTAATGACAAAATTAGATCTGAGGAAAAAGGCATGGGGTCAGAGATTGGTTGGCTTGCTAAAAATACAATTTTGTTAGATAGATCTGCCTTTATTTTTGTAACTGCAACAAATCCAAGAAGAAAAATATTTTAAGCAGAGATTGAGTCGTGTGGTGACTATAGCATATATTTCCATTTTCTGAAAATGTTGCCTCTCTGAATTGATAAGTGTATGAGGGTAAGATCTGACTGATCTAGGGTCTGATTGGCTCTAGATGCAGATTTTAACTAAAATTTGATATAGACTAAACCATGTTTTATTCCAGTTCCAGCAAGCCTTGCTATTATATTATTACCTTTGTGTGTGTGCGCGCATGTGTGCATGCTCGCGCGCGCGCGCACACACACACACAGAGGTGTGTATGTGTGGTTGAGTCATCCACTGCTTTGTTATTTCTTTGGAGAATGGGAAGTATATGCGTTTGATGGAGCCATTATGAAGATACTGGGCACAAATGTAAAGCAGTGAACATAAATTTGATATATTTTTACCCACAGTTTGCAGCATCTATTGCAATCTTCTTCCTAAGCATTGCAATTGCTTTCTAATAAACTATAAGCCTCTCCTTAAACAATTCAGGTCCTTCTTATTCAATTCTATTTTGATACAAAATATAAAACCAAAGTAATATTATTTTAATTTTATTTTGATCCTGTTTGAAGCATCATATATTTACAAATGGAATGTGCTGCAGCCAAGGAGTCTCTTCCATATCCGTTTATGTAAATAAAATATGGAAGAAATCAGGTCACCAACTGGACCCTTTTTCCAGTTTTCATTTCAAATGTACAGGTTTTCCAGAACAATTATTTTTATAGCATGTTGTGAAACAGATCTTTTGAGACAGGCAAACATTTACAATATGGAGTAATTTCATTTCTTCAAAGTCGTTTCACTTACGACCTCTTCTCATACAGTGGATGCCCTGCAGAGATGTAGGAAAGAAATGTTCCTCAATTTTTGTTGCTGATTTTTTTTTTTTTTTTTTGCTGAAAGATCATTTCAAACATGTCCTAAGATGGAGACCAGGGTAAATGACTAGGTTCTTCTGATCCATCTTTCATTCTGTAGTGTTTCCAGGTTACCCTGTACAAAAAAAAAGTAGGATATCAATATTTGAGATATTATAAGGTCTATTTCCAGAGGTTCTCCTGTGAATACCAAATTAGAAAATTCTTTCCATTCAGGATTATCTGTTAAACTTTCTAACATTTCTTGTAATACACATAACTGAGAATTTTCATTTATCAGTAAGGCATTCATTCTTAGTAGTCCATACATAGTTGACTCAGAAAAGCAAGAAGCATCTAAGATTAAGTAATACAGAATGAAGAAACGCTATTAGAGCATGGGATTTAAAAATCTTTCTCATGCACCTATAGGTAACATCTAGTTTAAAGGCTTATAGAGCTGCTTTTGAAGAGGTGAAAAAAGAAAAGTGGAGGGATCTAATTTTAGATATATTATATTCTATAAGGTTAGTTCAGAACCATCAATAGTCATGCGCAAAACATATTTTTGCATCTTAAACTTTTAGAAAGTGGAAACCCTGAGCTTCTTATCCTATTTCATGAATATTTATCAATAGCTGCTTTGTGGTAACATCTGCAGCTCATATCCATATCAGACATTCCCCCTTTTTTCACTACATATTCTATAGTGAAACTTACTATGAGTTAACAAGTTTCAGCTAAAGGGATCTACTTACTTCTTTCTCTTCTAGAATTTTGAGATTCACCATCCAGATCTCAATCACAGAAGCACAGACTTCAAAATCTGGAATTTGTTTCTGGCAGTGAAACTGAACAGAGTTTACAGTCCTTCCAAATAGAAATCTGTTTTTGTTTCCTCTTTTTCTTTTCAGCAATATTAAAACTGTGTAGAAGGAGTATCGACATGTCATTTGGGTTCATTGATATCACACTTTGTCTCTTGAAATCTAAATTGGCTTAAAGGGGAGCTTTTGCTCATGTCAGGTAGTTTGGGCTAAGCAAGTGACTGATCCTGTTCCTCGGTGAGATCCATGGCCAAGGATTTCTTCAGCCCAAACCTTCCACTTTAACTACAATGGTCTAGAAGCCACAAATGCTTTGCTGGCCTATACCAATCCCTTTACTTTCTACTCATATAAATATAGCCTTTAATTCCCAAGACACTGATTTCTGTCTGTGATGATACAGATTTATTAAGAGGCAAGTACAATTCAGAAGACCAGTGTGATTATTCCTGTTTATTATTGGTTTACTTTCTGAATAAAAGTAATGACAGGAATGAGAAAAAAGTAAATTAGGATGTATCAGTTTTTTAAAAACTTGTAATTTATCTGCAGAAAAAAACCCAGTATATAGTAATGATACATTTCCCCCATATCTATCATTACGTAGTTAGTGGAAAACTAAATCCTGATGGGTTATTATGTACTAACATTTTTATTTGATTATACCGTATATCATGGAAATATAAAAATAAATGATGCGTTAATATTTAATAGTTGCTTTCCGCCATGTACAGGTGATGTATGAAATGGCTATAATCCAAAAGGTATTTTGTAAAATAGGTTTAAGGAAATTAAAAAAAATAACTTTCTTAAAGGAATGAAATAATATATACAAGAAATAAATACATATAACCCCCTTAAATATGATCAGGCTTATATACTTAACTTTGAGTCAGGTGGATGCTGATTGACACAATGAGATATAAGATCTTTCCAAAAGGTTTTCTGATTTGAACAGCAGCAAATCCAAGATGGGTGAAATGAAATACTGAAGCATTAAAGCATAAATAGCCTAAATTGAAATTGCTTGGAGAAATAAAATACAGTATGAAACTATATGTTTAACATAAATAGCAGAGAGCACCAAGAGTGTTGAAAATTACATGAGGGTAAAGTATAAAGTGCTGGAAAATCTAATAACAGTAGATATATACACAATATATGAAGTGAACTGGTTACGGTACAGAATTAAGAATGTCATTATAGATAATGACAAGTGAAGTTGGCCACCAGGCAATAAACCAATTGCAACAGAATATGAACTTTATCTTATTGAAAGATGCCCCTATGAGGAGAAAAAAATAATGTAGTTTAATATACTATACATTTGCTTAAGTTAATTGCTTTCATCTAAATCATTTTTAAATTGTATTTTATCCCCAAACATGGAAAAGAATACTTCTTTCATTTATATCAAAAGTGAGAATATACTTAAATTTACTAGTTGGGCACGTCTCTTAAGAACTCTTGTACATAGAGAAACAAAGGATTCATGTAGAGAACATCACAAAAGTTCTATCTGGAGGTGACTAGCATTGTCTTCTTCCCAAATTTTTTTCTCCCTATTTTAGTCTACAACTATACCACAGAGAGAGAGAAAGATAGAAAGTGACAAGAAGAAACGAGTTCCCGGAAAGGAGAAAGTTTAAATGTTTTGAATGTGTTTGAAAGTTTAAACGCTATTTAAGCACACACCTGGTGTGACAGCACATGAGTGAAAACTTGAGGAAATTCAGATTCTTTTTCAAATAAATTTATATATATATATATCTTTTAATTATTGAGACATCAGTCAATTTATTTTGTATATCCAGTATAACATTCCCCCCCCTTTTACTATTGCTCACAAATTCAGAAGTAGAAATTTTACCGTAAACTGTCTACCATGGACCTTTCATGTTTCTTAAGAGGTCCCTAAGGGGGCATGCATAAGCGCACCAGTGTGCCTACCATCCCTGTCCTACTGTTCCCATTTATATGTAATCGTTCTATGTGTTTATGGCTATGTTTTGCCTATTTATATCCTTTTATTTGTGCCAATTCTTTTTATGTGTCCATGTCTATGTCTATACTGTTACTTGTTTCCTTGTACTTGTTGATAATTAAATAAATAAATAAATTGAAGTATTCCACTGTCTTGTCCTGGCAACAAGACATTTTCTATATTTGGATGTCAACTTCCCAGGTAGACCAGACATGAAACATGACCAGATGAGTTAATTCTACTTTATTGTAAAGCTACATTAACTGCATCTTGCAAGTTTGAAAGTATAAATCTCCTGCTGCCTTCTTTACAGCCTGATAAATTAGGGAGGGTCTTTTCTGAACCTCTTTCTTCTCCCATTTGCAAGTGCGGCCTATGCTCTCTCTTATCTGACTATAACCTAGACCGTATCACTGAACATATCTCTCAAGGCCTGTCTGACAAGCCTTTACATCAGGTAAAAGAGAAGGGTTGATGTCTGTTTGATGTGATAAATTGTGTCTACGACAGGGGTCTCCAACCTTGGCAACTGTTCTGTCCCCGTCCCCCACACGCATAAACCCACACAGACAGACGAGGGTTAAATGACTGGCACACACGGAGGTTTCATTATCAAAGCTTGGGCAGCCCTATGGGAACCGGCTGCCAAGTTCTTTACTAAACAAGGGGGGGTATTCCTTCACCAGATAACAAACACATACACACCAGCTGGGAAAAATACAGTCCAAATTCCAATCCTTGAAGCCAACTGAGGTTTGACACCAAGAAACTAACAAGAATGAAACTTTGTCCGTCACAGAATTCAAACTGCCACCCCACTCCTTTATATAGCCTGTGGGGTGTGGTCCAGTGACTCAGCTAATCCCTGACACGCCTCCTCATTTGCTGGGATCTTTTAGCACGCCGACGCTGACGTGGGTCCAGCCACAGCCTATCTCCCTCATCACTTTCCGACCGATCAGAGACACCTGGCTCCTGGCTAATCTCCTCTCCTTCGGCCGGCAGCTGAGGAATTGCCAGAGAGGAGGGGCCGGGGGAGGGAGGCCTGGCTGGCTCCTCTCCTTCATGTTCGGAGCCTTCTTCCTCCGATGCGATGGCCTCGGGGGTCGGAGCCACAACAGCAACTTTAAGTCTGGCGGACTTCAATTCCCTGAATTCCAGCTGGCTGGGGAATTCTGGGAGTTGAAGTCCACCAGGCTTAAAGTTGCCAAGGTTGGAGACCCCTGGTCTAGGAAGGAGGAGATGCTGTAATAGATTATACTGAAGTGGCAATTTCCAAGGAAGTACATTCCCTGGAAGGAGATAAGACAAGAGGCAATGTAGTCCAGGAGCAGATCAGGGACAGAGGAAGAGATTTCGCATAGCTGTTCCCTAGAATCACTCAGGGTATATAACCTTTTGGGTACATGCTGAAGAAGCGAACTTTGGCTGGATTGTTCTATGTCGTTCATTCTATGTCATTTGAAAATTCTTCAAAATGTTAACAAGTCTCTTTTGTAAATCCAAAATAAAAAAGTTAGCCAAGCAACTTTTCTCATTTTTTATTTATATATATATCTTTTAATTATTGAGACATCAGTCAATTTGTTTTGTATATCCAGTATAACATTTTTCCATATTACTGGATACTTATAGCTGACCATTTTAAAATCCACATTTGAATCAGGCTCAGGCTCTTACTCTTCTCCAGTAAAACTTACTCTTCTTCTTTTAAATCCAATTTATCAATAATAATACCAGACAATATTAAGATTAACTTCTTAATTGTTGCCAAATATCCTTTGATTCATTCAAAGTGAGAGTATTCTGCTCCATTCTGTATTAGTGCCTCAAATTTATGTTTTCTTATTCTTTAATTAAAATCTTCAGTTATTTATGGTTTCCTCAGTGTTAAACCTCAAAGTCCTACCTAGTCATGGTTTTTTTTAGTAAACAAGAGCAGTTTCTCATAAGAACGTTGTTATAATTAATTTCAAAATCTTCAAAATTTTTTATAGATTTCAGAATATTTTCCAATGGGAAGGATAATTAATTATAATACAATAATAATAATAATATACAATTAATTATACAATTAATTATAATTAATTGTAACTAATTTCAAAATGTTATTTCAACTGAACCCTTTGGCCATTTGTAACTTTTACAAATCAACATTTTAATCACCTGGTTATTTCAAGATAGGAATTTTAAAGTCCTTTAACTCGTATAATTTATTTATTTATTTATTTTTTGCTAAGGCTTGAAGGACAGTCACTCATTGTGATAAAATTTGCCATTCTGAAGGTTCCTAATATCTGAAAAGCAGTTGACAAGCAATTTTCAGAAGTGACTAAGGAAGTATGAATACCTTGTGTCCATAAAGGCACTGATTGCAGTTTGGGTGAAGATGGTGCTCCCTTATCCCTAAGAGTTTTAAATCCACTAGAGACTGCTGTCATTCCATCTGCTCATGAGGAGCTATTGTCTGGAGCACTTGAAGGTAATCCTAAATCTTCACTTATCTAAAGAGGAATCCTGAGGGACTGGCCCATTTTCATTTTGTCACAATCATAACAAAAGTTCAAGTAAAATTTAAAAACTGTTGATTAATTGTTCTAAAGCGTACATGCACATTTCGTATATATGATGAAAAGAAGATAAACTATTCTATAACTCAATGGAGGTTTAAAATCTAGTAGTTGATATCTTTTCCATTATTATTGTGTGGCTCAATGAACTACATTTTTTACTTTAGTAGCATATTACTCATAGGAGATTGATGGGATGGGTTACGGTATAATGATTTTTAATGTTTTCCTCTAGATATTTATTTATCTAATTCTTTTTACCAGATATATTTGAAACAACTAATACATGGTTTTACCGCATCCCATATGAGGTAATGTTGAAACTGAATCACTATTGATTGGAAAATTTTTTATCATTTCTTATTCCGTTTGCTTAGTAAAGTAATTATGTTTCAAAAAGGAAAATTGAAAGATCAAATTTGTATGTGTCTGTGTGTGTGTATGTGTGTTTCTGAGTGTGCATATACAAGCATGGACCAAAATAGTTATGCTTTAACTATATATACTTAAAAAATGAGATATCAGAAAATAATCTAAATGAAAATAAATGTAAAATCTCTTTGTTGATTTTTTTTTCTAAAGAATGAGGATATTCTTGGGGAATGTTACCCAGAATATTTAGAGTTGAAGGGCAGTCATATTTTGATGGGATTCCCAAGGATTTAATAGTAGGGCCATGGATTTCAGGATACATCATCTTGTTAAGAAGAACTAGTTATTATTTTTTTTGATCCTGTATAAAGTTTTTTTTTTCTGAAGAATTGGATGGCTGGGAGTTCTCAGCTCCATGCTATCGGAGATATAAGAAAGAAAATAGAAAGAATTTGGTTCATCCATCACTTGGCAATATTTCTTGCCGTTCCTGGTGACACCAAAAGGAATATCCTCCCATGCAACACATTTCATTTGTTACAGTGGTGACATTTGATTTGTAGACATGAAATGCATCTGAAAGAATAAAGAGTTCTTTGGTCTGGGTGGCATTTGCTTTGATTATGCTCTACTGGGTTTCAGCAGGTTTACTTTCTGCCTCTCTGTATTGAATGTACATTGGATTCTGCTTCTGTACTTCTGATCTCTTCTTTTCTGGTTTTTTTGAAGCTCTGAATCCAAGAAATGCCATCTAGTTTTAAGGTGACTGCCTGAACAAAATGGCTCTGAATGGATCTAGAGGAGACAAAACATCAAGGCAATTAACAGATTTAAGGAGAGACTGGAGTTTCTCCCCAACTGTTCTCAGTGTCTATGGAGATTCCCAGTCATCCAGGTCATGGTTGTCCCAAAGGTGCTTTTTCAAGAGGCTGAAGAAGCTTCTTGGATGAGAAGCGAAACATCTTCAAAGAAAAATCAGAAAGTCCAGTTGCCTCTTGAAAAAGCACATTTGGGGCAACTGTTCTCAGTGTTTAACTGCTAGGTATTTTCTACATAACATCCATTTCTGCATAACTTTGATCAGAAACAAAGGAAGTGATTAATGGTACAGAGTGTTTTTATCCTTGTTACATTTTCCCCCACACAATTCTCCTACTTACAATAGAGAAATCACTGTTAAGGCAAGTGGCAATGATAGTGAATGAAGAGAAAGCTATATTATTGCTGGGGAAATGTGCTACTGCAGTTCCACAGAGAATTAGTAAAGTTCTGTTAATCAGGGGATCAATCAGCAAATACTTTTAGGTAATCACAGCAGGGGTGGGTTCTAAATTTTTTTACTACCAGTTCTGTGGGTGTGGCTTATTTTGTGGGTGTGGCTTGAAGGTCATGTGACAATTATTTAGGATTTAGCAAAGGGACTGGTCTACTAGGCTTTTAACTGCTTGCAGAGCTGTACTGATCTATGCATTTATTTTCTGCAGGCATTGATCTACCCATTTATTTTTCAGGCACTGATCTACTCATGTATTTTTGCAGGCACTGATCTACTCATGTATTTTTGCAG
>WNWU01000162.1:5154461-5210155 GCA_012654045.1 Ptyas mucosa | reverse complement strand
TATTCTATTCTATTCTATTCTATTCTATTCTATTCTATTCTATTCTATTCTATTCTATTCTATTCTATTCTATTCTATTCTACTCTACTCTACTCTACTCTACTCTACTCTACTCTACTCTACTCTACTCTACTCTATTCTATTCTATTCTGCTATACTAGATATAGGAATGAAACTGGATGATGTTTTAATAATTAAAAGGAATACATAAGTAACCATCCTAAAGAGCAACCTGGATAATTTTACTATATTGGATTTACAAAGAATCTTCTTAAAACTATGAAGATTTTGTGAGAAGGAGCAAAGAAAAATGAAAAGTAATCAAATTCTAGGACATTTTTTGAAGGGACTAAAGATCAAGATTGTTAAAAGTGAAAGGAATATACAATTGCTTTATTTGATCAAGGTTAAAATAGATGTCTTGTTATGAAAGATCCCAAATATAGAGATGTTCATACATGCATTTGCAAATGCAAGTACTTAGTAAACCATTGAGTCTTTAGTCATAGGTATGACTAATTTCTTTTCTGCCAAGAATTAAATTGTACAGTTCTTTCCCTTGATTGAGAAGATTTTCTCTGATTTTCCTTTTCTGCCTTTATACATGGTATCTGATTGTGTTTGCAAACACATACATAAGTTAGACTGTGGTCCTGGGAAGCCAGGCTTGAGTTTATTTAAGCATACGTTCAATATTGGCATTTATAATATGAGGAATCATCCTGAATCTATATACGATGTAGTTGCAGCATTGGATTATGAATTCTAATAACATGTCAAATGTCAAAGGCTTTATTAAGACTGGTCTTCATATTCTTAACATGCAATGCTATCCTTTTATCCTAGAATGGTTGGAGTTAACCATGAAGCCATTCTCTGTCTTCATAAGATATTCTTGTTCTAAGAACTACCTTAATGTTCATTAGGGTATGGGTAGTGGTAGATGGATGAAGAAGAATTGAAAAATAATTCCTATTCAACTATTTTCAATACTAGACAATTGTACAAACTGGCACAGAATTATATGGATTCTACTTGTCTCAAATTCAGAATGTCATATCTTCCTATTTAATATGTGATTTTAGAATAATATTACTTTCTTACTAAGTGTACTACCATGTCTGTCTGAATTGCCAAAATGGAAGAGGAAATTTATTTTCATCTTTGATTTTATTTGGAAATTTATGATCTGAACTCAGCTTTGAACATATTTAAAAATTAGTTCTCATACATAAAGAAGTTCAAATCAAAACTGAGCTTGATAATATAAAGAATGTAGTTCTTTTCATCAAGCAGAATGATTTTCCATGAAAGAAAACCAAAACTTCTAAGTATTTTGTTTACTTGAACCATTAATCTAGAAATCTAAAGAAACATTTTCTTTCTCAATAGTTCTGTGAGGAACTCTACATATGTTTCTAAATCTAAGGATGTTCAATTAGGTTATATTTTAATCCTATTCCTTTGATGTTACATTCTGTTTTTTGTTTTCTCCCTTTCCTAGATAAATCTTATTTTAAACCACTATATTTGGCAGGATTTTAAAAAGAGATTTTCTTATTAAGATCGGTTGTATGGTTGTTTAAAATTATGTTTTATGCTCCAAGTTTACTTCTCAGGTTTGCTTACCCTCCTGCCTTTGGTAAAATAAATATACATTTATTTATTTATTAAATTTATATGTTGCCCATCTTGTTGTTGAATGACTTACAATGTGGCTTACAATGTGATAAAACACAATATAAAACAATGAGAGCATTAAAATATTAAGCATTAAAATGAAAACATTGAAATTAACAAAAACGCTGGAAAAAAGGAACCAATATATAAATGGGATGGAGATAGGATCTTCTCCAGAGTGGGATGCTCTGAGGCAGTTGGCAGACGCACGTTGCCAGGCCTTTTCGGAAGACCAAAAGGGTACGTGGCAGATCTCACCCTGAGGGGCACAATGTTCCACAGGGAGAGAGCCATGGCAGAGAAGCCTCTTCTCCTGCACCCTGCCAGCCATAATTCCTTGGTTGATGGAGTCTGCAGCATGCCTTTTCTGCTGGAGAAAGTGGGGTGGGTAAATGCTTCCTTTTTGGAAGCTTAGATTAAGCAGACTACAATTATTCTTGGTAGTGGGGCTGAGCTCTTGATGTATCTGAACCACCTAAAACAGTCCTTCTTGACCTGGTGCTCTTCAGATACCATAGGCCTACCACTCCTTCTCTCAATCTCTATGCCAAAACATACAGAAAAAGATCAGACTCTAGCTCCCCATATTTATTTTGAAGAGAACCCTAAATAAAGCGGTGGTGGAATTCATTTTTTTTTACTACTGGTTCTGTGAGCATGGCTTGGTGAACATGGTGTGGCTTGGTGGGCATGGCAGGGGAAGGATACTGCAAAATCTCCATTCCCACCCTACTCCAGAGAAAGGATACAGCAAAATCTCCATTCCCACCCCACTCCTGAGGAAGGATACTGCAAAATCCCCATTTCCTCCCCACTCCTGGGGGAAGGATATTGCAAACTCTCATTCCTACTCCACTCCAGGGCCAGCCAGAGGTGGTTTTGGCTGGTTCTCTGAACTACTCAAAATTTCCGCTACTGGTTCTCCAGAATCTGTCAGAACCTGCTGAATAGCACCCCCTGAAATAAAGGGTTTTTCCTGCTATCCATAAGGTAAAACTTCTCCACCCGTACAATTGCAAAACTTGCTGTGAAATATAGCTTCAACATGATATTCCTTGCACAATCTAAATTGGAATCTATTTCTCTAACCTTTTCTCTGAGCTTTCTTATGGGCTCAAACAATAGAAAAACATGCTTGGGAATCTAAAAGTAAAGGAAAGAGATACTTATTACAAAGAATGTACAAAACGTTAGAAAGGGTGATTGGCAAAGCAGGTTGTGTGAATAAAGCATTCTTTTGCAACATCCTCTCAAAGGTCAGCATAGGTCTTCCCCACTATCTGCACAGGTATGGTCATTGCACAACCACTTGAGTTTGCTGGTAGTCCCAGGAAAAATGTTATCTCTGCTTCCATACAATAGTGCTGAACATTTTGGTGGATCTGACTGCTTTTGCTTATGCAGTATGCTTTGGGAAGGACACCTGTTGAATGTTTTGCACAGCATTTTTTCCTAGTACAGAGTTGTCAAAATTATACTACACTGAAAACCAAGTCAAATTTTTATTTATTTATTTATTTATTTTTAGATTTCTATACCGCCCTTCTCCCTGGGGACTCAGGGCGGTGTACAGCCAAGTAAAAACACATAATATAAACAATTAAAAACCAATTAAAAAGAATATCTAAATTTGGCCCAGAAATTTAAAAAACACCCCACTTTAAAATCATTTAAAAGGCTTCACTTAGGCCAGCCCGGCTTGTTGGAAGAAAAATGTTTTAAGGGCCCGGCGGAAGGCACGGAGGTCATGGATTTTTCTTATCTCAGGGGGAAGCTGATTCCAGAGAGTAGGAGCTCCCACAGAGAAGGCCCTCCCCCTGGGGGTCACCAGCCTACATTGCTTGGCTGATGGCACCCCGAGGAGACCCTCTCTGTGGGAGCGCACGGGTCGATGGGAGGTTGTCGGTGGCAGAAGGCGGTCTCGTAGATAACTGGGCCCTATGCCATGGAGCGCTTTAAAGGTGGTAACCAACACCTTGAAGCGCACCCGGAAGACCACTGGGAGCCAGTGCAGCTCACGCAGGAGCGGTGTTATGTGGGAGCGCCATGTAGCCCCCGTAATTACCCGCGCGGCCACATTCTGGACCAGTTGGAGCCTCCGGGTGCTCCTCAGGGGGAGCCCCATGTAGAGAGCATTACAGTAGTCCAGGCGAGAGGTGATGAGGGCGTGAGTGACCGTGCACATGGAATCCCGATCAAGAAAGGGGCGCAACTGGCGAATCAGGCATACCTGATAAAAGGTCCCCCTGGCCACAGCTGCCAGATGTTCCTCTAAGGACAGCTGCGTATCCAGGAGGACTCCCAGATTGCGCGCCCTCTCCACGGGGGCCAAAGACTCACCCCCGATAGTCAGCGATGGCGTCAGCTGGCTATATCGGGAAACCGGGAACCACAGCCACTCAGTCTTGGAGGGGTTGAGCCTGAGCTTGTTCCTCCCCATCCAGATCCGTACAGCTTCCAGGCACTGGGACATCACTTCAAGGGCATCGTTGGGGTGGTCTGGGGTGGAGATGTACAGCTGGGTGTCGTCAGCGTACTGATGATATCTCACCCCAAAACCACGGATGATCTCACCCAGCGGCTTCACATAAATGTTGAACAGAAGGGGTGAGAGGACCGACCCTTGTGGCACTCCACAAATGAGAGGCCTCGAGGTCGACCACTGCCCCCCTGTCAACACAAACTGCGACCGGTCGGAGAGAAAGGAGGAGAACCATCGTAAAACGGTGCCCCCCATCCCCAACTCTTCCAACCGGTGCAGCATGATACCATGGTCGATGGTATCAAAAGCCGCTGAGAGATCTAATAGGACCAGAACAGAGGAACAACCTCTGTCCCGGGCCCTCCAGAGATCATCAACTCATATTGATATTCAATGGCAGTGCAATAATCAACAAGAAATGAAAAGTGGAAGCAACATACTTATCTACCTATCATGTTTATCTCTTTGGGGTAAGGGATATTATATAAAAAATAAATAGTAAGAAATTAAAAACATGAAATAAGATAAAGTAAGACAAAGAAAGGAAGTGTCATTACATCTAGTTGATACCAAGTGTATATACTAAACTTCTCTGTACATTTATGTCTGGGCAAACCACCGTATCTATACCTCAATTTATAGTATATTTTGTTCTTTAAACTTCTCACCTCTCTCATTTTGAATTTCCCATCAATTCTATCCAATCTTCTCTTACCTCACACCCTGGTCATGCTTCTTTCATCTATTTTGTTTGGCAATTTAATCCTCATTCAATAAATGTCTTTTGTAGTGTTCATTCATTTTTATATTCAGACCTCATTCATTCATCACCCATTTATTGTTGACCTTATCTCTTTTTGTTTATTGCACACATTTCTTAAATATCTCATTACCACAACATTCAACTTACTTTTCATATTTCTCCTGACAAAACCACATTTCAGTTCCATATAACAAAGTATGCAGAAGCATTATCTTATAGAAAATCATTTTTGACAATTTTTTTTAAAAACAGGCTGCATACTAGCCACTATCTTCCTACTAGCATTTGCAATCAGCCACCTGCAATCCAAAAATAGCATTGCAAGCAGTTTAAAGCTCAAATATAAGATTCTTTTCCCCTTATATGTCAGTATTTTGGATGAATGTGCATTCAAGCATTCATCTCTTGATCTCTGCTTTACTCTCCCACTTTCCTCCAATTCCTGAAAGCTCAGAAAACAGTTTGTATATTCCACTGGATTAGTTTACCTCTGTTGGGAATGGACTGGAAATAAAATGGATTGTAATGTACCTATCACAGTGTGATGACCCAGGACAAGGCATGAAGGTCACACAGCCAGCTGAGAGCACAAAATTCTCCTTTAATGCTCCAAATTTCCCCTCACACACTCCCACGTTCTTGGCAAGTCGCAAAGCAAAGCACGTGTACGCACACACGGCAGCCTCTGGCTCCGCCCAGTCCAGCAAAACAAAGGAACAGGGAAATAAGTCCATGAACTAAGGAACAAACAATGAGTCCACAAAGTCAGGAAGCAGGCACTGAGTCCACAAGTAAGGAAGAAGCAAGCAGTCCTGCAAACTCCTAATGTCTGTACCGGTACACCAAACTCTACCAATTTAGCATTTGTTCCCAACAAATGCCCCTCCCCACAGAGTCTTCTTAAATCTGAGTTCCCAGGTATGCCTTGTGAAGAGGGGTGGGGCACTTTCCTCCCAAATCATCAGGTTGGCCTGCGCTGTTCCCAGCTTCTTTCCACTCTCCTTGCTTGGGGATCAGGAGAGGGTGGTCCTTGCTCATCGTCTGAACTCTGCCACCCCTCATGCCCACTGCTTGCCCTCTCTCAGTCATCCTGCCCCCATTCCTCCCTGTTAACAAGCCATCCCAATCCTGAAGGGCTCTGGGCTGACTCAGCCTGCTTCTCCCCACATTCCTCCAAAGCCAATGAAGCCACCCCCTCAATTTCTGTTGGCTTCAGCTCTGGCTCGTCTTCCTCCGCAGATTCAGGCTCCAATGGGGGCATGACACACAGTTGATAGGTAAGACATTTATGGGTTTCTGGAACCTGTCTACTATTAATTATATTATGCAAAGGCTTTGTGATGCAATTTGGCAATTCATTCCTCATTTGAATTACTATATTGTAGGTTACTAGTCTTCCCTGAAATAATGCTACTGTGCCATCAGTTGCTTTCCTTGCTGAATGATACCCAAACAGCTGAATGGAATCAGCTATTCTGAACTGTCATCATAATGAACGTCTAGCTAGAGGGTTAGATGCCTGACTGTCAACAGAGAGCTCCATACTGCTGATACAAGAGCCCTCATTTTTCAACAAGGATAAGGATTGGAGGGAAGTCTGCCATTTCCTGTTCAGCTGGCTTTTTCATATATATGCTAAGCAGCTAGAGCCTGACGGAGATGTACAACCCATTCATCTTATTCTTAGTTGGAAAGCAGTCTATTGCATTCTATTGTTTCTCTGTGATTGTGTCAAATGCTTCTAGTCTATGCCTGGAATAAGGAAGTGTCAATGTGCTCAGATCCATCAGAACGACACTATAAATAAGTATAGCAGTTTACATGCAGACATGTCAAAAAACCTTTGTGTTATGAACAAGATGCATGCATAGACACACGAACATATCTACAATTACTGCTCCATACCATTTCATAATCATCACCAAAAATATAATGAATACTGCATGACTGGTATCATTTGAAGACATGCCTGTGGCTATATAACCTGGGAGTATAATGGTAAATTTGCTAAATTGGGGAGGGGGGGCAGGAGAGAGGCAGAAGATGCTAACTGACTTTGCAGAACTGTAATGAGAGTAAACACAAAAGGAATGAAAAATTATACATGGCACACACACAAATAAAACTAATACAACTAGTGAAAAGTAAAATGCAATTTCAAAAGAAAATGTAATGATAGAACTTTAGACTTTGCAGACTGGAAAATATAGTAAACCAGGGAGGCATTGTACCAGGTTTACTACCTATCAGGGAGATAATAAACCAGGGAGGCATTGTAGAATGGAAAGACATATAAAGGTAAAACAGCACTAACAGTCGCACACCCAGGTCCCTGCTGCTACAAAATAAACTCGACAGTCCAGAGAAAAATCAAAAGAATTCTCAATGTTCTTCACTTTTGTATTCAATCAAATTTCATTCCACATCAATCAATCAATCAATGAACAGGTAATATCTATTTGGTCAATGACCAGTAAAAATTTAAAAGAAGAAAAACAGAATGAAGCAAATAAATACAATAATACAATAATATATTCATATAAGTATCTTCTCTCCATTTTATTTTTAAACACAGCTGCCTCACAGGTTTTCAATATAGTTTTCAATATTTCTTGTGGCATTATACAATTTAATTTTCACTGCAGTTCATCAGGATCTTGGTCAACATGGAAAAATACATAGACATTGAAATTTGGACCTAACTCTGATGTCACAACAGGTCTTCTTCACATATTCATTTATAAATGCAATAAACAACAATGGTGACTTGTCACCAAAAGTGTCTGCAAGATATGGTCAAAAAAGTCAAAAGTCATCTTCATTTCATTTCATTTTATTCATTTTATTAAATTTGTATACCGCTCTTCTCCTGCAGGACTCAGGGCGGTGAACAGCCGGAATAAAACAGAACTTCTTGACTTTTTTGGCCACAATTTTTTTTATGTCTTATTTATGTCTTAACATTCCAAAATTCAAGCTTATTTAACTTCGTCATAGGTTTGCTTTAAACATAAGCTTTCTTTCTCACACTCATAAATTTCATAGTGACCCACAGAAGAGTGTCTCCTAAATGTACAGTATATTTGACCCTGGAAACAACAGCTACCATAACCAGAAATGATAGCTATTTGCAATTGAAATGGAAGACAAATGCTTATTCTTTGAATTTTGTAAACAGAGACAGCTCTTGACTTTCCTGACAAACTGGTTTCTATTTTTCATACAGCAGATGAAATATACAATTTAAAAACATGAATGACACAAAATATTTTATAGGATGAACATGCCTCCTTCTTGGGTTTGGACATGACTGGGGGAAACAGAATGTACTGGCAAAATACCAATGGAATTCTTGGAGTATTTCTATTAGCTTTAGATCAAGATCTTAGTACCAAGAGATATCAGGGTCCTTAGAAAGAGCAGAGGTGAGTTTCCAAAATCTGATTCTTAAAATTGCCTTATGTCATTGGATTATTCACCTCTATATTATACTATCAATGATGAATTTGTAAAATCATATATCTAAAATCTTTATAAGATATAGTATTTGTGTGCAGTGGAATATTTTAGTTCACTCAATGCAGATATATTATAGAAAATGTTATATCATTTATGATTACTCTCATAAATCCCATAAAGATACTTTTCTGATCATATACTAGGGTTATATAAGTTTTCTGTAGCCTTGGGTATGATATAACAATTGCATTGTCTTGCTAAATCACAACTGTTTCTCAAGGTCAATGTGATTTCTCCAAAGTTAATGTTAAATATAACATTAACATTAAGAGGTAAAGAGGCATTCTAGAGCCACAGTGTGATTATAAACGAGCTTGAAAATTTGGTCCATTGATGTGAAACATAATCTGTCTGTAAGATAGCAAGTGTTAAACCTCTGTTAATTTGATTAACTGGTCTATTTCACACTGAGACCCAGACCTTTTCCTTGAGGCAATGTGTGGAGTATGGAACAAGAGTAATATCACTGCACTGTGTTAATTAAATACCAAGTGTGGCATCAATGAAAAGGTTTGTAGTTACTCTGAGCTAATGAAGGCTGTTCTTCTAAGATGGGGGAGGGACACCTATGAAATCACATTCATTTTTATTCTTTTTGGACATCTGCAGCATAAAAAAAAATTGCTGGGCCTTTAATCAGGTGAAAGCGCAGTTGCAAGATATATAAATTAGATTAGATTGCAATGGTAAATTCTAGTTCTCTGTTTTTCCTTATTGGGAATGGTACTCTTCCAGCGGTGGTATTCAGCAAGTTCTGACCAGTTCTGGAGAACTGGTAGCAGAAATTTTGAGTAGTTCAGAGAACTGGTAAATACCACCTCTGACTGGTCCTGCCCCCATCTATTCTCTGCCTCCCGAGTCCCAGCTGATTGGGGGGAAATGGAGATTTTACAGTATCCTTCCCCTACCATGCCCATCAAGCAACCCGCACAGAATCGGTAGTAAAAAAATTTGAATCCCACCACTGCACTCTTCCCACCCATACATTTGAGTTGTCTGGCTGGGTTTCCCATCTCTCTGCTTTTCTTGTTCTTTGAAAATGGGAAACAATCTTTTGTCATTCATGCTTATGGAAGAAGTCTGCCTCTAGCATCTCTCAAAAACTACCATTTAAACATATGCATTATGAACACATACTTGTTTATTGGTCATTCTGACTCTTTGCATTAAGTGATAACAATGCTGAACTTTTTGTTTTATACCTTAGAATACTCTCTAAGTGCCCTGAAATGACCAGTTCTTGTGCTACCATAATTTGATAGCAAAAAAAGAGCAGATTTTAGTAGTGCAATTTTGGACTGGTGGCAGCGGGGGATGGGGGTTTCAGGGAGATTTATGGTTGGAAACACTAGCAGATTGGGAAAAAAAGGCACAAATCTACACTAGTGAAAATTGCTCATTTTACTCCTGAATTTCAGTGTCATGACTTCAGGGTATTAGGATAGAAATGGGGAGCAGGGAACAGATCTGGCTGTTGGTTGCCCACCTCTGACTTCCATAAGAATTAAATGATACATTCCATAAAACAATCAGTACAATGTAATAAAATCTAAAGGCTGCAATAAAAATGTACAATAAAGAACAGTAAACCACCGAAGGCAGCAAATACCAAAAGACCTAATAGGCATGGGCACTCTGTAGCACTAAAGCAGTATGTAATTTCAAAATCCCTCTGCCGGCAAGCAATTCCAATCTCCAGCAACAACAGTTTATCCTAGCTGCAGCTCAGGAAGGAAGGGAGAAAGGAAGAATCACAGAGAGGGGAAAAATATTATGTATGGAAAAGGGAAAGAAAAGAAATGTCAAATAAACAAATAATTAAAAGCCCCTTCCATATTTATCTTTGGTCCTCTGTATTGATTACTTAAAACTCATGTTTCTAATTTCTTTGAAGAATGGGAAGGACTAAAAGGAATAGAATTATAAAGATAAAGTTTTTTTCCCTTTACAACCCTTTACTTAGTTTGTTTCTGAGTAGAATTGGGACGACTGAGTAGAACTGAGTGTTTACTGGCTGGATGCCCTTTCTGATGCCCATGTGGAGTTCACAGCAGATATTTTCTCTTTGTGCCCTGATAGAGAAACATCTGCCACTACCTAGAGTTGAACTTTCAACCTTCCTAGTGGGAAGTGAGCATCTTCACCGCTAGGTCACTGCAATGCTCTATAAAAATAGAATATAATAAAATAAACAAACAAATAAATAGGGATAATAAAGGGATAAAAATTACAAGAAAAAAAGAAACTAACACCACCCTACTTTTCCTGGATGTCCTCATCAGCATAGAAAATTGTGGCAAATTAGAAGCACAAGTCTATTGTAAAACCATCCGCAGTAACCAAGTGCTCCACTACCCAATAACCCAACCTCCACAGGAGAAGCTGTGTAAAATCTTTATTTAGATGAGTACAAACATGATGCAGCAATCTTGAATTAGAAAAAGAAACACACCACCTATACAACAGCTTCCAACAAAATAGATGCACACACACCTTTATCAAAAGTGTCTGCGCACTCAACCTACTACAGTACAACCAACACAAGCTATGAAAAAGATAACCTTGCTATATGTCAAAAACATCTCACAACCAACCAACAGACTGTTTACAACCACACAGCATCACTGTAGGTCATAAACCAACTAACCTCCAAAATATCTTAAATAAATCAAAAGACCCAGTAATTCAAGAAGTAAAATTTGGAATCATCTACAATATACAGAGTGAAAACTGTAATAGCCATTATGTAGGATAGGCAAGTCAAAAACTAGCAGAGTGCATCTATGAACACCAACTAGCAATCAGAAGTCACAATGGAAACTCCATAATTTCACAGCAGATGGATAGGCTCAACTACATGTTCTACTGGAAAACTGTGAGCATCCTAGACCAAGCTAAATCCAAAATTGCTAGGGAATTCCTGGAAGCTTGAGATAAACCTTACAAACCATTCAAAAGAGACAAGGAAAAAGCTAAAAAGGAAACAAAAACAGCAGAACATTTCCTCACCAGCAATCAGCACCCACATAAAGCAGGGATTAATATCAGGATTAATCAATAATATGAGCAGTAAACAATACCCCGATCAAGGAACTAGCAATTCAAACAAACAGTAAATAACAGCCTAATAACAGAACCACCAAAAGGAAAATAACACTTACATGGCAAGCCACTGTATCTAACAGAGAGCAGACCCCACTCCCTTCTAGCACTGAAGTTGTTACCTTGTAGGGTAATGAAATGTTTGTAAGAAAATAACCAAGCTCAGAAAGTGTGAAGGACCCCATGGTGGCTTTTCTGCTGAACTTCTGTAGCTGTATGGCATCATTCAGATTAAGGTGATTTCACCGAAGGGATTGACCCAATTTTGAAAAGATAGTTTTTTTCTTGATTGTGGCTCCTCTTGCTATTGTTTTCCAATATAATGTAAACCAGTGTTTCTCAACATCAGGGACTCCAACTCCCAGTTATCCTGAGCCAATGTGAATTTTAGTTCACACATCTTAAATCTGATGTTGAGAAACACTGGTTTATATTATATTGGAAAACCAGCAAGCAATAAGCCCTTAAATAGGCTCCTTATAACTTTTTCAGAAGCTTGGATAGTTTCTGGTTGTACTTGTAGTCTTTTTTTCCCCCATTGGTGCAAAGCAGAATGCTATAAAGAAAATGTAAAGTGCCATTTTGGAAAGCAAGTAAAATTTCAGACCTTGTTCAAACTGACATTGATGCCGTCCTTTTACTGCATACCATGTTCTCCAGAATCCATCCTGGCAGCAAACTCTAATTAATTTATGGCTCTCAAGGCACATTTCTCAAGACTATTTACCAAAATAGCCTCTAATGTTTCCTGAGTTTCCTCCACATTGATGTTAAGCTAATTGCTCTGTGATGGCTCAGCAGTGCCAAGCAGTGTTGTGTTTTCCTGAGGGATCTACCTTATTTGAGATCCTGCAAAAATACTGCATGCTTCATTTATCATATACTTGTTTAATATGCTTAGCTTGTTTTGAGAAAGAGAATAAATGTTCCCCTTATTCTGCATCTTTAAGATGAACAAAAATAATCAATTTTCTTGGCAATTGTGATTGGATTACAATGCTGCTGAATTGGAAGTGAAATTAAGGCTGCAACTCTACACCTACTAATTTGGAAATAAGCAAATAAAATGCAATGGGAATCTCGCTGAAGGTTTGCTGTAATGTAAGATTAGTAAGTGATTGTTGTTAAAAAACAAGCAAGCAAGCAAGAAAATATATTTTAAATAAGAAGAAATAAGAATTCTTTATTGGCCAAGTGTGAGTGTGATTGGACACACAAGGAATTTGTCTTTGGTGCATATGCTCTTAGTGTACATAAAAAGACAAGGTACACTCGTCAAGAATCATAAGGCACAACACCCAGTGACAGTCATACATTACCATAAGCAATCAAATCATACTAGGAAACAATCAGTATCAATATAAATCACAAGGATATAAGCAACAAAGTTACAGTCATGCAGTCACAAGTGGGAGGAGATGGGTGACAGGAATGATGAGAAGACCAATAGCAATAGTAATGCAGCCTTAGTGAATAGTTTGACAGTTTGAAGGAATTATTTATTTAGCAGAGTGATGGCGTTTGGGGAAAAACTGTTCTTGTATCTAGTTGTCTCGGTGTACAGCTACAGCGTCATTTTGAGGATAGGAGTTGAAACAATTTATGTCCAGGATGCGAGTCTTTTTGACTCGTGCAGCATACAGGTCCTTAATGGAAGGCAGGTTGGTAGTAATTGTTTTTTCTGCAGTTCTAATTATCCTCTGAAGTCTGTGTCTGTCTTGTTGGGTTGCAGAACCAAACCAGACAGTTGTAGAGGTGCAGATGACAGACTCAATAATTCCTCTGTAGAACTGTATTAGCAGCTCCTTGGGCAGTTTGAGCTTCCTGAGTTAGCGCAGAAAGAACATTCTTTTTTGTGCTTTTTTGATAACGTTTTTGATGTTAGTTGTCCATTTTAGGTCTTGAGTTTTGATAGAACCTAAAAATTTGAAGGTGTCTACTGTTGATACTGTGTTATCTAGTATTGTAAGAGGTGGTAGTATGGGAGGGTTTCTCCTAAAGTCTACCACCATTTATATGGTTTTGAGTGTGTTCAGTTCCAGATTGTTCCGGTCATACCATGACAGAGTGGGTTTCAGCAGGTTCTGACCAGTTCTGGAGAACCGGTAGCAGAAATTTTGACTAGTTCTGAGAACCAGTAAATACCACCTCTGACTGGCCCCACCCCCATCTATTCCCTGCCTCCCAAATTCCAGCTGATTGGGAGGAAATGGGGATTTTGCAGTAACTTTCCCCTGGAGTGGGGAGGGAATGGAGATTTTACAGTATTCTTCCCCTGCCACGCCCACCGTGCCACGCCCACCAAGCCATACTCACAGAACCAGTAGGAAAAAAATTTGAAACCCATCACTGCACCATGAGGCTAGTAGTTCAACCTCCCATCTGTATGTGGATTTGAGCAATTTTAATGCTAAAAAACAAAGCAAACTCCATTTGCTTAAGTCCTTTTGAGACTCAGGGCAAAACAATCAGATGTACCATTTGCATTTAATACACATTTTTTTCCAAATACCAGGGAACAATAAACAGTTGTAATCTGGAAAAGATGAGATGGAGGGGAGAAGATCATTATTTAACCCTGTCCTTTCCTCCAGTAGTCTTTATTATTTTCATTGTATAACTGGTCGTATCTAGGAAAGAGAGATTTCTGTGAGAATATTCATTTCAGACATACAGTTCAAAAGTGATTTGTTCAGCTTGACAATCCAATTTCTGAATAAATTCTATAAGGCATTTTATTCAAAAGGATTGAACTGAAACAAATGCTTCTGAGCTGATCTAACAAAAGTCAAACTTACTTTGGAGATCTTCTGTACACACCCAAATACATTTTTCCTAAATCCACCTGAAAATATAAATCCATTCAATTTTCTGAATCAAAGTGAAAGTCACATTAATTTTTAAATCCATTTGAAATATCAATCATTCTATATTATATATCAGTTTATCTTTTACACAGTTATATGTCCCTTACGCCAAGATTTTCTAAGCTGCTTATATCTCATAACAATGAAAATAATAAAAGCAAGTCCTTAAAAAAAAGAAAAGCTATCATGCAGCTGGACTAAATCTGATTTCTTCTGAACAATTACTTCCAATTAAATCACATCTTCCCATTTGCAAGCTCATAGGAAGAGTGTAGTCTTCAGTGCTTTCCATAATCTTCACTGAGAAGGAGCCATCCAAGGGCAAGATAACTACAACCAAGGAGACTTGTTTCCAGACATTTCTCCCTTTAACATCTCAAAAGAGCATCCTCAGATTGATCTTGGGCTCAGGGTGAAGAAGCAAAGGAGACTCTATGCAGAGTCTGATGGTGATAAAGACCTGAACCATAAAGGGCTTTATAGGTGATAATCACTACTCTGAATTGGGTGTGGTTGGTAGATTAATAACAGATCCCATCTCCCCCCACCTACTCCCTCCCTCCCTGTCTTTTAGTTAGGGTTTGGTTAGGGTAGTATATAGTTTACAATATTTTATTTGTATTGTGTATAGATTTTATTTGTTCTTTTTATATTTGTAAGCAATCCAGCGTTACCCTGTGGTAAGATAGGCAGCCAATAGCTTCAATAAACAAACAAAACTGAAAGTTTGGCAGTCATACGGCTCTTGTATCTGGATTATTTGACTATATTGGTACTGATCAGTCAGGAAGTGGGCAGCTGCATTTTTGTAGCAGCTGTAGTTTCCAAATCATCTTCAAAGGCAGCCCCATGTAGAGTGACTTTCAGTAATCTGACTGCAGGATAATAAAAGCAACTCTCCCAGAGTTATCTGGTTTTATATGAATTTTGAGCTGGTGTAAATTCATGCCACAATAGGTTGTTTCTGTTTCTGTTACTTTGTATGAAAAACAGCATAAGAACTGATGTCCTAGATATTTGTACTCACAGGACCAAGATTCTGACTCTCATGCATTCACAAGATAATAATATTAATAAAATGTTTTCATCCTTATGCACTTGCCTCAGCCCTTTGACCCCCTTGCAGATGTCCCCTCCCCAACTGATCTGTTGTCTTTGGGATGGGGTGAACCTGAAACTCTTTTGCCGGATTTAGCTTCCTTCGGATTTACATTTTGTTAGAATGTTGGAGACCTATGATATTTTTGTAATGGAATCACTGAGCTTGAAGAGATCACAAAGTTCAAGTTCATTATAGCTAATGTAGTAAATCCATCATTTCTTCCTCTCCAATGAGTAGGCATCAATCCTGTTTCAAGCCTTTAATCTACCACATTCAGATGCAGGTCCTCCTGCCAAACACTTGTGCTCCTAAAGTGCTCCACCACCATATTAGTTTAGTCTAGTTAATGATTAAAGTAGATTAGTAGATGGTTTAAAAGATGAATTCAGAAACCTAATAGTTCTTTTTTTCCTCTTTGGGACTTTAATTCTATAAAACTAGCTTCATTT
The DNA here is from genome assembly GCA_012654045.1 of Ptyas mucosa. NCBI lineage: Eukaryota > Metazoa > Chordata > Lepidosauria > Squamata > Colubridae > Ptyas > Ptyas mucosa. The sequence continues at coordinate 5,194,191 of WNWU01000162.1, read as the reverse complement.
ATTTTTCCCCTCCTTTTATTAATGGATTTGTGTGTAAAGTAACACTTCAATGGAGATTTTAATACTAAGAAATTCAGTTAAGATCAAAATCTTTAGCATACATCAAACAGTTTGATGCAACTTGCAGCAATTCCTTTTCAATGTAACACTCAATTTTTGCCAATATTGTCAAATAATTTTATACTTGTAATATTGGCATCTCAAATTGTAATAAACACTGGTAAAATACCTATTTTTTTCTTCTGTATTTTCATCACTCTAAGTTATCTACAGAGTAAAATGCTAATAATCTCCCATTAATATTGCACAAACATCACTGTATTGAAACAACCCAAGATTTATAAGAACAACAAAGGAAACAAATATTGAAACATACTTCAATATACTGGGTGAGATGTGCTACCTTCTGGTACCGTAAAACCCAGAACCAACATTTTGCTTCATTTTTTATGTAAGTATTCCCAAAGTGGACAATTTCCAAATGTGTGATCATTCACTCCAAAATTCCCAGTCAGCACAGCTATTGCTGATAGTTCTTGGAGTTGAACTCCATGCATTTGGAAAGTGTCCAGGTTTGTTGTAATGAAGATGGGAATCATAATACAGTATATCTTAATCATCTTCTCTCCAAAGTAAGTGTACCCATCCCTTAAAATGCAAATCTTTGTATTATGTATTATAATATGAGGGCTGCAATTGAAACTGTGAAGTGAGAAGTCTGGAGGCAACTCTTGTTACATATGAATAGATTTGTGATATTAGGTATGATTTTTGGGGAAAAAGGCAGCATACAGTCCCTTCAGACAGGTTTGAGTTTTTTTCTTGCATTTTGGGTGAGATTCCAAAAACTACTAATTGCTGGTTTTCATATATTTTGCTACCAATGGAGGGCTAAAATTACCTATTTACTCGAGGGTACAGACAAATTCTATTTATCATCTTCTTATGATAATCTCCTATCTGTTGACCATCCCAAACAAAGAAATGAATAATCGGTCACTAGTGTTAGAATTTTTCCTTTTGTTATAGAATAGAATAGAATAGAATAGAATAGAATAGAATAGAATAGAATAGAATAGAATAGAATAGAATAGAATAGAATAGAACAGAACAGAACAGAATAGAATTTTTTATTGGCCAAGTGTGATTGGACACACAAGGAATTTGTCTTGGTGCATATGCTCTTAGTGTACATAAAAGAAAAGATATGTTCATCAAGAATCATAAGGTAGAACACTTAATGATAGCCATAGGGTACAAATAAGCAATCAGGAAACATAAATTGTAAGGATCCAAGCAACAAAATTACATTCATACAGGTGATGGGTGGTGGGAATGATGAGAAGATTAATAGTAGTGCAGGCTTAGTAAATAGTTTGACATTGTTGAGGGAATTATTTGTTTAGCAGAGTGATGGTGTCCGGGGAAAAACTGTTCTTGTGTCTAGTTGTTCTGGTGTGTAGTGCTCTATAACGTCATTTTGAGGGTCGGAGTTTATGTGCAGGATGCGAAGGGTCTGTAGATATTTTCACAGCCCTCTTTTTGACTCATACAGTATACAGGTCCTCAATGGAAGGCAGGTTGGTAGCATTTACATTTATAGTCCTTGTAGAACTCTTCCAAATCTTTTCATATTCATCAACATAGCTTCTAAACATTAATATTTTAAACTGTAATTTTACTCATGCATTCCATATAGCTGCCCACTCAATATACAATTCAGGGTGGTGTACACAGTTAAAACAAATAGCAACCACAAAAATAAAATATGTATAGAGGCAGCTCTAATGACAAAGGCAATTGCTCAGGAAGGGTTCAAAAGGCTGTCTGACCAATTCATTGGGCAAAAATACTTCAGGGGAAAGTAAGATATTTTAGGGGCAGTGCTGTTCTATAGGGCAGGTGAAGCAAAACAGAAGGCTTGTTTTCTGGATCCCATCAGATCACACTGTTAAGTGCCAGGACTTCTACAGTCTTACTGGGAGTGCATAAGTAATCACAGACAAGCAACCCCACATATAACTAGGCCCTGTGCCTGTGCCATATAGGTTGTTAAAGACAATCACCAGTATTGCACCTGGAAGTGCACAAAGTGATAGTGTTACATGGGAATACTGAAGTGCTCCTACAACCACCTCTGCTATTGGATTCTGGATCAATTATAGGTTCTGAGTTGTCTTCATGTGTACTCCTTGTACACGATGTTATAATAATCTAGACAAGAGATTATCACAACATGAGTGACTATGAATAGAACTACCTGATCTAGGAATGGGTGCAGTTGGGAGACAAATAGGATTTGTGCACAGGGCCTTGTGTTATGACTGCCACCTGCTCTTTAGGAGTTGTGAATTTAGCAGGACCCTCTTTGTTGAGTAGAGAAGCGTTGTTACTTATTCTTTCTATGCCCTCTTTTATAGTGTTGTTTATTTTATCTACAACAAATGCAGTCTCCTTTGCAGATTGGAACTCATCCACCGTCCTTCTCCCTAAGCTCAGCAATAACATAGCACTTTTTTTTCAGATTTTCCATAATTTAATAACAAACAAAACTAGTGTGAAAATTAATTTTACCCACATAGGTTGGAGTAAACTTATAGAACTGCAGAAAATTTCAGGCTTTAGCACCTTGAGAAGGAGTCCTTAAAGTGTTAAACAGAGAGTTTTGATGTGAATAACAAATCATGTTTATATAACAGCACTGAAATTTCTTACTTTTTTTTAATCAGAAGAAATAAAGCATTCTTAGTTATTCATTGAATTCAGTTTTATTGAACTTAAAGCAATGACAAGTTCTGAAGAATTCCAAGGCAATTATATTGCAAGTTCAAAGAGTGACCCCATCCAGAACTAACAATGGAAAATTGCTAAGCCTCAAATTTTATATCACTTGGTTCTTGCTATAATTGTGACTGAATCTGTTTGTCGGTGTCCTGATTATGCCTATCCCAGGCTGACAGAGAACCTGACTCATCAGCATCATGTGGATTAGGGGTGGGTTCTACTTACCTTTACTACCAGTTTGCAACGGGGCTTGCTTCACTTGTGCACACATGCATGCGCTCTTCTGCACATGCGCAGAAGCGTTCTGATGACGTTGGGGTCAGTGGGTGTAGAACTGGTCCAAACCGGGGGCAACCCACCATTGATGTGGATGTTAAACAGGAAGAGTAAGAGAGTCAAAATTTTTGAGGTTTGTGGCATCCCATAGAGCAGGGGTTGGCAACCTTAAACACTCAAAGAGCCATTTGGACCCGTTTCCATAGAAAAGAAAACACTGGAAGCCACAAAACCCTTTTGACATCTAAAATGAAGATAAAACTGCATATATTGTTTTTTACCTTTATGCTATGTTTAAAAAACTATAGTGTGTTGCATTTATGAAATCAATAACCTGCTATAGAGAAAACAAATTTTTATTTCTGCATGCAACAAAAACATTTTGAACTCCGAAAAAAAAAAGATGGGTTGGAAAGCTCAATAAATCACGTGCCGGCGGGTATCGCACATTGGCAGTTGTGATGCATATTTTGAGTGACAAGGAGCCACATCAGGGGGATGAAAGAGCCACATGCGGCTCCAGAGCTGCAGGTTGCAGACCCCTGCCATAGAATGTGAGAGCTGACGAATGGATCTCTCCACTCATCAATGGCAAAACCTCACTTACAGGAAAGTCACCAGAAATAATATACATATCTACGTATGTTACTAATTGGATATGACTGGTCTTTGTCTCTCAGAATTCTTTTCATTTCAACAGGTAGCAGACTATATTTACCCTTCTTGAATTTCATATCTATTCATTTTTATTTTTATCAGTTTTAGTATTTTGAACAGGAAGCATTTTTCCTTTTTAGTTTTACTGTGTCTCTTTGATTAATAAAATCCAAAAAGAAGATAAGGCCAACTTTTGGGTCATTTACTAATGATTAATTAGTGGAAATAAATTCCTGGATTAAGAAATTATTGTTTTGAATAACAGAACCTTCAATTACCCAAAGCAAATTTCCTTCTCTTTCTTTTTGTCTTTTGGAGTAAAAGTCAAAACTTCAACTATTAGCTATAAGGTTATAAGCTATAACTATTGTAAGTATTGTTCTTCAATCAACTAAAGATTTGGTAAATGAAAGCATCCATGGTGGTCAATGCTGGGGATTTTAGGCCAATTTGAAATAGTAATATTTAAAATTTTAATTTAAAATTTTAATTTAAATAACATTGATGTTATATATTTGATGGATAACTAATATGACTATTAGAAGAGGCAACAAACATGCTGGCACAGTAAAATACAATGTCAGATAAAGGTAGGCACATAAAAAAGGCTGGCTCAGAATATAAAAAAAAAGAACAGTTGGCAGGGACCTTGGAGGTCTTCTAGTCCAACCCCCTGCTCAAGCAGGAGACCCTATACCATTCCAGACAACTGGCTGTCCAGTCTCTTTTTAAAAACCTCCAGTATTGGAGCATCCACAACTTCTGGGGGCAAGCTGTCCCACTGATTAATTCTTCCAACTGTCAGGAAATTTCTCCTTATTTCTAGGTTGGTTTTCTCCTTAATTGCCTTGCCACCTGTTATTCTTAAAAACAATAATAATTTGGGCCAATCTTGCATGTGCTCCTGGAACCCAAGCAATCACTGCCCAGGGACTAAATCATCCACATTCCTGCAGATTTAAGATTAGATCCAAGAGTACATACTGGAGTGATCAGCCTTGAGTTCGTGCTCAGTGCTGAAAGCTAGTGGAATTTCAGTTCTATTGACAGGACCAGCACACATATAACATTGCTTGGCAGAAGAGAACGCGGAGTGAATGCTGCTAAGATTTCTCTATACATGGAAGAAAGGTTGCAACATTATACAGTACATCATTTGTAACAATTGTAAAAATGACTATATTAAGAAGCACTATCCAATGGTCCAAAGTGGTCCAAAAGGGCAGACAATACTTCATGGTATTTGCTAATCGAAGCAGCTATTAGTTTTGAGTCATGAACCTATTTTGAGGGAGTAATTAAATCAAGTCTTCGTTGAAACAAAGCTTCAAAGAGCTATAGATTCCTGTTAATATGCCTCTGTAACTGGTATTCAAGCAATATTATGGTACCAAACATGGAAATTTCATTTAGCCACAGCAGATAATAGCAGGTGATTAATTCTCCTTCTATTAATTTAATTATAATAGGCTAGACCTGAACAAGGAATCATGGCTTCCACTGATTTTGAGTTTTTCATCATATTACACAGCTATCTTCACTGAAGAAACAGGCATAAGCTGATAGTTCTATTAGTCAGAAGAGGCTTTAGTGATGCCACATTTATTTATTGATTGATTTGATTTGATTTGTACGCTGCCCTATCTCCATAGGACTCAGGGTGGCTCACAACAACAATTAAACAATTAAAATCAAACCAGATAAAACATGTTAAAAATACATAACAAACACATATTAAACACATTAAAGTAATCCAAACCACATGTCAATCATTTCTTCAGACTAAGGGAACTGATAGAGGAGGCTCTAGATTGAAAAACAAAACACCATGTATGTTTGATTCCTTCCTGCCTGCCTGCAAAAAATGGTGCATATTTTCTTTGTAAAGTAGTTATTGTCAAGCTTTTGTCAAAAAAACCCCCAACCTGACAGTGAGAACAATCAACCAATGGAACAGCTTGCCTTCAGAAGTAGTGGGAGCTTCATCACGTGAGACTTTCAAGAAAAGATTGGATTGCCATTTGTCAGAAATGGTATAACTCTGTTAACCTGTTAAACCAAGTATTCTTTCAAAATTATTCAGTGCAACCAAGATTTTAAAAAAAAATCACTAGACCAGCTGTTGCCTTACATGAAAATAAAATTGCAGGCTAGAAAAGTAAGCTCCGTGGATTCAAGCAGATTTGATGGCCAAGGGCAAGGCTGTCAAACTCCTGGCCCATGGGCTGGATGTGTCACGTGCTGGCCATGCCCACACCCAGTTTAGCAAAGGGGGAAAAAGTCCCGATAAGTCAAATGACACCGCCATGATGAGGTGAGTTTGACACCCCTGGCCAAGGGCATTACTTCTGCAATATTGGAACTGGAAAACCTACGGGACAGCACTGGAAAATGAGCATCTGTAATTGGAATAAGTAAGAGAACAGAGATATTTCACAGGTGCAACACTCTATATTTCCTTCAGTGATTAGGTTATCTGTGTCATATGGCCAAAAGCCAAAAGCCCTTTCAGTGTTTGCTTGCTCCACTGGTTGACTTATTTCCATGTCCTATGTTTTCTTCTGGTTTCATTTCCTTCACATTCAATTTATTGCAAATGGCATTTTCAAAGCATCATAAAGAAGTTCAAAAAGAAGTCCAAACCTTGATACAGAGCAGCCCTGAACACAAATATTTTGATTTGGAAAAACACCTATGGCTGTATTCTGTTTTGGCATTCTATTGTGCTTGGAAATGATAGGAAGAACATTTCAAGTATTAGATTTAGTACTTGAATTCAGCTTGTGAAAGTTACTGGACAAGCTGTTCCATTGGATGTCGCATCACAAACCATTTCAAGGTTTGAACAATTTGTTTCATGAGCCATTCCTCAGTGGTTGCACTAGTTGGTATACAAGAACCTTCACAATTCATTAGGATTTCACTGAGCATAAAATGATCCTCTTGTACTTTCCCCACCAATATAATATTGGCTGTATTGCCCCTAAAATTGATTTCCTGTCATATTTCACATGGAGAGAAATAATCAACCCCCCAGGCCTTTCCTTGTAATTTACTCAGTCTAATTCATCAACAGTGTGAGTGTGTGTGTGTGTGGGGGGGGAGTAATTGAAAACATTTTGAAGATTTCTTCAATTTCCATTTGAAATAATTTGTCCAGATTTGTGCAATCATGGTGAGTTTTGGAGAACATTTGTTATTCCTAGAAAACAGAGACATCTAATCTCAGAGTCTCCAGTGTCTAAATTATGAAGCTCTTCCACTTGTAGAATATACAATATGCTTGAAAATATTGCTCTTGAAATTTTCTTTTGAATTACTTTTGGCCTCAATTTAATTTTGCTTTTTGCAGGTTTATCAGCAATCATAGCTGGCATCTTCAAAATGTGGCAAACTGATTTTTGATTGTCACAGAAGTCCAAGAACAGATACCAACCATAGCTGTTGGCAAAATGTCAGAATAAAAGAAAACTGGACTATGGTCATTCAACCTGAAAGCTCATCTCTGCTTCATTGATGCCACTGGTATACTATGAACAGCATGTCGATATAGCTGACATTTAAAATAATTATAATTATTACTTTATACTAAGGTACTATAGCTTCACATTCCAGATTTTTTTATCATAGAAGTAACATTTGTCTAAACTATTTAATTATTCTTCTAATGTAAAACATTGGGAAGCTTGCCATCCCAAATATAAAAGGCAGAGGAGATAATACTCCTTTAAATGCTGTCTTTTATGATTTTGTAATTACAATATAAGAAAATTAGAACACAGTAAATAAAGATCATTATTTTCAAGAAACTGATGAAGATACCATGGCCGGATGGGTCCTCCTCCACATTCCTTAGATCAATCTTTCTTCAACCTGGTATTCTTCACATATGTTAGGATTACGATTTCCAAAATGTATCAATTATACTGGGTGGGAATTATAGAAGTTTTAAAGGTCATCAACATGGGGAATACTGCCTTAGATGCTTGTACTGCTCTAATTTTTCTTTTCTTTATTGGATTATACCTCAACTTTATTCAAGCCGTTTATTAGCCATGCTGCTATAGCTCTGTAGCTATTTTAAGGTAAAGGTAAAGGTTCCCCTCGCACATACTGTATGTGCTAGTCATTCCCTAGTCTAGAGGGCGGTGCTCATCTCCGTTACAAAGCCGAAGAGCTAGCACTGTCTGAAGATGTCTCCGTGGTCATGTGGCTGGCATGACTACATGCCAAAGGTGCACAAGACGCTGTTACCTTCCCACCAAAGGTGGTCCCTATTTTTCTACTTGTATTTTTTATCTGCTTTCGAACTGCTAGGTTGGCAGAAGCTGGGACAAGTAACAGGAGCTCAGCCTGTTACACGCCACTAAGGATTCAAACCACTGAACTGCCGACCTTTCAATCAACAAGCTCAGCATCTTAGCCACTGAGCCACTGCGTCCCATTGTATCTTAGTTTTGTTGTGTGTTAATATTGTTCTTTGTTTATTTGTTGGCCCTTTCATGGGCCAATTAACTCTTGCTAAGGGTTTTTTTTTTGTATTATCCAATTATTGTACTATCTCTTTCCAGTAGTTTCTAACCTTCTGAAATAATAAACTATCACTATGACTCTTCCACAATATCATCCCTCTGCAGTATTCATCATGCTGTTCGATTTATTTATCTCAATAAGTTATGTCATCTGATTATTTTAATCTTTCTAGTTTTCTTCTCAAGGACCTGATGATTTTGTAAAGCTAAAGCATCCAAGAAAGATCTGCAGGAATCTCAGCATGCTAGGTTGTTCCTTCTGTCATTCATATACACATTGCCCCAAGGTGTAAATCATTGCATATTGTATGAATGCTACTATGGTAGGAAATAAGATATTCAGGCAACATCATCAGCATTTATTAAAATCAAACACTTAGACCCATTTTACTGCTTTTCTGGATAAGGGGAAGAATGTATTATTATTTATTTATTCATTTATTTATTATATTACTATGAAAATACTGATGGCTTTGAATAAGTTCAAAGCTTACAGTATAATAAAATGTCCATAGTATATTGCAACTCAGCCCATAATATAACTTAAAACATGGCAATTAATATAAAATAACTGTATAAATACATTGTACAAAAAAAATAGTAAGCATTTGGTTCCAAAGGCTCTCTAGAAGAGTTCAGTTTAACTGCCCTCTGAAACTAAGGGAGCCAATCTAACAAGAAATCTATCTTAATTTGTCTAAATAAATAGAATTAATGAATGATTGAAAATGAATGAATTGTTGGATTTTCATTTACCCACATCAAGCAAGAACTAATGTCTACCTCATTACTCTTCTTTCTTATATGAGGGCACAACAAAATCTAACCCGTGGCAGACTCTGTAGCATGTTTTCCAAAGATCCTGGGTTCAATACCTGTCTTGCTAAGGTCAAGTCTCAATTGCAAAAATATGAATGATCAGTAGATGGTAGCAAAGATGTAGCAGAAAATTAACTCTTTCCTGACATCTTTAGTTATTGGGATTTTTTTCAGCCCTGATCTGAGTGGGGAGATTGGTCAATAGATCCTCCGCCACCCTGGGAAACTGGTCTGAGATAGATGGGCCCATAATCTCAGTCAGTGTAAAGGAGTTTCTTATGTTTGGGATGGTTGGGAATGAGTGGAAGGGGGAAGTCAAATCCTGTGTTTGATTTTCATGTTACATCTGTAGAGGCTGGGTTAATTTGTTCTTATTCCCCATTCAGCATGGAAATCAAAGTTTCAGGCAGAAGCAGCTCCTTCACATTTCATTCAGAATAGAATAGAATAGAATTCTTTATTTGCCAAGTGTGATTGGACACACAAGGAATTTGTCTTGCTGCATACGCTCTCAGAGTACATAAAAGAAAAGATACATTTGTCAAGAATCATAAGGTACAACACTTAATGATAGTCATAGGGAAACAGTCAATATAAATCTTAAGGATACCAGCAACAAGGTTACAGTCATATAGTCATAAGTGGGAGGAGATGGATGATAGGAACGATGAGAAGATTAATAGTAATGCCGATTTAGTAACTAGTTTGACAGTGTTGAGGGAATTGTTTGTTTAGCAGAGTGATGGCTTTCAGAAAAAAACTGTTCTTGTGTCTAGTTGTTCCGGTGTGCAGTGCTCTATAGCGTTGTTTTGAAGGTAGGAGTTGAAACAGTTTATGTCCAGGATGCGAGGGGTCTGTAAATATTTTCCCAGCCCTCTTTTTGACTCGTGCAGTATACAGGTCCTCAGTGGAAGGCAGGTTGGTAGTAATTGGTGTTTTTCCCCCCTCTCATTTGTTTTTCACATTATCCTTATAAGCTCCAGGTTAAAACAAAGCATTTTCTGTTGGCTGTAAAAGTTTTTCTTAATAAGATTTATTTTCTGCTGATATAACTATCTTCCCTCATGTATCTCTTCCTGCTGCTATTATTCAACAAGAAAATTTCTATAGCTGTGCCTTCACGAAGAACTCAGTATGAGTAATAGCACCCAGGCATGGTGCATGTTAAGCAGAGTGATGCAAGCAGAGCATGGGTTGACTGCACATTATCATCTTTCTGATATACAACCAGCTTTCAGACCTGTGCTAGCAGTGGCACAGCCCTCCATGTTCTTAAATGGCTCACAAGGTTTGTAGGAAAGGGAGGCATCCATTAATTTTGTGTTAAACAATAGGTTGCATGCCACTGTAATGATAAATTTACCTAGAAAGTAAGTAAATCCTGTGACTTACCAAGATCCTGATGCCATGCTCAGTGATCCAGAATAATTTTTCAGTACGGATGGGTGCCTTAGAGAATTGCTGTGTCCAGTGCAACCTGACTTCACAAGGCAATGACCAAGAACAATATGACTTTGGAAAGGAAGAATAGGAGGAGGAATAGATGTTTGAGCACCACTCATTCTGATGAGCCAAAATGCTGTAGTGCACAGGTGGCCCGGGAACTGGATCTGGCCCACGGGGTGCTTAAATCTGGCCCACGGGGCTGCCTTGGAAACAATGAAGGAGCAGCCTACAGTACCTCTGCCAGCAAAAATGGAACTCGGGAGAGCCATGGGCGGTCCTCCCAAGCTCCGTTTTTGCTGGCAGAGGGTTGAAGGAGGCTGTGACAGCCGAAAACAGAGCTCAGGAGCCCATATTCACTGGCAAACAGGTGCCCCTGACATGAGTGATGTTGAGATGGCCACACCCACCCTGTCCATGGCCCCCTAGACCCCCCCAAGGTCAAACACAACCCTGATGTGGCCCTCAATGAAATTGAGTTTGACATTCCTGCTGTAGTGATTATGAGTTACTAGAATTTGGGGGACATGGTTTCAAGCCTACCTTAGCCATGGAAATCATGGGCTGACTTTTGATTAGTCAATCTCAACTCATGCTAACTCCCAGTGTTTTCATTATGGGGAAAAAATGTAAGCCACCTTGAGTTTCTTGAAGAAAGGTGAGATATAAATTGCTTAAATAAATCTAAAACACTTCTTGGAATAGAGCTCAGAGGAAAATTAACCCCATCAGTGTCTATTTTTATCAAGTTTTATTTTCCCCAGTATTTTCATGGATGCCCTTGCCAGTGTCATCCAATTTCCATTCCTCTTCTTTAACCTTTCTCAAGTTTAAAGTATTTTAATGACATAACTTTCAATAGAGTAGCCTTCATGTCTTGCAGAGAGCTGGCAGAACTACTTCAATCTAGAAATCATTGATGAATAACACTGCTTTGTAAGTCATGAGAAGGAAGGAGAAGTTTGATTTGCTGTACACATAAAAGTATTATATGAGGGATATTTCTTTCAAATATTATACAATCATAGGTACAAAAATGTGATACTAAGAAAAATATGCACAAATGTTTATGTTATACATTTTCATATGTAGTATAAATACATTTCAGTCTGTTGAAATTTATTTATAAGATTGAAAAAGTAAGAAAAACTACTGCAATAAAGTGAACATCACAATAAAGCAAGTCGCAAGAATGTTTTGGTTTTCCGGTACAGATGTTTACACTATACCATAGCTTATTAAATATGCAATAACAATTAGTCCCAAACAATGTACATAGATTAAAAATATTTAATTTCTAACCATGCTAAACATCATCTGAGCCTTCAGTGAGCCATAACCTTTTTTTGCTAGGGTCTTTTTAAAAATTCATTTTCTGTGAAGTACAATAAAAACAAAGTCTGCCTATACAAGAAATTGATAGATTTGTTTATCCTATGTGTGTTGCAGCAAAAAAACCCAACAAAACAACACGTATTTTTCAGAGTATAAGACGCACATTTCCCCCCCCCAAAAAGAGGATGAAAATCTGAATGCATCTTATACTCTAAATGTAGCCCTGCCCAGCCTCCCAAACGGAGATTTCAGAGGCTGAAAGAAGCCTCTGAAGAAGCTTCAGAAAAAAAGCCCCAGAAAGGCTTTTATGTAAAATAATATGCCAAACAACAAAAGAAGAATCAGTAGAGGTTCTAACCAAACTATGTTAACAAATCTGGAGAATGACACAATAACCAACAGATCGGAAGAGGTTAATCTACATACTAATACCAAAGAAAGGAGATTGAACAGAGTACAGATAGTTCTTCAGAATAAAAGCCTCTGAAAGAAACTTCAGAAAAAAATCCTCCAAACAGCGCTTCAGAAAAAAAGCCCCCAAAGCCTTTTTTTCTGAAGTTCTGTTTTGGAGGCTTTCAGAGGCAGAAAAAAAAGTTTTTCCTGAAACAGAGTTTCAGGAGCAAGGCACAGAGCTCACAACCAACGAACCTGTTGCTAAAATTCACCACTGGGAACAGCTGATTGGGGGTATTCCAGGAGGCTGATTCACTCACCATTCAGCTTTTTTCTTATTTTCCTCCCCCAAAACTAAAGTGCGTCTTATACTCCAAAAAATATGGTACAATTAAGAAATATCTTATTTTCTTAAGGTACTCTGTTTATTCATCCCTGTTATATGTGATGGCTCCTATAAACAATGAAAAGTTGCCACCAAATTTCAAAAAGTGCTGGGAGTTTTTGCTGGATTGTATGTCTGCTTGGTGTAAAGAATGAAGCTGGCAATGTGGGACTCAGTCCATCAAGAGAAAGGCCTAGCACCCGTTGCCTCAGAAAAGCAGAAGGAAGAAGCTTGAAATTTAAACCCTGAAACATAGATCTAAGGACATTAATATTTATGGAATAGAATTGTAGAGATCCTGGGCTTTGGCTTCCCTTCTGTGACAGAGAATTGCCCAGGTGAGCTCCACATCTGCTATTTTCCCCAAAAGTAATTGATGTGGCGGTTTCAGCAGGATTTTAGGGGGTGGAGGGTCATATGTAGGGTTAGCATTTAGAGATGTCATGGATTTTCCTCAATGTCTGAGTAATTTATGATGTTGTTTGGAGAATATGTAAGCTGTTCAGAGTCAGCCATAACTGGAATGGCTCATAAGCTTAGTAAATATATAAAATAATAAATGTACAGGCTTTAATTTCTATCTATGGTTTTCTTCTCGTCTGCAATAAAGGAACTAATTAAGATGAGTCAGTCCGAGAACCCTCTGCATTGCTTCTTCAGCATTCAAGTTTAGATTCTGTGACAGCTCCATTCGAGAATGCAGAAAACACCAGATTTCCCAAAGCCAGTTGTTTCAGATGGGGTAGGCAGTATTATAAAGTTGAGCTCTGAAACAATATTACTGTAAGGAACCTGATGGAACGGGGAAGTGATGCATGAAGTATCTTGGCTGTCTATATAAGCTAGGCTGCAAACACGAAGGGAAAATAGCCAGATATATGACACAGGAAGTTGTTGGCCCCGAAAGCTAAATTCATTGCAGGGCATGTTTAATGGGTTTTCTTCATTGATGAGTCAGTAGAAGATACTTGGATGAAACCCAAACTGAAAAATGCTGCCAGAAACATAACTCCATATTGAGCATCTGTTTATTATGCATCTATCTTTTCATGGTTCTTCTAACAGGTCATTTCTTCTGCTGGGAATGACCAGATCTGGAAGGCTGATTTACACAACCCCTAGAGTTTGTTGTGAGCCATGATCATCGCATGGTGCAGTGCAGAGGTGGGTTTCAGCAGGTTCTGACCAGTTCTGAAGAAACGGTAGCGGAAATTTTGAGTAGTTCGGAAAACCAGTAGTAAAAATTCTGACTGGCTCTGCCCCCATCTATTCCCTGCCTCCCAAGTTCCAGCTGATTGGGAGGAAATGGGGATTTTGCAGTAACCTTCTCCTGCCATGCCCACCAAGTGACACCCACCAAGCCATGCCATGCCCACCAAGGCACACCCACAGAACCGGTAGTAAAAAAAATTTGAAACCCACCACTGGTGCAGTGTCTGAATACTTCATTGGCCATCCTTACATCTAGATTTGCTGAACTCCAACTTCAATTGGGATATCTTCATTACTATGCAGCCTTTTTATGACAGAATACAAAATCCACCTTTCAATCATCCCTTTGATTCTGGATATTGCCCTCCAGGATGGCCTCTAGTGTTAGCCTGCACCTACGGTTCACATTTTATCCAACTGTAATAAAAGAAACCAAAAAACAATCAGTACATTGATATAAGGCCCACATGTCTTTCTTCAGCAGATTGCAGTGTCTGAAATGACACTCCCATCTTGCATCCTGTCCCACCTGCTTCTAAACCCTTGGCCCACAACTGTTGCTGGGTCATTCCCATAGTATAGAGGTCCTGGGAAATGCTTTTTGGGGGTCTGGTCTCGACTCTGCCAAAGAAAATGAATATTTTATATGCCACTTCACCAAACAAAACAAAAACTCACCTTCGTTTTCCATTTTATGAGGATAAACTACTTGGCTTTTTTCCCCCAAAAGAAAAAGCTGGTGAAATTTTCATGAGTGGAATGGAAACAATACATTCCATCAACCTACATATGTAAGCCACCTCAAAAAAAATATCCTTAAATACAAAATAAATGCTAAACAATTCTGTGAATGCATCAGAAAAAAAAACAGGAATGTCTTTCATGGGAAAAGAATGAAGGTTGGGTTTTTTCCAATATGGATTAGAAATGGGAAAATGGGGCATGACAAGACAATTATTCCTAAACAAATTTATTCTTTACTCCTTTATAATAAAATTAAGTTAAACTACCTTCTTATGACCAAATCTTACAACTGACTCAATTTGCAATACTTCTACATTGTTTTCCGGTTTGATCTGTTCCACCAGTATGTCCTGCTGTTTTTCTATTTAACCCCTATTTGAAATCCATTTGTATTTCTGACATAAGGCGAATGATGGCAAGTTGTACTAGTTGGTATCTTAGGCCTCAGAGTGATGGCACTCAGTAAGTCTTTCTCTTCCAGCAGGTTTGGTTTAGCATCCTCCTTGCTGATTACTAATAACTGAGTGTTATTATCTCCACATTTCCACACCTATTTAGGGGTAACACATCACACTAAAGGCTATAAGATAAAAGTCTGGGAACTGAAAAAGCTCAGTTCTACAGCAATTATGTAAAGGTCAATCTATTATCAAGTCGGAAAGTTGGAAACCCAGCTGTCATTTTTCTGAAGTATTAATGTGCCTTGCACCCATGGGGCAGTTGTTTTGAGAGGGAATTCATGCAATGGGATATTTATTTATTTATTTATTTATTTGATTTGATTTATATGCCGCCCTGCTCCGGACACTCAGGGCGGCTTACAGTGCGTTAAGCAATAGCCTTCATACTTTTGTATATATTTAAACAAAGTCAGCTTATTGCCCCCACAATCTGGGTCCTCATTTTACCTACCTTTGAAAGGATGGAAGGCTGAGTCAACCTTGAGCCTGATGAGATTTGAACTTGAGTAATTGCAGGCAGCTGATGTTAATAATAGTGCTTTAGTCTGCTGCACCACCAGGGCTCACTTTTGTTTTGTTTTGTTTTGTTTACACTAGCCAATGAACCACGCTGTTGTGGCCCGCCAGCGGCCTGCGTGGATTGTTGCTGATCCCAACGATGAGGAGGCTGGTGTGGTGCTGCGCCAGTAGCCTTTGGAGCCGGCGCTTGAGTTGGACAGCGAGGAGGCTGAAGAAGATATGGTGCCAGAGGCAGGGATTCAGTCAGGGCCTTCAGAACCTTCAGAGGCTCCTTTAAGTGAAGAGGATGAAGAGGAGGAGCCTCTTCTCAATGCACGGGCATGCAGAGCTCCAAAAGGCAGGAGTGGTTCCTCAGGAGAAGGGCTCCTCGAGAGTGAGGCTTGGGGCTAATTGACCATGTCCTTAGCCTATTTAAGAAAGAACACAGTTTGTAACAAGCTGCAGGAAACAACTTTTTTAAAAAAAAATTAATTTATATGCCGCCCTTCTCTGGAGACTCAGGGCGGCTTACAATGTGCTAAGCAATAGCCTTCATACTTTTGTATATTTACAAAGTCAGCTTATTGCCCCCACAAACTGGGTCCTCAATTTACCTACCTTAGAAAGGATGGAAGGCTGAGTCAACCTTGAGCCTTGGTGAGATTCGAACCTGCAATAATTGCAGGCAGCTGATGTTAATAACAGGTCTTTAGACCACTGTACTATCCAAGGCTCTTCTCAGTTTGCTATTCATCACGTTGGGATTTCTCTGCAACCTTGCTTCTGGGTTTTCTGCCAACTCCAGTAAGACTCTGACTATCTTATCTGTGGAATTCTGGCAGGCTGTTAAGAACGCTTATTAACAGCTGGCATTTGCTAAAACTGCGTTATTTGAGTAAACTAAGTTTTGTTCAGAGTTTCTGTGTGCTGTGTTCTTTGGGATCCGTAGCTGGGGCAGAACACACACAATACAATCTAGGAGGTGTGCAGATTTGATTATATTTGCTAACTTCCAAAAAGAATGGGTTCTCTCGTCAGCTTTACTGCTCATCTCATCTGCAACTTAGCATCTATTTAGATACTAGCTCTGCAATGACAGTTGTGCTTTTGCAGCATACAAATTGTATTGGTAGTAGGCAGGAAAACAGCACTCTGTTTTTATTTCCTCTGGAACTGGAATCTGTCCAAATCATTGTAGCAGTGTACATATGAAACAATACCAATGGGGGTGCTACAGTAGTTGGCAAACTTTAATTGGTTGAGTTCTAAATGTTAACCAATTAATTGGTATCATTAATTTAATAATTCTTTTAATCACAGATAAAAGTGGCCCTATTAACTTAATTGGAGCAGTCTCTGAAAATGGTGTATCTATAGACCTGATATTGTTATAACTTGTCCTTGGCCTCCGTGCAGAAGTAATCATCTGAAACAAATGAATGATAATGTAAAATAGATATGCACAGGCCCGCTCTACCTCGTACAAGATTTTATATATCTCTCATCCCTAAATTGCAAGAGACCAAAATCAGCAGCTGATTTCTTTGCTGGTATGACATACATGCTTGTTTTGATTGGGGTTTTATAAGCCACCAGTATAATGAGTCATTCTAGGCAGAATGTGTTTATCCCAGTTCCATATGACTGGGGCAGGGAGATCCAGGTGGAGATTATTCTTTCACAATAGAACTCATTGGGTGACTGTGGACTGCTTACTTTCTCAGTCAAACTTTTTCACAGGGTTGTTGTGAAGATAAAATGAAGGTGGGCTTCTTTTATCTTCCAAAAGGCAAGATATATAGTAATTGTGATGCAATAATTATAATCAGGAATCTTATGGTTTGCATGTGTCAGATAAAGGATGTCATCTTATGGAAAATAGACTGCACGATTTCAAAACAATATGAAAAAGGGGGATATAAATGCAACAATCCTGTTAAAATTTGAAGTACAGGTAGTCCTCAACTTATAACAGTTCATTTGGTGACTGTTCAAAGTTACAACGGCACTGGAAAAAAAGTGACTTATGACCATTTTCCAGTCACAACTTTTGTAAAATCCCCAAGATCACATAGTCAAAATTCAGATGCTTGGCAACTGGTTCATACTTATGACCATTGCTGTGTCCCAAGGTCATATGATCACCTTTTGCAACCTTTTGATAAGCAAAGTCAATGGAAGCCCAATTCACTTAACAACTGTGTTACTAACTTATCAACTGCAGTGATTCATTTAACAACTATGGTAAGAAAAGTTGTAAAATGGGGCAAAACTCATTTAACAAATGTCTCACTTAACAAGATAAATTTTGGCTCAATTGTGGGCGTAAGTCAAGGACTACCTGTGTATTCAAAGGATTGCACATACAGTCATGGTTTTCAAGCTTTATTTGGAAGTGCCCTGGCATTCCTTTGTACATATTAAGAGATTTCTCAATGAGGAGGTCAATAGTAATGAGTCCTCAACAGTGAATAGCAACTTACTGAAGTACATAATCAAAGGAAAGGATCTTAGAAGTCTTCTAATCCAACCCATGTTCTATGGGCAGTCCAGAAGAACATCTCTGATTCATAGCTATGTAGTTGCATTACATACTGAGTAAGTGATCAAGTGTAGAGCTCTCCAACATCTTCTGATCACTTGCAGAAGTGCTAGGTTAAAAATGACATAATTCCCAGACAGACAAATTGCTTTCTAACATATGATGGAGGAACAGATAAAAAAGAATCTTCAAAGCTATACAAGAAACTTCAAACACTTCTTTTTGCAGTGCCATCTGACCATAATTGTTGAAAATTTTTAGCATTATTTCTTACTTTGCATGTGAAAGTTATGAAGCCTCAAATAGGCATGTATCAATTTAACAAATATCAAAGATCCCTGAATCCCCCTAACCAGGCTTCACTCACATTTCTGTAGCCCTTGTTTCCCCACCATGACTCAGTGTAGCCCTCAACTTTCAGATTATCTACTCCTGTTCCATGTACTCTTCATTTTATGCCCGCAGATTTTGTAGTGAAGTAAAATTGTCTTTAAGTCAAGCTTGCTTCTCATGTCTATCTGAATTTACACATTCAGTTTTTTTAGCTTGATACGGAAATTATTTCTCATTCATTTATTTGTTTATTCAATTTATATAGTTGAAAGTACCTCTGGGTGACATATAGTACAGCAATCAAATAAAACCACAATATAAAATAGCAATAGCACTTAGACTTATATACCGCTTCACTGTGCTTAACATCCCACTGTAAGCAGTTTACAGAGTCAGCATATTGCCCCAAACAATCTGGCTCCTCATTTTACTGACCTTGGAAGCATGGAAGGCTGAGTCAACCTTGAGCCTGGTGAGAATCAAAATGCTGGCAGTCAGCAGAATTAGCCTGCAATACTGCATTCTAACCATTGCACCACCACGGCTCTTAAAAAGAGCCATTATAAAAACAATCATTATAACAATAGAGAAAAATAAGTATTAAAAATTTAAAAAGCATTAACAAATTAAAATATGCAAATCGCAAATGGAGAGAGAAGTATAGCAACTCTTTACCCATAATAGGGAAGCCTCCTTAAAATGTCACTGGTTTCTTGGAACCCCCAAGCCTGCTGACATAACCAGGTCTTGGGAGAGTTCTTGAACATTAACATGGATTGAGCCAATTTAATGATGGGGGGATACTTTTCCATAAGGTGAGTGCATTGCCTGGTACCCATCAAATCAGGCATACATCTGTCCCTCACAGCCCTCTCTGCTGGATATAATAGGACAGATTGATGTAATTAGGGAGAGGTAGTCCTCAGATAACCTGGTCCCATGCCATGAATGGCTTGAGGGGCACCCGGAGGCTCCAACTGGTCCAGAATGCAGCCACGCGGGTAGTGATGGGAGCAACGTGGCGCTCCCATGTAACACCACTCCTGCCCGAGCTGCACTGGCTCCCAGTGGTCTTCTGGGTGCGTTTCAAGGTGTTGGTTATCACCTTTAAAGCGCTCCATGGCATAGGACCTAGTTATCTACGGGACCGTCTACTGCCACAGACGACCTCCCATCGACCCGTGCGCTCCCACAGAGAGGGCCTCCTCGGGGTGCCGTCAGCCAAACAATGTTGGCTGGCGATCCCCAGGGGGAGAGCCTTCTCTGTGGGGGCACCAACCCTCTGGAATCAGTTACCCCCCGAGATAAGGAAAATCCCAGACCTCAGTGCCTTTCGTCGTGCCCTGAAAACTTACCTCTTCAAACAAGCCGGGCTGGCTTAAGCAGTATTTTAAATTTTAAATTTTATGGGGATTGGTATTTTTAATTTGAGCCGAAATTTATTATTCTATTTTTAATTGTTCTTATTGTTTATATTATGTGTTTTTTAATTCCGGCTGTACACCGCCCTGAGTCCTCAGGGAGAAGGGCAGTCTATAAATTTAATATAAATAAATAAAATAAAATAAATAAAGGTCAAAACCAGCACCTGGAAACAAACTGAATCCAATGCAGCTCCTGGAGCAAAAGTATAACACAGTATGTTACACTTTTGCTCCTGGAGCTGCATTGGATTCCAGTTCTGGGGGTATGAATAATTGTCTGTGCTACTGCATTCTACACCAGTTGAAGCTTCTGGACAAGGGGAGTCGCATGTAGACATTACAACAGTCCAATCTGGAAGTGACTATCATTGCCTTCTTCCAGAATTTTTTTTCTTCTTACTTTAGTCTACAACTATACCACAAAGAGAGAGAAATACAGAAAGTGACAAGAAGAATTGTGTTCCCTGAAAGGAGAAATCTTGAACCTTTTGAATGCATTTGAAAGTTTGAAAGCTACTTTAGCAGACACCTGGTGACAGCACATGAGTGACAACTTGAAGAAATTCAGATTCTTTTTTTAAAATAGCTTGGTATTTTTGGTTTTTTTAATAACCTATTGCGCACAAATTCAGAAGTACAAATTGATGCACTCCATTTTCTTGTCCTGGCAATAAGATATTTCCTGTATTTGAATGTCAGCCTTGTGAGCCTTCCTTC
Source organism: Ptyas mucosa (assembly GCA_012654045.1). Lineage (NCBI taxonomy): Eukaryota > Metazoa > Chordata > Lepidosauria > Squamata > Colubridae > Ptyas > Ptyas mucosa. Next base: position 5,173,636 of record WNWU01000162.1, on the reverse strand, counting down.
CAGACAGGAAACATGACTAGGTAAGCTAATTCTACTTTATTATATGGCTACATTAACAGAATCTTGCAAGTCTGAAAGTATAAATCTCCTGCTGTCTCTTTTACAGTCTGATAAATTAGGGAAGGCCCTTTCTCAGCTTCTTTCTCCTCCCATTATACAGCTGCTGGCTATGCTGTCTCTTGTCTGATTATAGTCTAGACTGCATCACTTTGGTCCATCTTCAAGGCATTTCTTACATTCCTTTACTTCAAATAAACGAGAAAGTTGGTGCATGCTTGATGTGATAGATTGTATCTAGGGAGGGGGATTGGACTATGTTGAAATGGCAGTTTCTAAAGAAGAAGAGAGCACATTCCAAGGAAGGAGAGGAGATAAAAGACAACATTTTCCAGGACCTGAAAATGGACAGAGAAAGAGACTTAGGATAGCCATTTCCTAGAATTATGATGGCGAACCTATGGCACGCGTGCCACAGGTGGCATGCAGAGCCATATCGGTGGGCACGTGAGCATTGCCCTAGGTCAGCTCCAGTGTGCATGGGCCCAGTGGAAGTCGGGAAATAGGCTGTTTCTGGCCTCCGGAGGCCTCCGGGGGGAGGCCATTTTTGCCCTCCCCCGGCTCCTAGATAGGCTTTGGAGTCTGGGGAGAGAGAAAAACGGACCCTCCAGTCCCACTGGAAGTAGGCAAACAGGCAGTTTCCAGCCTCCGGAGGGCCTCTGCGGGGTGGGAAGGCCATTTTTGCCCTCGCCAGACTCCAAGAAAGCCTGGGGAGCCTGGGGAGGGCGAAAAACAGGCCTACTGTGCCCACCGGGCCATTGTGTGCCAAAAGCAGGGGAGCGCGGGAGATCGCGCACACATGCGCAGGGGGTGGGGCGCATTGAATTATGGGTGTGGGCACACGCACATGCAACCACCACCCGTGCTCCCCCCTTGCTTTTGGCACGTGACAGCAAAAAGGTTCACCATCACTGCCCTAGAATCTCCCCATATATCCATTATAGCGAGAATACTATAGGTTTAATCTGGCAAGATTCTGTTTATATGATATGAGCAAACAAAGAACTGAACTTTGCCTGGATTGTTCTATCTTGGGTTGGGCCTGACATTTGATTGCCTGCTATCCACCTGTCCTCTAGGAGCTCAAAAGAGTAATCAATCATTCACTTATTCCACAAGAGCAACCTTGTGGGTTAGGTCAAGCCAAGAATGATTGACTGGACAGGTCCATGGCTATCCATGCTGACCATGGATTTGAACTTGGGCCTTCCTAACTCTAGTCCACACTGGCTCTTTAATTATGTTAGAAACTCAACTATTCCATTTCTCAGGTGAGTGGGTATTTCTGTTTTGATTAGCCTATGACTGGAAGCTATTACATTTGGGAATCCTCAACTTTCTTGAACCCTGCCCATTTTTTAAATGGTAAGTGTAGGCAATGATTATTCTGGCTTTATGACCTTGCAGAAACTCTTTTTTCTTTTAATTGTGGATGGGGTGAGCTAAATTATTCTGACATAATCCTCTCCTTCATGAAAATCCAGTTTACAAAGAATTTGGAAGTGGCAGCTTACAGTCTAATGTCTGAAAAAAATATTTTAATTTTATTACAAACTGATTTCCTCCTGCCCCACGCCTTAACAACGTACAGTGCTTTTGAATTGGATTAGACATTATGTTTATATTCCATTATTGCCACTAATTTACCATGTGATACATCAGATCAGATTTCTTAGATATATTGCAACTCACTCTTTGAAAACCGAGCATCTTTTTTTATTGTTATTTCAGCTTGAAAACTAGGACAGGTTAACAACTGATTTAAATGCTGACCTAGAACTGCCAATGAGAAGGATAACAAAAGATTGTGAGCGTGCATCCAAGCTTCATTTCCCCTTCATGTGTATCTGTGCAAACTCAATTTGTGATCAGGTTGGTTACACAGCACAGGGTTTTATTTTTCACAGTCTGCATAATACAAAAATAATATTATCTTCCAGGATGACAATATGGTCAAAATGCTTTACACCTTAACTGAAACATTTAAAAAAACAGGTGCAAGCCTTTGCACACATGCACGCACACATATACACACACAAACTGCTATGTATGTAATGGAATAATGAGTGGAGTTTTACCTGACAATTCCCACAATTATTTCAAAACAAAGGAAATTGAGGAGGACAGTCTATAATTCCCCATCTTGCAAAACAAAGGCAGGAAAACGCCAGAAGTTATTGTCATGGTCATTATTGCTAATTTGCCAAGCTGTCACTCTCTACTCTATGAAACAGGATCAACAATAAGAGATATTCTCTCACCCTTCCCAAATCCCCCCCCCCACACAGCTATTGTTTATCTCCAGTAGGATTTCACCTGCTGAGGGGTTGTCTTTCATTTCAGCCTGTCAGCCTCACCCCCACATCCCAGTCATGACAAAGCCTTCATGGAGCAAGGCCTGTCTGTCGCCTGCCTTCTGATATTTTTCTACCCCCTTCTTGATAATAAGTTACTGAGTTCCTTAGGTTTTTCTTGTGTTTATGTCATGCAGGGTTCAGATTGCAAGACGCACGAGAATCCGGATACACAGCCAGAGAAATAGCTATGCCCCTGCTCTTTCCAAGTGCCCCAGTTTTCTCTGTGTATATATGTATGTATGTGGTGTGTCTCTCTCTGTGTGTGTATTTCTAATATTCCAGACTCCTGTACAAATCCAGGTCTGGTTTTAAAACCTGCTTCCCCTTTTCATTTTCTTCTTCTTCTCTCTCTCTCTCTCTCTCTCTCTCTCTCGCTCTCTCTCTCCCCTCTTTCTTTCTTTCTTTCTTCTCCCCCCCCCCATCTCTGCGTCCCTCTCCACTCCATCCTTCCCCCCTCCCAACCTTTCTGTGCTGTGCTCTCAGGGGGATGTCAGCACTGCTGCAGCATCACTAACAGGCTCATCCAGAAGGTTGGGAAAGAGGGAGAGGCGGAAGGGGGGGGGGGAGAAAAAGCTGAATGAATGGGCATCGCACCAGTGATCATTATGGGGAGAACGGCGGCTGTTGCACAGAGAGGCGGATTTTTTTGAAGGAGGAGCAAAAGTGTGTGTGTGTGTGTGTGTGTATTGATAGTGGTGGTGGTAGGGAGGACAGAAGACAAGGAGAGGAACAGAAGAGTTGCCACAACAATTCACACCAGTCTTCATCAGAAAGCTTTCGTTGGACAACTACGCCATGGCAAGAAGGTAGTGTCAGCACATGGGTAGCCGTCTCTTCCACTGATGCCCCAGGTGAGTCCGATGCAGTCTTCATTCTTACGATGCCAAATGTTGGGAAGCAAAGTGGGGGGGCTTCACGTGATACCTTTACCTCTGCCACCGTTTGCTTTGTGAGGGGAAAAGGATGGAAGCTAATGCTGCTAAAGCGTTGCCTCTCTACAACAGGGGGAGGGATAAATCAGGAAGGGTGCTTGTGGAGTGGCACACCTTGTCATCTTACTTCCCCTTTTGTGCAACCCCCCTTCCCTCCCTCCCGCTGGTGTTTCCCACAGGCAACTTAGTGTGTTGTTGTGATACCCTGGGATCATCCTGGGTAGTTCTGGTTCCTCTTCACTTCTAAGACCTTGAAACATACCTGCTTGCCTTGCCGGTCTCCGCTTCCTATGAGCCTTTATGAGAGGAAGGAGAAACAATTGTCATTCATGGGGGGCGGGGAAGGGGGGTGCAGGAGGGAGAGAACGGTGGAAAATAATGTGGAGAGGCAGAGAGCCATTTCACGCTATCCCGCTTGGCAGCAGGATTCGAGTGTTTGGTGTTGCTATTGATTTTATGCGTCACAGAGTCAGATACCATGGTGATGGGCAGGGGCGAGATGGGTGGGTGGTTCGTGTTCAGGCCCACTAAGTTAGCTTGAAATAACAGCCAGGCACAAATGTGGGCAATGTCATTCTGCCATTGGCAGGTGGCAGAGTCGGAAGGGTCTGGACTGTTTTTGGACAGCCTCAGAAACGGCCCTCACTGAGTGAGGAGCTGTCAGAACAAATCAGGGAAGGCGCCATTTATTTATTATGAGTTCTATAGCTTGCTTTCCCAATGGGGTAATGCTCTTCTAGTCAGAAAACAAGAGTAGCAATAACGACAAAAAAGAAACGAAAAGAAAAAAAACTTAAGAATAAACCAGGTAGTTAACCTGTCTGCCTGCAGAGGAGAGACATGTGTCCTCGGTTGGGGGGGCAGGCGGACAGAAAACTACAGGGGGAAAAAAATTGCCAACTCACATGGAAGAGGCTCATGTTTAAAGCTTTGTGATGATCGTCTTGGTCATATTCTGCAGTCTTCCTGAATCTGCACCCAAAAAGCAATGCACTGATTTCATGATTGGTCACTGAGCCTTGTATTTACATGGTTTTCTTTCTACCTCTAAAAAAACAAAGAGACATGTGTGCTGTGACAATGGGAAGCTTGACTTCTGTGACAGGTAATACGCTTGGGTTTGTGGTGCCTGTGTATGATGACTAAGTGAGGCCGTAGTGGCTGACTCGTTTGTGGAAATGTGAGAAGGAACACTTTGTCTAGTTTGTGTGTGTGTGTGTGAGAGAGAGAGAGAATGAGAGCGAAAGGAAGGAAGGATGAGAGCATCCTGTTGCAAGAAGGGAGAGTGTGTGTGTACATGTGTCAAATCTACATCAGCCAGTGGCAATTCCATTCCATAACTTGTAGCAATGGTTTGTGAAGGTAAAGCACACACATTGCTTCATCCATCCATGTTTCAAATAATTTCTTTGACATTAGCATGAGCACAGGAAAAGAAGAAAAAGGAGGGTAGCTTTCTGAAATGAAACGGGAAAATTATCCTTTATTACAGGACCATCTGTGTGCTCATAGAACAATTAACATGACAAAACAGATTAGGAAAGTCAGGAGGAAGTTTTAGGTAGCCTCATGCCTGCATTCTAGCCTGACATGCTTGCCTTATAATGACCTTGAGATTGCCAACCAATCATCTAGGGGCTTCTTGAATGTGAAAAATCATACAAGCTGAAAGGCGGAGTGTTCCTAAGGGAAGAAGTTTGAAATATCCAAGCAGTTGCCTTTCATAATTGACAGAGAGTTGGAGAAGAGAACCAGAGTGACACAATGAACTCAACACGGTTTTATACTGATAAATATTATTCTTATGGATTTCTCCTATTTTTCCATCCTACTTTGCTGTTTGCATCTGGAAAGGACACAGCCCTTACTCTGCATTGCAAAATATCACGTGATCTCCGTAGTTTTTGAGTAGCCCAAGTGGCTGCTTATTAAAACAACTCAGAAGTACAGCATAAGACCACTGAATTATTTCCTGTTTTCGTTATGCTCAGCTTGCCTTGGATTTTGCTACAGGAATCTTACAGCAACAATGAGCACATGCTGTGGTATATGGAGATCAGCAGGGGGTGCTATGGTGTAAAGTGCTACCTTTTTCAACAGAGAAGGAACCAAAGCTGGTGACTGAGCCACAGACAGTGCTTTGCAGGTGGAGGTAGTGAACGTACAATTCAGCAACTTCTTCCACATGCATCGAACATTCCTATATATAAATTTCTTCTCTGCATTATGACCTCCTTGTTTGGTGGCACTACTGGTTGGTGGTGAACAAAGACCACAGCTTGATAAAGAGTAAAACTCAATGTAGGAAAGTGGTATCTCCCAAAACTTAGTTACAGTTTTGTAAAAGAGCAGCTTATAGATTCTGAAAAGACTCCCATAAACATCACAGTTTCCTTCTAGAATCAAATACAAATAGGGCAAAGTTGGCCAGAAAACCTGCACTAACTTAAGTACATGATGAAAAAAGAAAGATTGCTTTGCCTTATAGTGATGTCATAACGGCACAAAAACAATCTTAATTTTGGCCATATAATGTGTTGTAGTTTTCTAGCAATGTCATGATATTCTTACAGAACTGCAGATACTGGGAAGACACTATTATTTTACAGAGATACATAACTAATTTGTATCTACACCACAGATACATAATTAATTTGTTAAAACTATATTTTGATCTTACTCCCCCCACCCCATCTCTGACCTCAATCGTGTTTTAGTGTCATGATGATTCTGTTTGCCTCAGAAGACTTATGATGAGACTTTGAGCTGAATAGGAAGTTTTACTAGTTTCCCTCCCCTAGACCAAACCTCAAAATAATGAATTATATCAGGATTGTTTAGCAGCCAGAACAAATTGCTCCCACAATAGGTTATCCACTGTTCTCTCCATGTTTGGCCAATCATTCAAGTTGCAAAGCCCAATGCAAGCTTTTAAGCAGGCCTGCACACATGAATAAGCAGAACTAGTAAGGAAGACTTTCACAACAGAAAACAGGTCAGGATTTATTCTCCCACCTATCTACATGATTTATTCATTGCATTTTCATTTATATTTGATCCAGATGAGATATATGGAAAAAACTTGATTCCCCCCCCCCCCCCCCGGGTTTTAGACTTCTTTAAAAAGCTTCCACAAAAGGGATACAAAAGTGGCACTTGTTGTGGCCCGCTGGTGGCCAATGGAGCTGGCAGCAGAGTCAGACAGTGAGGAGGTTGGGGAGGAACATGGGCCAGTCCTGGGGGCTGGGGAAAGCTCGGACGAGGGCTCTGCATCAGAGGCAGAGAGGGAGATAGACAGCAGTGAGGCGGAGGAACAGCTGGAGCCCGTTCCCTGTGTGTGCATGCACAGAGCTGCCAGAAGACAAGAACAACTCAGAAAGCAGGGTCAACTGCTTAAAGCCACACCTTGGAGGTGATTGGCCCCTCCCATAGGAAACAAAAGAGGAGCGAATGGGGAGGCGGCTTTTGCAGGAAACAATTTGTTCGTTCGGTAATTTCAAGAGTGGAAAGTTCTGTTCGTGACTCTAAGAGACTCTGTACAAAATTTTGCCTTACTCTACATTTGGAAACAAGTAACATGGCAGCTTGCCAAATGAGATAAGGTGTGTTGATAAATATTCCTTTGAAAAACTGTTTGGACAAACCTTGGACAAACCTTGTGAATGAAAGTAATTCACAGTTGTGTAAATAAAAGAGGTTTTGCCAGGACCAATTTCTGCTTCCTGCTTTTTAAGGGAGCCTAGGTCAGAACAGTGCTCAGCCCAAAAGTAATTGCCATGAATCCTAATCAACAAAACTTAACAGAACTTAACAAAAATTAAGTTCTTAGCGCAGTACTTTGTATTAGAAAGATGACCAAGGTGACCAAGAACAATCCTGAAGTGCACAGTTGACTTTAGTAGGTAGGAACAAAGCTTCTTTAATTCAATTAACAGTTTAAAACTTCTTTGTTTTTAATCACACATATACCACAGTGGTGGGTTTCAATTTTTTTTACTACCGGTTCTGTGGGTGTGGCTTGCTGGAAGTGGCATGGCTTGGTGGGCGTGGCTTGGTGAGCATGGCAGGGGGAGGATACTGTAAAATCTCCATTCCCACCCCACTCCAGGGGAAGGATACTGTAAAATCACCATTCCCTCCCCAATCCAGGAGAAGGTTACTGCAAAATCCCCATTTCCTCCTCATCAGCTGGGACTTGGGAGGTAGAGAATAGATGCGGGCGGGGCCAATCAGAAATTTTACTACCGGTTCTCCGAACTACTCAAAATTTCCACTACCAGTTCTCCAGAACTGGTGAGAACCTGCTGAAACCCACCTCTGATATACCAGCATCTCACGGAACAGCTAGACACTTTCAAAATAAAAAATAGCGATGGCAGGACTGATAATCCAGCAAATTCCAAAAGCATCCAGAAGGAAACTCTGGTTTAAGGATTATACAGTATTTAGTAATCATCTTCAAAATCGATTTCAAGTGCAAACCACTATTGCAGATCCTCTTGAAAATAGAGAAAATCAAATAAATGGCATCACAGTGTGAATGTGTGCATGAACAAATGTAATTAAGGATGTTTTGTGTCCTAAATTCTGATGTCCATCATAATGCCTCCCCTGTGTATTTCTTTGATAATGATCTTGATTTTGTAAAATAAGATTTTTTTCCCCCTCTCTGCATCTGGAACCAGCTACTATTGTGCAAATTAACACTAGCTAATTCTATTAACTTCAACAGAATGATGCAGGTATACAAAAGAAAGATAAATGGATTCTCTAATACCAGGAGTATATTTTGTGCAGACATACCTGCCCAGCCTTTTGTGTCTCTGAAATGGAGCCTTTAAAATGAACAAATGGGCAGAGAAGTTGGAAGGAAAATTCACTTCCTCTGCAAGGAAATAGCCAAATGCATGTGTTTGTTAAGGTTAGATGGCCAGGAGATTGTTTCAGAAACAGATGTTTCTGAACACTATGCTGTGTGCCATGCTTTGATCTACATCTGAAATAAAGTAATGAAATTTCTCTAGATATTTAAGATATATTAAACAATTTACCATCTCAAAAAGAGAAATGGTCCATCAGCTTTAAAATAGGTGAGTTATTAAGCATAAGAGCTACTGTTCAAGGAAGATGCTTTGTAAATTGACTATCCCATATTCAGTCAAGGCATCTTCAGACTGCGGAAGGTTCCTGCCTGAAACTGTACACCAGAAGTCTTCAAACTTGGCAGCTTTAAGACTTATGGACTTCAACTCCTAGAATTCTCCAGCCAGCCAGCTATGCCAAGTTTGAAGGCCTGCTCTGCAGGACTTCTGCCTGAGAATGCAGACTGATCTTCTTACCCTGGAGACCTCTGGGGAATCTTGTACTACCATTGCTATGATTCCCGACTACTGTCTTGGGCTGATAGGAATCAGCAGGCTGACAGTATAGTAAATCCATACTCTCCATGAAGATCACAAAATTGTTTTGAACTATTCGCATCTATCTCGTCTTAGCCTGATCTACTTACATGATTCTTGTGAGCATAAATGGTTGTGGAGGAGTCAAGTTACTGCCTTGAGTTCTTGTAAGAGAGAAAGGAAATAGGTGATATCAATACATCTGATGAAGTTAAAGAATTGGCTCCAAATCCATGTTCCCTAATCTGTACAGGAACTCAAATTAAGGTAGATGGCTGAGCAAATCTTGCTTCAACCCCACCATTCTGAGCAACGGTTCTTCAGTCTAACTCTTCTCACTTCCCAGCCCATTTGGAATCAGATGTGTGTTATAATTACAAGACATCCCCCCCATCAAGAAAAGGATTTACTTGATGATTTCTAAAAACAATGGCACCCTGTTTCTTTTGTTTTCTCTTCCTTGCTGTTTTTCTGGAATGAAGTTAGTCAGGAGAGATAAGAGTGATAAAATTGCCTGGTTAACAATCAGTGAACCAGCTCAGGTCTTTCTCAAGCACTCTCTCACCTGGTATCCTTTACCTGATGGGATTAAGTTGCAGCATTTGCTGTGGCTGCCCTATTTCCTTCATCCTTCCATTCAATGAGGTTGCATTGAATGGCTCCTTCCTTGAAGTTTCTCTCTGTTTTGTCTCACCACTTTCCATATTTATATTTATATTACCGTGTTTCCCTGAAAATAAGACCCTGTCTTATATTTTTTTGAACCTCGAAATAAGCGCTTGGCCTTATTTTCGGGGAGGTCTTATTATTTTGGGGCATGTGGAGCAAAATGGGGCTCCTCTTGCTGTCTTACCTGATTTCCAGCTCTGCATTTAAATATTTTCGGGGGGAGGCTTATTTCAGCGCATGTGCTCAAAAGCCCAATTGGGCTTATTATCAGGGGATGCCTTATTTTGGGGGAAACAGGGTATTATTATTATTATTATTATTATTATTATTATTATTATTATTAATAATAATAATGTTGTAATAAAATAAAGTATGCTAGCAAGGGAAAGCATTACACAATTAATTTTTAAAAAGACTGAAAGTAGATAAATATAAAACCTAGTAATAGTTTATTAAAAAGACCTGAAGGCTTGACTTTGGCTACTCAACAGTAATCTATTCGAACGAATGCAATCAAGGTTAGAATTGAAAAATCATCAAATGATTTTTAAAGTAAGATTGTACAAAGAAGCAGAAGAGATAGCAGATCATAGTTCATGAAAGAAGATCGCACAAACAACAACATTGTTGCCAAAATGATTCATTAGAACATCTGTAAAAATTATCACATACCTATAATGAAAAACTGGAGAGAACGCAGAGTTGAAATAGTAAAAAAAAATGAGCAGGTTAAAATATTGAGGGATTTCCAAATACAAAAACTGATACAGACTTAGTTTATATAACACCAGATGTAATTGCTATCAAAAAAGAGGAAACTGGATAAATTATGTGGCAATACCAGTGGATGGTAAAAGACAAAGAACTGAAGAACATCAGAAAATACCAAGATGTGAAAATCAAAATTGAAAGATATCGGCATAAACTGACCATGATGATCCCAGTAGTGATCCTAGTACACTGGGTGCCTCATCAAAAAAATCTTGGATGGCACATAGGACATCTATGCATTGACACATTTCCATCTGCCAGTTGCAAAAGGCCACACTGCTTGAATCTGCACATATACTATGCCAGTACATTACAGCATCCTAGATTCTTCGGAAGAAGTTGATGCATATGAAAGCCAACACCAGTTAAGGAACTGGTAGCTATGATTTCACATTGTTGTTAACCAATAATAATAATTCAGGAAACAACATCTGCCTATCCCAGGTCTTTGGAAGATTAATAAGTGGATAAAATGCTAAAACTAGTCTAGACATCTGGCTGATTGCAATGAATCACAATAAAGGGATAGTCTTTCTTGAGTATCCCCATATCTAGGTGTGAAAAACAATTCTAAATAAATCATCTATCTGTATAGCAGTTTCCAACAATTTTTAGGTTTGAGAATAGTACAGACACACTCTTTCTTTTCACTAATGTATAGACCTGTTCCGATTTAATAAATGTCCTGAAGTAGAATACATTAAGAATCCATTCTGAACAAGGTTGTGGTAGTATGTCATACATACTCCATTCAGCAGTTTAAAACTTTGTTTTATCAAAGATATGGATGAGAAACTGCTTTGTATTCAGTTTGAAAATAGCTTCTATCCCTTTTGGGAGAAAGTCCTTGTTGTAAAGTCTTTTCTCAGATTGCAGTTTCATTTAAATTTCTAAAATCTACAGAAATGCACATGTTATTGATGTTTGAGATCATTGGAAAGGCAAACTTGGAGATTTCCTCCAGATTCACTTCCATTTTCCAATAAACGTTTAGAGAATTCAGAGCCTCTGTGTACTATATAATTAATACTAAGTCTAAAAGCAAGATCTATGATTTCCTTTTAACAGGCCAGTATCTCTATCCACTTTTTCTACTGCTTTAAGTAACTTTATTCTGCCAGTTATTTCCATGTCTGAAGAGATAGTTCAATTTTCTTGCATAACATAGAGAGAAAATATAAACTCGTCCCTTTTTTTAGTTTCTATGTATGAGATATTTAAGATACTATAGCATATTTCTTGGACTCTGTAAAAGGGTTTCTGACACCAGTATATTCCAGAGTGGGAAGTGTTCTGTAGTTTCTTCTTAAATATCTAAAATCAGCTGCTAAGGTTATTTTGAAATTACCATTTGCATAAATATTTATATTTATCTCATAGAGAAAGTTTGTTTCTTTACAAAGAATAGGTAGTCCTCAACTTACCACAATTCACTTAATGACCATTTGAAGTTACAACAGCTCTGAAAAGAGTGACATATGACCAGGGGTGGGCTTCAAAAATTTTAGCAAGGGGTTCTCTGCCTGGTTGCTGGGTGGGCATGGACTAGTTGGCCCCTATACCATGGTGGGGGGGCTTTTTGCCCTCCCCGAGGCTTTCCTCAAGCCTCCGGGAAGGCAAAAACGGCCTCCCCAGGCCCTGGAAGCCCTCTGCAGGCCAGAAACGGGCCCATTTCAGGCCTTCCCAAACTTCTGGTAGGCCCATTTTTTGCCCTCCCCAAGCCTATGCGCGCACCCTGCACTTAGCTGCATCCAAAATGGGCCGGGTGGGGACTCCTGGGAGGGGAGGGGATGGGAGGGGTAGGTGAGGAGGGGCCAGCCAGGAGTGGGATTTGGGGGTTCTCTGAACTGCACAGAATCTTAGCTAAAGGTTCTCCTGAACCCATGCGAACTCCCAGCAGCCCACCCCTGCATATGACCATTTTTCACACTTACAATCATTGCAGCAACCCCATGGTCATGTGATCAAAATTTGGATGCTTGGCAACTGATTCATATTTATGATGGTTGCAGTGCCCCAGAATCATGCGATTGCAACCTTCTGGCAAGCAAAGTCAATGGGGAAGCCAGATTCATTTAACAGTTGTGTTACTAACTTAATAACTGCAGTCAGTGGTGGGTTCTTCCCAGTTCGGCCCAGTTCCGTTGAGCTGGTAGCAGTGACGATATGATGTCACCGAACCGGTTCTGCCCCCCCCCGCCCCCCCACATTATTCTTACCTTTTATTTGGCCCCACCCCCAATCTATTGCTGCCTCCTGAGTCCCAGCTGATGGCTAGAGGGAAAAAACCTGTTTAAACTCTTGCCCTAGGGCTTCAAAGGGCCGCCCTACAGCTGATCAGTGTTAAGAGAAAACAAAGTAGAGTAGACCGGTGCCTGCAAAAATAAATGGGTAGATCAGTACAGCTCTGCAAGCAGTTAAAATCCTGGTAGACCAGTACCTCTGCTAAATCCTAAATAATTATCACATGACAATCAAGCCACGCCCACAAAATAAACCACGCTCACAGAACTGGTAGTAAAAAAATTTAGAACACACCTCTGACTGCAGTGATTCATTAACAACTGTTGCAAGGAAGGTGGTAAAGTAGGGCAAAACCTCACTTAGCAATAGAAATTTTGGGCTTAATTGTAGTCATTAGCCAGGACTACCTATACACACCTGCCCACAAAACCTGATTATCTCCCCCAGCAGTTGCTTCTTATACCATTCAGCAGATAATAGCAAAATGCTCTTACTATAAGTAGTAACTTTCTGTACAGTCCTTTTCTTTCTGTTATTATTAGCATTTCTTCTAGCGGTTGAGTTTTGCTTTCTGTATAAACTCCTGTTGAGAGCATGCTATGAAAAAAGGGATCTGCTTGCACAAGAAATGCTTGGTTGGATTGCTTTTTTTTTTCTTTTGTGCAGCTTTCAGAAAGACTTGAAGAGTAAATTTGCCCTTTTCAAAATCATTGTTGAAGCTTCTAGTATTTGGGGAGTAGAGGTTGCCTCCTGTGAGTCATTCCCAAGTCATCTTTGCTTTGTGAACTTGGTTAGATCAACTGAGATTGCCTTATCATTTTTATTAGTTTTCTGAAGTCTTAACTTCCTTTTTTTCAGATAAACCAAATTATCTCTAAAAAGCCCTTATATTTTTATAAGCAGTCTCACTGTTGTATTGTATAAGGTCCTTAGCAAATGACTCCAGACTTCAGAGCTTTAATGGAAGCAAGCCCTCTCATTCCTCCTTGGTGCACACTTTCAGAGGGGAAAAAAAATCTCCTAGTTGCCCTTTCATTAAAAAGGGAGAGGAGGCATGTATGCTGCTGGCTTCTTGCATTCACATTTCATTATTCTATTGACCCACTTCTTTTTCCTTTGTAGAAGAAAAAGGAACTAGGCAGGGAAAAAACTAAACCTTTCTTCTCTTTCAGCCATGTTGCAGAATTAATAAGTATTTCTTGCTTGGGCAAGGGCTTGGGGTAGAAGACTTCCAAGGCCCCTTCCAACTCTTGTTATTCTGTTATTCTGAAGCAGGGAATTCCTGTTCATTATTAGATTTAGAAGATACCTTGGTTATGAAGTGAGTTGAGAATTCAAATAGAATAGACAAACGTGGGAAATTCCTAACCCAGATATAACTTAGTCCTGCCTTGGTATAATAGCTCAACAGAAGTTTTCCACAGAGCTATAAATGGGCTGTGTTTTCAACTAGAATTGTGAAACGTTTTGCATAACTATGCTAGCATCTGTTTTATCTCCATTTACATGATTTTTGATTGCTCTGAACATGCAGCTGCCATTGTCTCCCGTCCTAAATAGTTGTTATCAGGCAATGCAATGATTCATAAAATCAGAGCAAGTTTCCTGAGCGACCAGTGTTTTAGTCCAACGAGCTGAGGCAATTGGGCCACCCATTAAACAAAACAATATAAAGCTTTGGTCTGATGGCTTTGATGTCTGACAGTGAATGTTAATTCTTCATGCACCTCAGCTTATCCCTTGCCCATACCAGCAAAGACAAAAATTGCTTTTTATTTTCAGTCAAAGACAACTGTGGGACAGACTGGAGAGTAAATACTCTGTGCACCCGTTAAATTACTAACAATCAGGAAACTACAGAGTGTTGATTTTTAGTCTGTTTCCATTAAGAACAAATCACATTTGTGTGTGTGGGGGGGTGCAAGTGAGATAAGGAGAGTGTGAATTTGCTATTTTGCTATCTCAATGTGCAAGAAGTGATGTTGAAGTAAAAATACAGATAGTAAAAATTCAACATGCAGGAGCTGATATTGAAGTAAAAATGATCTTCCACGCCATAAGAAATTACTGAAAGTCAAGGAAACATTAATATCAGTGTGTACCATCCCCAGGAATCTTTGTTATAGATGACGTATAACTCATTCTCTTTACATTGTGTTCATTTGGGGTTGGGGTTTTTTTTTTGGCATTCATCTATAAAACTATGGATATAAGCCAGCCACTCGTCTCGCTGGCATTTTGGAGGTGGGGGAGCATTGTGTTCTCTTCTGCTCCCAGTGAGGCATCCTTACTATAATTATAAGCCAAGAAAGGCCGTTCCACTCTCATTCTCTGGATAAAAATATCAAGGAGTTTGAGGGACAGAATGTTCCCCATCCTTGCATTTCATTCTGGATTTATGACAGCCTTGGCAAAAAGGGACCTTCATTTATTGAAAGTCAAAGCAAAGATCCTAGTTTTCCAGAGATTCTCAAATAATGTTTTTAAACTGAATGTTTAGTATCATGGAAAGCAAGCTATTTCATTCCAACTTTAGACTCATTGATTTATACTGTCTACACTCAGCAGTGATTCTTAACTAGGACTTCAGACAGATCTTTTTGAGGATTACTTTGAATCTGGGATCTTTATGCATGCACAATGTGATTTCTGCTCCTGAGTTATGGACAATCCTGAAACATAAAATATGGAAAGGACAGGCTGGTATTTCAGAAAGACACACGAAAGCCAAGGCCCACTTATACAATGAATCTGGCAAACAAAAACCTTTGCCTAGAATTGCCCTAGCATGCTGATAACTTGACAATTTCCTGAGATGGACTTTAATTGAATTTAGTCTTTGGTTAATTTGCATAAGACTGCAGACTCCCTCTCTAATTACTCCTTCAGTTTTCATTTGTACCAGCTCATCCTCTGCTATTGCATCTAGGAACCCAAATTATGTTTTTTTTTAATCAAATGAAAACATGCAAATATGTGCAAATTATTTTTAAGGTGCACAGTTTAAAGCATTCTACTAAAACACTCATTCTGAACAAAAAGCAGTGTAAATATGAGAAAGTGTAGTATACAAATAATATAGTATAACCTTTGTATTGACATAGTAATACAGAGTATTACTAACATAGTAATTTTCTAAATTATACATAAAAAAATCTCAAAACTTTCAAGGTACTGCATTTTTTTCCTTACAGAAATAATCTTGCACAGATACAATTAGGATTCTGTATCTACTAATGTCATGCAGATTTCTGGACATAATTTACTTCTAATCTGTCTAGATAAAATTCATAATTTGTTATCCATGTTTCATGATGTCTTCTTTTTCGACATAACCATACAGAGGTAGTTATTGGCAGAAATATTAGTACATTCATAAAATCTTCATATTTGACTGGCTGTTTCTGAGAACACTTTCCCTCTTGCAATGATAGTGTCATTTTGCAGTGTGTCATTTGCATTTCACACAATTCATAAAGGCTTTTGAGGAAGTTCCAGTTTTTGAAGCTGGATACCTCTGTAAATAGCATCTCTTTTTGTTGGAAACTGTGTCTAACTTTTCATAGCTTTTCAAAATAAACAATTAAAAGACCCAAGGCTCAAGCTGTTACAACGGATTTTTTTCCCAGTGGCAGGCCTTAGTTGTAAATTTTACCCCTATCCATGTAATAGAAATCGAATTGTTCTCATTTTACCTTTTATATCTTGTACATTTTGGTGAAAGAGCTTGAAGGTATGTTTCTCACTTCTGTATTTCTCCCAAGAAGTTCAAGGTCATGTATATGAGGATTCCCCACAACCACTGTTTGATGTGAATTAAATTATGAAAAATTAATCTGAGATTATTCAGTGAGGTGCAAGTTAGACTTAGAAAGATGGATAACTGAATCTTTGTGGGAGAACAACTTTTCGAATCAGGGAAAGGATGCTGAGAGTGGGCACACTCACAAAAAAGCTGCCCTAAGAGATTAAGTTATTAATTTATTCCCATATTGACTACCATAGTGAGCATGGTCAAATTGAAAGCACCCTTCCCCCCCCCCCCCCCCCGAAGGTAGATTAATCTTACGTCTTCAAAGCTGTTTACTATGCCAGTGGGATCTTTATGGCTATCAAAGGCGTTCTTGCAAGTAAATATGATGCCAGGTGCTTTGCTTTGCAGTCTGTCAAGTGCAAATTTAATTTTTTATTGAAATACTATTTTTTAAAAGATCAGATAGGATAGAGAGCCTGGTAGGCACCCTATCGCATATTACAGGCTAATTCTGCCTACTACCAGCAATTCGATCCTGACTGGCTCAAGGTTGACTCAGCCTTCCATTCTTCCAAGGTTGGTAAAATGAGGATCCAAATTGTTGGGGGCAATATGCTGACTCTGTAAACTCCTTAGAGAGGGCTGTCAAGCACTGTGGAGCAGTAGATAAGTGCTATTGCTATTGCTATTTATGTACTGCAGTGGTATCTATGTGACACATTTGCCTTTCCAGTGGAATCTGGATTGTTTTGTATGTGTAAAAATATAAAGCAAAATTCAATATTTATTACCTCGAGGTGTGCAATTCCTCTCTACTTGCTTGAAATAAAACAGCTGTTGGGGGAAATGTTGGGAGAAGAGGCATAGAATTCTTAACTCTTTCTTTGCTAAATGCTTTCTCTCCCGCATCCCCAGCTGCTTCTTGCTCAAGATTATAGTAGGCATTATTTGGAACATCTAATCTGGCTTTAATTATTACTTGCTGTTTGATGTAACAATTAAAACATGTTGGCTCACAGTTAAATAAAGTAATATTATAGGGAAAATAATATTAAAAAAAACTATTGGTTGTACACAAGGAGCAAAACTGTATCAATGTAGAAAGAATTGGACCATTGCAAATTATTTTTCCCTTGTTTGGTATTATATATTTACACTAAGCAAAGCTACTCAAAAATTAAATATCTAGATCTTTCTCTGATGATTCGGAGAGCATATATTTTCCATGTGATCAAATGTGTTTGCTTATTAAAAATGAACATGTATGAGACTTGGATATGGAACATATTACAGAGTTTAGGAAATTAAGATATCATAAAATTGGTATAGACATTTACTCAGTGAGGTCAATGGAGTATTGTTATTTATTTATTTATTTATTTATTTATATTTTTTTATAGCGCCCGTAATAACGGAAGAGTTTTGGATTGTAGATTCTCTATAAGATCAGGAATATATATAATTTGATTTATATGCCGCCCTTCTCCAGAGACTCAGGGCGGCTTACAATGTGTTAAGCAATTTATTATTAGTTTGGTCTCTGGCAAAAATAATATAAAGTTGAGGCATTTTTTAAAGTGTTATGAGATTTTATTATAGAGATAAGATCAACCCTTGATCCTAAAAGATTTGGATGAGCTTTGGATGAGGGATTTCCAAAAGTGATTACCAAATTATACTATTTAGCACGATAGAAGAAGAAAATGATTAAGCATATGACAAGATATGAATTATATTAGCTATATTTCATTTTAAATACAAAGAGATCAAAGTTAGTTGTAAGAAACTAAAGGAAAGAGACATTCTATGGTTTTATTTTTTATTTGAATGAATTGAAATTAAATTCATAAAAGATTGCTAGAAATGAAGAGCCCATAAAATATGAAAAGTAATCCATCCTGGTTCACATATATTTAATGATATATCTAAATCTTTGACTATTTTATATGTTGATATACCACACTTCTTAATGGAATGTGTTTAACTCTGCATTCCCGTCCCTGTTTTTTAAAGGACTATGTGATAATATGAGTTTGGAAGATACGGATTAACTTGGTTTATTCCAGTTGGGTTTGAAGCTTCCCAAACCCAACTGGAATAAACCAGGCTTCCTAGTAACATGTCCCATGAAATAAAGTCCAAGGCATCCATCTTTCACCAAAGTCTGTTTATTAGGAATGTATCAAGTTGGCAAGGACTTGGTGTAATTCAGTCTCTGGCCAGGATCCGTAATTACACCCAATAAAAAGCAAAAGTCTGAAACTTTCCCGCCCTGAGAATCTCCAATCAATTCTCAGTCCATCAGTCCAGTGACCCCAAACTCCACCTTCCTCCAGCTGCAGGCATCTTTTCTGTTCCCAGAAGGAATCCCACCTAAAAATAACATTCCGCCTTTATCTAAGTAACCACCCTTTCAACAGTTAGAGAGTGGCGAGTCTGAAATACCATTAAGTTCCTTTACTTGCAAATCTAAAAACTAAGAAGAAATAGACAAAGGCTATAATAAAGTATGGCTACACATATGTCATCTTCAGAGTTAACAGGCTGCCCTCCAGGGGTGAAATTCAAAAATTTTCCCTACCGATTCTGTGGGTGTGGTTTGGTAGGCATGGCAGGGGAAGGATACTGCAAAATCTCCATTCCCACCCCACTCCTGGGGAAGAATACTGCAAAATCTCCATTCCCACCCCACTCTGGGGCCAGCCAGAGGTGGTATTTGCCCATTCTCCGAACTACTCAAAATTTCTGCTATTGGTTCTCCAGAACCAGTCAGAGCCTGCTGGATTTCACCCCTGCTGCACCCCCTTCAAGCAAAAAGAACTTCCTGTAAAGAAATAACTCTGAGCTCTGGTGGCTCAGCAGACTAAGGCACTTATTAACACCCACTTACATCTGCTGCCTGCAATTACTGCAAGTTCAAATCCCACCAGGCTCAAGGTTGACTCTGTCAGATATATACTGATGGTCGTGCTCATTCAGTCTATGCGGAAGT